>JAHZTW010000006.1:36321830-36380114 GCA_020283515.1 Alliaria petiolata
TTAAATAAAATTATTCACATTTAAACAAAAGAGCAAAATTAGCTAAATCAAATAATGGTCTTCTTGCCACCAATTTTGCCTTGGACTTCAATGAAGATCTTTGACTTTGTGAATTTATGGGGATGAGATTATGATATTGCATCACAATGCCCTCATCACGGCTTCTCCGAAGAGACTCTCTTGAGCACTCTCTACCGCGGTGTTCTCCCCAAGTTTAGGATGCTTCTATACACAGCAAGTAATGGAAACTTCTTGGGTAAAGATGTAGAAGAAGGTCTAGAGCTTGTGGAGAACTTGGCACAAAGTGATGGAAACTATGGTGAATACTATGACATATCTTCAAGAGATGGTGGTACTTATGAGGACCAAAGAAGGAAAGAGATGAAATCTCTTAATGAGAAAATGGATAAGTTGCTCCAAGCTTCACAAAAGCATGTTCACTTTGTGGGTGATTGTGATGAGAGTCAAGCGGTAAAACAAGAGTTGGATGAGAATTGCCATGAAGAGGTCAACTATGTGGGTGGCCAAGGTTATCAACAAGGATACAACAACTATAGGAACAACAATCTTTCTTATAGGAGTACAAATGTGAAGAACCCCCAAGATCAAGTCTACCCTCAACAAGGACAAGGAGGTCAACAAAAACTATTTGTCCCTTTCAAACAACAACAAGGATTTATTCCCAATAACAACTACCAAGGGAACAATCAAGGAAACCAAGGGAATTATCAGTCCAAGCAACACCCTCCACCGGGTTTTGGACAAGATTTAGATATGAGGAATGTGTTCCAACAAATTTTACAAGGTCAGGCAAGTAATGCTCTTGATTTGAGTAAGAAGATGGCTGAAATTCACAACAAAGTTGATTGCTCTTACAATGACCTTAACTCCAAGTTTGACACTTTGAGCTCCAAGATCAAGCAAATGGAGAACAACAAGGGCATTGCTTCCTCTTCTACACGCGCTCAAGCTTCTTTGCCCGGTAAACCCGAGCCAAACCCCAAAGACTATTGCAATGCTATCTACTCTATTGATGAAGAAGAGTATGAGCGAGTGGTGGCTGAATTTGAGCAACTATTTGAGTGTCCCAATGAAGCATCTTTAGTCAATGAGGACATTGAAGTTCTAGTGGGGGAGAAGGTCATTGAAAATGACCATTTGGTTGTTGCTAAACCAAAGGGTAAATGACCCTTCCTCAACACAGCTGGTGCAAGCCTTGACTTCATCAACAAGAGGGTTATTCCCAAGAATGTAGATGCAAAGGTCTTATATCCTATGAAACCTTATGTTTTGAGCCTATGTGGAACCATCACATGTGACACTATGGAGGCTGAAGAAGGACCACCAAAGGAGCAGCTGATGGGTCTCACTTGTGTGGTGATGAGTGAGAATAAAGCCCTTGATCACAACGAGTATGATGGGCCAAGCTTTGATGCTGAGAGTCTTCTAGCAATGTTTGATGGGCTCAAGATTGTGGAGCCAATAGCTGAACCACCAAAGAAGTCTAAGAAGAAGAAGAAGGTGTTGCAAGCTGGAGCAGGCACCATGTACATCAAGAAAGGAGGAGGAAAGCCAATTCCACTCCTTGTTCACCCCCATGCCTAAGGGTTTGAAAAGTCAAGCTTAGTGACTTTAAACAAGCGCACTTGGGAGGCATTCTCATGTCTATCTTTGTATATATTTGCACTTTTTAATTCAATAATGTGTTTTCTAGTGTTTGTGGATGTCAGGTTTGGATTAAGGAGGTTGAGCCAAGAGCAAAAGCTTGCCAAAGAATTTTTGGCACTGTATCGAGCTATGTATCGACCTACCAAGGTCGATACAACTCTTACAGAGAATTTGGCGGAGCCGTATCGGACTTTTGTATCGACCTACTAAGGTCGTTACGGATGGGCCAGGGAAATCTCGACCTTCGTATCGGGCATCTATATCGAGCTACCTAGCTCCATACAGTTTTAAAAAGCTGCGTCTGCAAGTGTATCGAGCTATGTATCGACCTACATAGCTCGGTACGTTCCCTTTCCAGGTAAGTCAACGGGGTTTGACCGATTTAATTCACTCGAATTAAACCGGTTCTCTCCCCTTCTTCTTCTCCAAACACGAAAATCGCCCCATTCACACACACACTTGCGATTTTTGGGTCTCTCTCTCTCAATTTTCAAGCAATTTTCGTGATTCCAAGTGCCTCTTGCTCGATTTATTGTGTTCATCTTGATTCTAAGTCTATTTCGTTCACCCCTTCGCTCTTTAACGAGGTAAACAATCCTAAAAACCAAGTTTTTTATCTTTTGCTCTAATGGTGGAAAATTTGGGGAATTTTCTATGGGGGTGTTCGAATTGATTGTTTATGGCTTGGGCATTGCTTGATTATGGTTAGGAAGTAGATTTCAAGTGCTATACTAGGATTTCCATGGTTAATTTTTGAAAATTTTGACACTTAGGGTTTATTGTGCGAAATTCAAATTACTCTCTTGAACCTTGTTAGATTTTAGGGCTTTTACCTGCATTAGTTTGCATTAACCATGCTTATGGATTGTCAATAGATAGCACTCGAATTTGGACAACTTGAAAATGTTGTAAATTTTGGTAAGTGTGGAATTGGGGGAAAATTCGAAAATTTGGCATTGATCTTGTTTGTTTCTTGCTAATTTCTATTGTGAGTTGCTTACTCCCTCTACAAGTTTTGTTTATCCTATAGGTACAATGAGAAGAACCAAGAGAGATAAAACAACACAAGGAGCAAGCTCTCAAGCAAGACCATCAAAGAGCCAAGGGAAGAAGAGAGTGGTTGAGGACCGAGAGGTTGGAAGTGAGAATGAACAGTTTGTGCTTGGGTCAAATAAGAAGGCCCCCACGAGAGCTTCGAAAGGGAAATCAAAGGCCACACAAGAGGTGCCAAAAAAGAAGCTAACACCCGAGGAACTCCTCAAGGCATTAATGGGTATGCGGTTCAAAGCAATGAAGTACCCGCATGAGCAGACGTTTCGAGCCTTGGGGATGTTTTAGGACTTCCGAACTCTCTTCTCCAACATGGGATTAGCCAAGTTCATCACCATGGCCCATCCCGCTAACAAGCTCGCGACATGTGAGTTCCTATCTTCCCTCACCGCGCACTTCTACTATGACGGAGAAGATTCACCACCGCGAGATGGTCATGGCTTCATCAAGTTCAAGATCCATAGGACCATCTACACAATGTCCTTCCGCCAATTGAACGAGATCTTTGGTTTCCGAGAAGGTGAAAGGAGAACAAAGATGCTCACCATTGATGAGTGTGAGTTGAAAGGCTTGTGGGAGACAATCGCGGTTGGAAAGTTTAAACCGGGAGGAGGCACGTGGAATATGATAAGGCATCCGGTGTTGAGGTATGCACACAAAGCTCTTGCTCACACTTTCTATGCAAGGAAGGAGGCCGGGAAAGTCACCAAAGAGGAGCTCGAGTTGTTAGATGTGGGTCTTTCCAAGTTAATCGGGCTTCACACAAGAGGAGGCACAAGAGTCCGAGCATATAGGATGGGAGCTGGTATGGTTAGAATATTGGTTAGGCAGTTGCTCTCCTACCAGGATTGGGTTGTCTTGATGAAGGACAAGGATCCCGAGCTTAGCACCGGCGGGATCATAACACCAATTCTCGAGGCTTGGGGACATCGGCTAGGGACGGATAGACATTTTCTACCTTGGAAGGACTATGTTTCTCTCGGGAAGGTTAGGCCACCGGTTCGCCTACAAGTTCGCGGTAGACGCAAAGACCGAGGCCAAGATTTATCTCCCGAACTCGCAAGCCACCTCTTTCCAAGACATTTTCCACATCGACTTTGTGCCCCCATATGAGGACCTCTACAATCCTGCTATCAATCCACCTCTCCACTCCATTACCAAGAGAGGGACATTTGACTTTGACCCAACCCAAGTTCTTGAAGAGGAAGAAGAAGTGGAAGAAGAGGACGAAACTCCGAGCCCGGTTTATGGTAGCGAGAGATACTACTTCTCCTCTTGCATAGACCCGATGCCATGCCCGGCATTGAGAGAAGCCCACACACACATTGGTCTTCTCAAGAGGTGGAACAAGTACCAAGACCGGGCCATTAAGAAGCTCGGCGAAACGGTGAAGGATTTGAAGAGGACGGTCAAAGGGCTAACGGCCATCGTCAAGGGAAAGTTCTCCACAAGGGCTAGAGAAGAGGGCACAAGCGGTGTGGCAGAGGAAGAAGCTGAGGAAGAGAGCGAAATGGTCCTCGAAATACGCCATTCATTCCATGTGCATCCAAGGGAAGCAGTCCAAGTAGACCCACCTCGCTCTTCCTCCCACGAAGAACGTCCAAGGAAGAGGAAGCCGAGCCGCTCACCAGCCCAATCCTCGAGCAATCAGTCGCTCTCTTTGGGATCATCCTCCTCCTCTTCACAGTTTTGAGGTACCTCCACCTCCCTTGTATATATGTCTTCTAGCTTTTTCATTTTTTTTTTATGTCATGTTGATTGAGGTCTCCTCTAGACTTTTATTACACAAGGGACTGTGTAATTTAAGTTTGGGGGAGAGGTTGAGAGATTTGACATGTGTTTTGTGAGTCTTATTTTTCTTTCATGCATTTTCAGTCTCATGCATACACTTAAGGCATAGAAAAACCAAAAAAATTGAAAAATTTGAAAATTTCCAAAAAGAAAGTCATTTAGATGTTGCAACTCATGTAATCAATTCAATGCCCTAGTTAGTGGGGAAAGGGTCTTTTCCCACCTGAACAAATTGCACGGTGCCTTTTCCTACCCAAACAAAAACTTGATGCCTTTTTCTACCTAAATATTTTTAAAAATTTAAAACTCAACACGTACTTCGACTTTTGTGCGTAAAACAAAGTTGACCGTAACAGCAGTTAGTCAACCGTTAAGTTTGCTTACTCAGCTGACACGTGTGGCACTAAAACGATGATGTGGCATTAAAAGATAAAAAAAAAAATCAAAAAATCACAAAAATTACATAAATCATAAAAATCAAAAAAAAAATAATCAAATTTTTTTTAAAGTAAAATAATTTTAAAAAATTAACTCTGGTTTATAAAGTTTATTGGAGTAACAAACTCAATTTCTGTGACATTTCCTAATCATTTTGTTTTTATGTCATGTTGATTGAGGTCTCCTCTAGACTTTTATTACCCAAGGGACTGTGTAATTTAAGTTTGGGGGAGAGGTTGAGAGATTTGACATTGTGTTTTGTGAGTCTTATTTTTCATTTATGCATTTTGAGTCTCATGCATTCACTTAAGGCAAAGAAAAAACCGAAAAATTTGAAAATTTACCAAAAAAGAAAGTCATTTAGATGTTGCATTTGCATTTTAAGATTGAGTCTAGTTGCATTACATGCAGGAATTGCATTCATATGCAGTGGGAGCAATGATGAGTTAATCCTTGTAGAATGTCAACTCATGTAATCAATTCAATGCCCTAGTTAGTAGTTCTTTGATGCATTTGAACTAGTCTTGAAAGTAAGAATGAACCATGCTTGGATCACTTCACTTGTCACCTAGAACTTAGTCGAAATAGGGTCTTGAATTTGATAACCAACTCTACTCACTTGAACCGAATTTTGACAGCTAATTATCATGCCTTGCAATGAAAGTGAATTCATGGATAATACACATACTTGAGCTTTCTTACTCATTTTGCCACCCTCTTGCTAGCTCAAGTAGTACCCCTACCCTACTCTACCTCCTTTGAAGCCAAATGTTCTAGTGAAATTGATTGTGAGGCCTTATTTTGATTGAACTTAGCATAAAGTATTAGGTTTTAGACGACAAGTTTAGGCTCTCATGTAGATTATAGCTCTTACGTTTTGGGGCTAGCTATAGGCTTAGGATTTGGGGTATGGGTCGTGGTATTGCTTGGTGCTTTGATTTTCGAATTATATGCTTGCATTTAGCATGATGAGTTGTGGAAAGGAGTAGAAGGAAAAGGGTAATAAGAGGCTTGAAAGGAAATAAGGGAAGCATAGTTTGAAATGGTGGATCTTGTGTGATTAAATGTATAGCTCTAAGTTTGAAAAGTTATAGGTAGCCTTAAGAACAGAAAAAGAAAAAAAAAATCAAAAGAGTCAAAATGCCAAAGAAAAGAAAAGGGCTACCTAGGAATAAAAGGAAAAGCTAAGTTTGTAAAAGATAACACTGTTCGCTATGAGATAAAGGTTGAAGAAGATTCCCCTTAGAGCTTTAAAGGAAGAAGAGATTCATGGGTTTAGCAAGGCACAAATAGCCTTGGGAGAAAAGGGTAGCTTTAGAGGGTTGAGTGAGCTTAAAAACAAATAATGAGAGGGGTTTATGACCATTGATAGCAATATGAGTAGATGAGAGTCTAGTCTTGTATGCATCACTTGTCTTTCACCTTTAGCATTATGCATGAAGTTCAACCCTCTTTGAGTGAAAACTCTTATGCGAATTGGAAGCCCCATGAATTGAGATCATTCTTATCTCAAAGCGTAGTCCCTTAGCCAAATGAATTCACTTGTATTGCATTGTCATGATTCACTGTTTGTAATTTAATGAATGTTAAAGAGTTGATTTGATAGGGAGACTTATCTAGATTGAGTTCTTTGTGCATTTGATTGTTGTGATGAGTATGGCTAACTCTTTTGGAGTATGATGAATTCAAGTGCATCTTAGAATTAAGAACAAGGACATTGAGTTGATTATGTTTGTTGGCATTCGTGGATATTGAACTCTCACTTTCAAACCTCTCTCTTAGATTTGTCATGTTTGTTTGTTTGAGGGCAAGCAAAAGGCAAGTTTGAGGGAGTTGATATACTCATAAATTAGCATATTTTAACATTCATTTTAGATAGCTTTGCATGTTCTTTTGCATTCATTTAGCCACTTATTAGACCCATTTGCATCCATATTAAAGTCTAGTGAGTTTTAGCTTAACATGTTGCATATTTGTACATATTAAGTCCTTATTAGGTGTCTTGGAGGCTTGGAGGGCCTTATGGAGTGATGGATGACAAGGAGGAAGAAGAGAAGATGGCCAAACAAGAAGCAGACGAGTTTTAGAAGTGTATCGACCTTGGTGTCGAGCTACCAAGGTCGATATGGCCTGGCAGGAAGGTCAAGAGGAGCGTATCGGACGTTTGTATCGAGCTACTAAGCTTAATACAAGGCCCATCCGGAGAAAAGTCACGAGCATATCGGCATTTGTATCGAGCTAGCAAGCTCGATACAAACCCCAGCCGAAGATCAAGCTAGCGTACCGAGCTTTATGTCGAGCTACCAAGCTCGACACGGTCCTTCAAAAAAGTTTTTAGCAGCATATCGAGCTGCATATCGACCTAGCAAGCTCGATACGCTGCCCGATTTTCAGACTTAAACCGGGTCAATACCCGGTTTATTCCAAGTTGACCCGGTTCGTCCACTGTTCACTATAAATAGTAAATGACCTAAATTTTCCTAAGTATCTTTTAATCTTTTGTTCTTACTTAGAAAACCTTCCTCCTTGGTTTTCTAAGTGATTTTGTAAGACCTTTATTTGAGCTTATGCAATTTAGTACTTATCTTTCTTAATCTTTCATATCTATCTCTCTAATCATGTTTATCTTCATCTCTTTCATTAGATTTGAGGGTCTAAACATGATTAGTGAGTAGTTTTCTTAGGATTTAGGGATGGATTAGATTTAGCGTGTTTCAAGTGTTGATCTTGATGTCTAGGATTAGATCTTCTCATTTCCCTCCTTGTTTAGTGCTCTAAATGCTAGTTTAGCCTTGATCATGCAAAAACTAGGCCTTAGAAAATTTCCCACCCACAAGGTGTTTGTTGAAATTCTCCAACCAACTAAACAAGGGATTTACATTTCTAGCTCATGGAAGTGATTGTCTAGGGTGTTTATTAGCATTTTAGAACTGTTTCATAATGCTTGTTAACTTCCTTTTCACAAATGAAAGTTTGATCTTGATTATGATGATTCATGAAGGAATTAGTGCCATTGAAGTGGATTGGTCTTGCTTTGAGTTCTAAGCTTCGGGATTAGCATATATTGTCATTGATTCACATCAAAGATTGATTCTTGGAACACCTAAGATTGATAACCCCATCTTTAGATTCGTTTTAGTCATTTGATAATTTTGCTTAGTAGTTAATTAGTCTTTGTTTACTTGGTTTGATCACTTAGGTTGATAGTTAACAACAAACTCTTTTATGCTTGCTTAGATTAAGGAGTTTTATGCATTCATATTGTCACAATCACACCTAATTGGATTAATCCTCAAAGACCTACAATGACATGAGGGAGTTTGAGTAATTGCTTTGTTAAGCTCAAAAACCTACTTATCATCTACTCTTTCTCTTACTCTAGATATCTCTCTCATTATATCATATAGACATCTAATATAATAGTATAGTCATAAATATAGTAGTATAGTCTACAAACCAACACTATATTATAGAATAATTGACAATAACAACAGAAAATGAAAACTGGTGATTAATAAGTACGTTTTGGCTTGAAAACAATATTCAATAAACGTAAAGCCTTACTTTTAGTTTTTTCTTGCTTAAAAACTTCCATTAATTAATTTTGTAAAGTAAAATGCATTAAATAAATTTTACAACATCAATCTTTTAGTTGTTCAAAAGAAAAAAAGAAACAGAACATCAATATTTTAGAACAAGAAAAAAAAAACAGAACATCAATCTATTTAATGCGAAGTGGAAACCCACTCGAGGCACGCGAACTAAGCACATTTTAAACAAATGACAGTTTCGAATTTCAGAGAACAAAACAAAATCTGCAACCAAGATTTGAGTAAAGTAAAATTACACAAACATTGGTTCACTAGAGCATGAGAGCAGATCCATACGGACAACACAACTTTGGATAAAGTAAGCATTTAAGCTACAAAGTTCCTCCCCTAGAGAAATAACTACTCATTCTCCTTGTTGCAATAATACCTTACTACGGTACTCTCCCAACGCCCATATCGGGAAAATGTTTCGATACGCAGCGTAAGTTATCATGCAGTTCCTATTGAAGACTCCCATTATTTCCTGAGAGAGAGAGAGAGAGCAAAGAGATTAGTTATCTAGTTAACAAAGAGAAACTCTAAACACCAATGCGGTTGATGCAACTTGTTACCTGTTGTGGGAAATCACCATTCTCCATCTGAGCATTAATCAAGTATCTTGCAGCACGGTGTAGAGGTTTTTGATCTACCTCAGCCTAAGCACATACACATAAACAGATATATGAGTATATGTAAATGAAAAGGGAGAGAAAGAATGGGCAATCCCCAAGCACAATAAACTGGAGTTGAATGTTTCTTTAGGAATTCACTCACTTGCCCAGCACCAATGAGTGTTAGCAAAGCCCATGCTGTATTCACGACATGAGACCTGTTGCCTTCGAGGTATGAATATACCTGTTCATAACAAAAAATAAAAAGAGAAAAGTGATTCACCAAGTCGTAGTAGGTAGAGTTTAGTGAACATAAGAAGTCAGTAGCTTCAAGTAATAACTAACCTTGTCTTGACATGAAAGATAGCTTTCTCCCCATCCGCCCGAAGGACATTGTTTCGAAAGTAGAAATTCACAAGCTTTGGCAACATGTGGAGAGTTTTTCAATGTTTTTCCAACGGCTACCAGGCCTTTCACTCCGAACCACGTACCATACGTGAAGCAAACAGCCCAGGATCCATACCTAGGGAAATATCACAGGTTACAAGACATATACCAACTAGAAGATACACCGATATTATAAGAAAAAAAGGAATTGTAACTCTCCAATCATGACTAGAGACAAACCATGAGCCATCTGCTGCTTGAATAGATTCAATGAACTTAACCGCCTTCTCAATGCACTCATCTACATCCTTTTTCCGATGACCGGGATAAAGCTTTCGAAATGCTATCAAAGCTTGGATAGCAGCTGACGTACATTCCACATAACTACAGAACCATTCTAACGCATCAAGGGAAATTTCCAAAACAATAAATATGATTAAATGGAAGATGTTAGCGCCTTACGGATAATCGATAACAATATCACCAAAGGTTTCTGCTGGGTTGATTAGCTGCCAACAGAAATAAGCAAACTTTTCACTTAAAAATGAAGCAAAGGGGATTAAGGTACATATGTGTTTTAACCACTTCAATTGTACACATCTTTGTGAGAGCTTGGACACATAGATACGAAAAGTATATGTCACAAAGCTTGAGAACATTACTGATCTATATCCGCGCGTACATAGACATTACCTCCAACCAAGGGTATGACCTTGTGAGTTCATATGTTGCGAGGCCTCCATCTGCATTCTGAAATCAGAAATTAGCTTCTAATCAGACAAGGAAAATGTTTTGCTTTGCGGAAAGAAGACCTATGACTGATCAAATACGCTACAATTAGCACCAATATGTATTTATACAAGCATTGCAAACAAAACTTAACCTGTAATGAAATGATAACATTAACAGCATCATATAACCGGTTTGTATCTACTGGTTCACCAACAATCTCCCTGGGAACTTTGGATAGCAAAAGAGCAGCCTGACGAGGAAATAACAAACTCATTACCACCAGAAAATAAATCTTGAAAAGGTAACTCTGTCACATTATTATTACTTTAAGTCCTTCTGCGGTGCAATCTGAGATAGGCCAACCGTGATCTGCAGTTGAGAAAGGCCAAGCACCTTTAGATATGTGGCGATACCAGTAACTCAGATCTCCAGGGCAATCCTCTGACACCTATTCCATGAGAAGAAACAATCATGAGGGAAAAAGAACATCCAGAGCAACACGATGATATTTCATTAACTGCCTATCGCAAACCTGTGAATTCTTGACATATGAATGACCTCTTTTCAAAACGGGCCCATATTCCTCAAGAAGGTTAGTTGCCAGAATAGCTTGAACAGCAAAACTCGTATCCCATAACTGGCTTCCGTTATAACCCTGTCAATAGCTGCTGCATTAGAGTATGGACGACAGGTTCAACTTTTATAACTAGTAACTGGATAAAAAGTGAAGTATGGGTTTTGGTTGGCAGGAGAGAAAGAAACATCGTAGAGTACATAGAAATGCAGATGCTCTCAAGATTTTAAATCAGATTTATCAAGGGTGTTTCTTTCTTTCATATGAAATAAAAATGATTTTATCAAACGCATACTAGAGTGAAATCCCAAATATATCTAAGTTAATATAGAAATGTAATTTTGAGTACTATAAAATTCTGAAGAGCTAATTTGTATTACCGTTGAGCAAATGATTCAAAAGGCATAATATTTTTACTGGTTCGGCAGTCACCTTCGTTCATCTACCTAGCATAATCATATATACAAACATGCGGTACCTGCATCTTCATTCCATCTTCAGCTATCCACAGATAGTCATGGATTCGTGGTAAGTGCAATTTGAAAGCCTCTGAGTTTGGGTCCTCTACCCAACAACAAAGCATATTTAATACCTGTTAAAACAACACAAAACAAAGATGATGAAAGTAGAGGATTCAAAAACAGAAAGAAAATACGAGGTCTAAAATAACAATGGACATAGGGAAATGGTAAAGAACATGTCGTGGAAGTTTGATTTTCATACCTTATTCACGGGTCCTATGCAGATGTACCGTGTATTCTCATCTTCGTAATGAATATGTTCTAGTGTCGTTCTTAGAGCCTTTTCTCTCAAATTGGCACCAGGCCATCGCGTTAAAACAGGCTCAACAATCTTGTGAAGTGATGCCCAAAGAATATCTTGCACAAGTGGGTGTGGGTAGTATAAATCCTCCTTCAATAGAAAAGCAACTGTCAGCACAAAAACAATTACCCCTGAGCATCTGACGTAAGGTCCTATATTATGAGTACTGCATATTATCAATAATTACTTAATCTAATTGTGTTACTCAGCCAAACAAGGATCTAATTATAAATTCTAAAGATGCTCAGGTCTTTACATAAAGCACGTAAGTTCTTTTAAAATATTAGCTTATGTGGTAGAATAGTTACGAAAATCACAACCAATTCCACGAACCTTTGCACAAAGGTTACGTGCTTCATTCCAGTCGATTTCATGATATGGTACAGTGAAAAGCTCCTTTCTCAGTGATAAAACAGTGGACGTTATGGGACCCACAAACCTTTTTCCATACAAATACGACATCGGCAAGTAGACCATCCGACAATGACACCACATCCTTCCTGCAGCATGAAAACAAATATTTCTTATGCTGATGCTCTACTGTGCACTATATCTATATACATGAGAACTAAAAAACAAGCTGTACCAAAGGAAAACCATATCCACTTTTTAAATGCACACACAGTTAACACAGTAGATAAGTGTGCTTTGAACAACCGTGCAAAGCAGAATAGATTGCAATCTATGATCAGATGAACAAATTCGTTCAAGATTTACGTCACTTGAGTTGTCCATGATTGATGGTATTCCATATCATAAAGTCTGAGATGACACTGCTATTGGAGCTCATTTTCAATCAGGGGTATATAACTATCTAAAAGACTAAAACCCAATCAATATAATTGAACCTAAGGCACCATAGAGAAAATAAAACAGATACGGGCACTTTGGTTTTCCCGTGCTCCATATTATTGAATAGCCATTTAACCAAAAACCGATTATGCGAGGAACTTCATTTGTATGTGTGGTTAGTCAACCAACAAACCATAGCTTGAAGACTGGCAAAAAAAAGAAATTAAACACTATCCAAGTTGTGAGAGTCAAGAGCACAGGGAGTTTCGTTCAACGAATATTTATGAGCACCTGGATGGATTGGCAGGAAATACGGAAGAAGCCATATCTCAGGTGGAAGTGGGTTATTACCAGACCATTCAAAAGCTCCGAGTACCTTTATTCACAGATCCAAGCAAAAAGATGAGTCAACTAACAGAAATATTCATATAATTAACTTATAAGGACATATAGAGGTCAAGATTTCAGTACAGATAGCCACATTTTTCCCCAAGATGTGATATTGGTAGCGCCACCATGATTTAGTATCCAGTCTCGCCCTTTCTCCATAGCTCCATCTCCATCATTTGGTCCTTCTCCAAGCAATCTCAAAGTAACATAGTTCAAGACAGACCCAAACATGGTGCTGGGGCCCTCAATATGTAGACCCCAACCTCCGTCCTCATTCTGAAACCAAATCCGCCAATAGTCAAAATTGATTTAAAAATCGGAAAGTAGAAGGAACTCTTCGAAACATAAAGATGTGTACACATCTATTTTGGATGTACATATTATGTGTCTAAGAACACAGAACAGAATTAAAAACACAATAAAGCAATGCAATGAAACAGAATTACAATAAAGATAGAAGAAATTTCCTGCCTGGTGATTAAAGAGATAACGACGCATTTCTTGTTTATGTTGTTCCGACAATACTGTATTCACGGCTCCAGTTATGGAGAGTGTAATTATCTGGAAGCATGTAAGCAGAATTAGTTTTCGTCTGAGTTTTAATCAAAACATGCAAAAGAAATCTTTGGTACACAAAGTTTATGAACTAACCAGTCCTGGTAGAAGAAACATAGGACCACCATAATCTCCTGGCCAGTGCCCGTCATGCGCCTGTATCGTTGAATAGAAATCTACACCCCTTTGTAACGTGCTTTCTACCATCTTATCTGTAAGATCATCACTATCTTTGATTTTGACTTGAGGTAAAACTGGGCTGATCAAGTTTTCTCTTGAAAACTACAGAAAGAGAGTGAAAGAGAGAGATAATGTTCAGATTAGAAAATGAATTTTTGAAGCAATAATGCTTGAAAATAAGAGAATTGTAGCCACTCGAAGTAGTGTCATATATCAAGCCCTGATGATGAGAGATCAAAGAATAGACATCAGATCATTGAGAGGAAAGCTATGGACTCAGGGGCTAAAACCATGGATGAAAGCGAAAAGATTACAAAACACTTAAACAAAACAGGTTGAACAAGGTAATAAAGAGAAGCCTTCAAGGAATTGTAGCAATAAGTTAACTCAGATGTTTCGATTTCATCTAAAGAACAGAACTGGTATCACAACTCTTCAGTCGTAAGTAAATGAGTAAAAGAATCATTTGGACTTGTGAATTCCTTAAGATCATAGTCACTAGATTCAAATCTTTTTTTTTTCACTTTCATTGGCAAAGTGCAGAAGGTAGATGGAAATGAAACTAGAGAGTGGGTCTACTACACAGGCAGATGGCCATCTTCAAGAGAAGCAATTCATTAACTCCAGCTTTTGTTGTTTCATCTTAGAATTGTAGAAACTAGCTGGCTATGCTCTATTTGTACTCATCCATCTATTGTACACCATTTCTCATACAGATCCGTGGACTATACTTGGTATTAAAAACTGAGAGAGCTATAGTTCTGTAAAGTGGCTACTATAACGCACCAAATCAGAGACAGTAAGATACAATGGATCTAGTTGCGCTACGCTCACCTGCTCCTGACAACTTGAGTTGATTTCAGGGGAAATAAAACTGCAGATCAAATGATGATTAACTAGGGAGTGTAGCAAGTACTCTACTTCCTCCACATAACCTTAAATGATCATGCTTCGTTCTACTTTGAGATTGTTGAATGATTTAACTAGTCAGTGATAAATCTTTGTATATCAAAACTTGAGAAAACGATAACCTCGCTCTCTCTCTCTCTCTCTCTCTCCAACACATTCCTAACTATCACAGACTAAAAACGATGGTCTATACACAAACCCGCGAGGTTCATCAAAATTCATGACCACGGAAAAGTCAACGGATCAAAAAAAACCAAAAAGAAAACGAAGGGAGAATAGAACACCTGAAGGCGCATAAGCAGATCGGAGCTATGTTTCTTCACGAATCGGTTCTCTGTAAAGGATTGTCTCGCTTCCTCGATGTCGGCGAGCTCCTCAGGAGTCCCAAGCTTCGGATCGAACTCCCAAAACTGCCTTCCGACGTGATTATTGGTGGTTCTCAGCCATGGACTACCTCCCTCGGCGATCTTCAGTTTCCACATTTTCGCTACACCGATGGTAACGACGAAGAAGAATGACGATGCCGCTTGATCACCAAATGAGTTGAATCAGTGGAGGAAATTAGGATATTTCGCGGAGAACTAACAGAAAGAAGTAATAGTTACCGGATTGCGAGGGATCAGCGGAGTGGATGAAACCGAGGATTTGAAGAAGAGCGAGACACAGATCACAGATGCAAATGAGCAGATGTGAATGAAATCACGTGATACTATACATTTGCGATAGTAAAGGCTGTGGACCCCACTAAAGTTAGCTAAACGAAATTTTTTAATATAAATTTATATTTGTCACTCGACAGAACTGATTTGGGAAATATTAGTTGATTTGAACGGGGTCTTGTTCGTTTGGCGAGGAGAATGAGATTTTCAGACGCAGCATTTAAGTGCAGTAATTGGAGCAGTTAGATAATATTTATTTGCGATTTTGGATCATGCGTTCAGAAATTGTATCTGAACGCGTTTTATGTCAAATGACCAAAAATTTATTGTTTTTTTTTTTTATCTAAACCTGTATATAATGATCTGCAAAACTTATCCAAACTTTATATTTAAAACCAACATCAAACAAGAAGTTTGAATGATCATGAAACATGAAGTTTGAAGAAGAAACAAACATAAAACTTTATATTTAAAGTCAACATAATCTTGTCACATATTACAAGATTAATGTTTTGTATACTTGGCAAGAAGACCAAGAAGAAACATGAAGTCTGAATGATCATGCAGATGAACACATTGCACAGATCATAGTGATTTTGCTGCAACGCAGAACCATTGCCGCTTACCGTATTAGGACCTCTTATGGAACAAGCATAGTTAACCACCAGTTTACCATCAAACCCAAAGTTCTGCAATTACCAAAAACCATCACAATCTTAAGCAATGTTGATCTTAAAATGGTAAACATAAAATGCTTTCTTCCCAAAAAACAGTGCAAAGAGAAGAAGGGCACGGTAATACGAAAAACCGAAAGATTTTCAAGTTCAACAATCAAACAAGCCAGGGTTAAAGAACTACTTTCAGAAGCATAGTACCAAATACAAACCATTGGATAAGTGCAGTGAAAGCCAATGGAAAAAAGGAAGTACTTATATCACTTGTGATGCTAATATGGAAGTTGACGTCCTCTTGCTATCTTTTCAGTGATGATATCACGTCGAATCTCCATTGCTCTATCACCAGCCGGAAAGTATGGAGTATGCTCAATATCTTCTACTGCTTGGTCACCATGATGTTCATACACATCAATTGTTTCCCAATGAGTGAAATCACGATCTTCATACTGTGAATCTGGAATAAAATTGTGAAGTGTCATAGTTGCTGTCAAAATCTTCATCCACTTCTTAAGCTCATACTTCGGATGTTTCCTATCTAAAATCCTCCACTTCGCTTTCCAAACACCAAATGTTCTTTCTATCACATAATGTAGACTAGCATGTTTGCGGTTGAACAGTTCTCTAGTGCTAGTTGGTGGTCCTCCCCTAGAAAACTGATCAAGATGATACCTAGTTCTACGATGCGGGCCTAGATAATCGGTTCTAGTTGGATAACCTGAATCCACTAGATAGTACTTACCATCTGGTGGATGAGGGAAGAAAGGTTCATTTATAGCGCAATGTGTAAGAACCTTTGTGTCATGTGCTCTACCACGAACTCCAACATATGCGTATATGAATCGCATATTCAAATTGCATATTGCGAGAACATTTATTGTTGGTTCTCCTTTCCTGCCTCTGAACGGTTCCGCATTATCAGATGGAGGACGGACATATATGTGAGTTCCGTCCAAAGCACCAATGCAATCTTCAAAAAACGGCATATACCTATAATCCAAACAAGACATTCATAATCATTTTGATAAGAGCATTGAAACAAGAAGGAATGAACATAAAGTTTATACATATCATCGTTTACTAGAACATGACTAGGAGTAGTAAACTCTGCTCTAGATGGCTTAACAATGTCTGTTGCAAGCTTCAATAGAACACTTAGAATATCATCTAATTTTCTTTTCACTGTATCCACAAAGCGTTGATATCTCTCAGCCAAGACTCTAACTGTTAGATCTTGTGCAACCATTTTAACAAACATAGCGACGCTCTCTTCATGATAGATGTGACATGATTCTTCAAGTTTCTAGTATTCTTCAAGTCTAAAGCATAGATTCATAAAAGTACCTTGAGTCATCCTAAAGATGTCGTAACATTGCTTCTCACTCTCAAACATGAGGCGTTGAACACGACACCAACCTCCACCTCTGTTTGTTCTCTGTATTTGTCGAGGAAGAGGAGGAAGATTAGTAACTCCTTAAACTTCTTCCTCCTCTAATATCAAATCTATATCATCATCCTCAGTTAGCAATGCGAATGTATCTTGTGTTGTTGTCTCCTTGCATATCTGCCAAGAGGAGGAAGATTAGTAACTCCATAAACAAGTGACGATTAAAAAAGTAAACAAGTAACATATAACAAGTAAACATGTAGCATATAACATATAACAAGTAAACAAACTAATACTTTTTCATAGATGGAAAATGTCATGCATAAAGAAGAAGTAAAGACAAGACAACACAAGATAGACTTTTGCTATGCTCTCAAATTTACCCTAGAGCTACTCTCTCAAATTAAGAGATCGATTGCAGTACTTAGGGATCGAATCCACAGGGAAAGGAATAGTCACACAACAATCTTCTAAGTTCGAATTAAGCTAGGAAGAAAGATTAAATGTAAAAGGCAGAAAGCAATTAAACGTTTAGTAAATTCAAGAGACGAAACGCTAGGTTCAGGAAAATTCTCAGGTGAATCATAATTGCAGGTCTAGACTAAATGTTAGGAATTATTAAGCATTGTTCTTGAACTCGAAACACTAATGTAAAAACAACCAACTCTCGCTGCGAAGATTATCTATGTCTAAACCCTAGAAATCCAAATCTCTTTGCAAATCCTATTGATTCAGACAAGCATTAATAACAGGTTCGATTGTTCACAAAATCCTAAACCAAATCTCTTTGCGAATAGGTATTTTGCTCATCTAACATTAGTTCAGACAATTAATAATACTCTCGCATCTATTAATTAACCTAAGATCAGATTCTAAGTCGCGAAGCTAGAATAAGCATTAAACACAAATCCAGATGAAGAACTCTAATGATTTTATCCTAACAATTTAATTCGACCTAACAATTCATTAATCACCTTTGAAAAACCCTAAACCTAACAAGCAAACTACTCAGACATGATCAATGAAACAGAAATCATAACTTGAATAGAAAGCATAAAAGAAATCAATAGAATAAATAAAGGGAGTTCCAAATTTGCTCTAAGGAGACAAATTCTTCTCTCCAAAAACCTAAACTTCTATGATTCTTAAAGTATGAGATTCTGCCTAAACAATGGCTGAAAAACTATATTTATAGGCCTAGGTACGAGTCTTCAATTCCTTTTAAGATTAGGAAAAGTCTTGGAGATTTCCTTTTCTTCAAAAACTGGAAACTTCTCGATTCTGGAAATTGGAAAACCTGGTGTCGATCGACACTACATGGTGTCGATCGACACCTTGCGTGTAATTCCAGTCTTGACTTCATCACTTCGTGACTTCATTCCATTAAGCTCCAAAATGCATCCAAATCTCCAATTTATCTTCAATTGTACCTGAACCTGCAAAGACTCTATATAGACTCGAAAATAGCCAAAAGACTCTATAAAAACACTTATATCATGGTCCAAAAATGGGTAAAAACCATGATATATCAACTCCCCCAGACTTAGCTTTTGCTTGCCCTCAAGCAAAACAGAAACCAAGTATAGAGTCGAGGTTTGAAAACCAAAATATCCAGCTAACTTTCAGAACGCCACATTAAACCAACACTCTTGAATCCACATACCATTGAGCCAACCTTAGGTAGTATTTCAGTATACTTACCACAAGCTTAGCAATCTCCCAAATCAAGTCCTGATCCCTTTTGCTTATACAATTTCGAACTTAAACGAAAGTATTGATCAAAGAACTTACATATTCTTTCCCTTCCTTAGCGCCTGAACAAGATAGTCCTTCTACAGCTCTCCTATTTTCTCTTCCCTTAGTCAACTGCTGCCCATTTTCAGGGTGTTCTACAGATCTTTTCATTGATTTTTCTCATTCTTTTTGAAGTCTTGGAATAGTGCTATTCTTTACTTGTGTTCCTTGTGAGGAGACAGGTTCAAGAGCACTCACTAATATTGTTCCTTGTGAGGAGACAGGTTCAAGAGCACTCACTAATATTGTTCCTTGTGAGGAGACAGGCTCATGAGGTTCTTTGCACTATTCCTTGAACTTAAACTCTTTCTTTTCTTTTCTCAAGGGAAGATCAAGGAGAGACTGTAGTGTTCTTATCTTGCCAGTGCTGAAAGAGGAATCAAGTCCAATGAATACCAAGCTCTAAGCAGGAATCTGAACTCTCTTTGTTAGATTGATCTACTTGTAGCTTTACACTTAGTAAGACCTGCAATCAACTACTATGGCAATGGTTCTTCAAGTGTTAATCTTCTGTGGTTAGTTCCTCTGAAAACTGAAAATTTCACTGATTTTGACTCAATAAAACAAGTTTTTTGACTCTCAAAACAAAACACAAAGTCAGTAATCACCTCCCACAGACTTAAACAACACTGTCCCCAGTGTTATCAAGCGCGAAGTTAGCTAAAAGAAAGATTAGAAAAAACTTAAAAGACTAATTAGAATACTTACCTTTGTCTGCGCGTGGTGTCGATCGACACACACGATTGATGTCGATCGACACTGGTCTGTGTCGAGTCCAATGTCGTCTTTTTCTCAACATACTGAAACTAGGACTTATAGAACTAAGATAAAATATAAAAGAAAACGTACCTAACAGTGGGTTGCCTCCCACTCAGCGCTCGTTTTCAGTCATTAGCTTGACTGTGTCGGGGTTCAGACGTCTGGTGGATCAGAGGGTGGCATCGAATGCTTTCCAGACGAATGTCTCCTCATCCATGGTGGTGTATAGGCAGTAGGTGCGTGAGAGCGACCAATGAATTTAGGAACAGCAGCAGGGTGGGTCATCTTTTCGGGTGGGACACTTCGTTTTCCTGCAGAATCATCAAAAAAAACACCAAGCCCTCTACGAAAATCTCGTTGCTTGCATAAGCGTGGAGCAGCTTTTGAACCTTTGGTATTTTTATTGAGAGGATCAGGAGGTTTGGAATTGATTCCAGGGAGTGCGTACCTTTGCTTTCTTCGGGGTTTCTGAGCAGAAGGATGTGGAGTCGTCTGATGCAAGAGTTTTTAGGCTTCTGGTCAATCCTCAAACACACATGTCATTGTAGTATTTAAGGTGTCAATCCACTTGGGAAGCTAATGACACTTGAGATATAGAGAACTATGCTAAGCTAAGCTAATAGAGAAGGGATGTTTTCTAACAACCTAGAGACAAACAGAAAATAAGAGAAAGCAAATAAAGAGCAAAATCTAACACAACGTAAACAAAGACTTAGAAAGGAAGAAAGCTAGACAAGGAAAAACTAGACACAAGCTTGGACATAAAATAAACTAATGACAAAAGTGGTTCTTAGGATGAGATATTTGATATGTTTGATGCACATGGGCGATCAATGATGGCTTAAGACAACATCTAGACCTTGGGTCTTAGATGGTAATCCTTAGGCATAGGGTTTCTAATAAAGACTAATCCACTGTCGTGATAGAAGTCACTTTGCTATCTCACAACCTAACCTCGCTCCCGCGTAGTGATCCATGAGAATAGCAAGCATAGATCCCCAACCCTATAAAGCCGAAATCCCCCTAGACAGATGGCGTTTCGTAATCTAGGAAAGGTAGATCTCTTGTTTATGGGTTTGGCTAAGCAAGCATGTGGTGTTCATGTCAAGCCGCCTATAATCTTTAGACTAGTTGATCAAGCTAGACTAAGCATTGAGAACAATAAACAAGAAAGGATTAAGATCATTAAATGCATAAGCATCAAGATCTATCACCATAAATCTTTCACACCCTAAGGACCACGAAATCTACTCTCTTTTCATGTGTTTAACCTCTAGATCCATAAGGAAATAAAAGCTAAACAATGTTAGAGAGGAGATCAATGACATAAAAGTAAAATAAAGGCAAAGGCTTTACCAAGAAATGCTAAAGAACAAGTCTTGGTTAAGCATAAGCACAAAATAAAAGTTCTTGAACTCAAGAACAAAATAAAAGCATAAACTTAAATCCTAATAATGCCTAACCACGAAATCCTATGAAGAATATGTGGCTAAACAATATTAGAAGGCAAGAACAAGAAGAAATAAATAAGACAAGTGCAAAAACTAAATTAAAATAAAAAGTATTTACAAAGTTTCTTGAAAATAAAGAGAGAACTAAGGAAAAACTAAAAATGTCTAAAAGGAAAAGAGGGAAGAGAGGGATTTCGTTTTGGGGTTGCTAGGGTATTTATAGGTGAGCCACAAAAACCCTAGTGACCCTTATCCACAAAAATGGGATCCAATGCTAAAAGCAAACTTCTTTGGACTCTTGTGCTCTTTTGGAATTATGCTGCAACAGCTTCATGTCGATATGGCACCCTGATATTGGCTCCAAGCTCTTATCTTCCCAGCAGAAGCTTCATCGGACACAAGTCGTTATGCTTGCCCGTTATACACTAGCTTGCCGAGCTGGCCAGACCGATGCTCACTGTTTCCGCAGTAACTTCTGAACCGCCGATCGTAATGACTTGATACTTCCACCAGACGAAAGCTAACTCGATCCTCTACAAATCGTATGAAGACATCAGAAGCTGAATCGAGCCAGAAGACCTTCGTCCGAGCTGATCTTTCCACAACGGCTTGTCCATTTCGGTTTAGTTGATTGATCTTGAAGCAACGTCTTGCTTCATATCAGGATGAGGTCGTTGTGGCTGACCGTGGTGGCTGTAGAAGTCTTCTCTTTTGCTCCTTCTTGCCTTGGCTACTCATTGGTTCTTCTCCCAAACTCCATAGAACCTCCACAGGCTCCAAAAGTACCTGCCAAGTACTCCAAACATGCAAAATATGCAATGCCTATCCTAAAACTAATATGAATGGAAATGGGGCAAAAACTAATTAATAAATGCATAAAAGAGACCAAAACCTATACTAAATGCATGCTAAAAAGGTGTAAAATATGGAGTTATCAACACCCCCAAACTTGCTTTTTTGCTTGTCCTCAAGCAAACAAAGACAAACAAGAGAGTGAGGTTTGAAAATGGGTGTCTAAAATGCCATAAAAAGAGATCAAATCAACGTCCATGTTTAAAGTTCTAAGATGCAAATCAAATGTATTCTACTCTAAAGTCTTAGCTACACTCATCTCATAATACAATGCACTTAATCTCAACGTACACACACAATCAAATCATCCTCTCCCTTTAACATTTATTAAAGATCAAAACCGTGAATCATGCTTATATTCATCATTCAACTCATTTGGCTAAGGGCAAGGTTCGCGAGCTAAAGGTGAACTCGAAGTAAAAGGGTTAAGTGTTTAGCAAGGATCATTCAATGAAAGGAATCTTCTTAATGCAAAATGCTAAGGGTAAAAACTAACTGATGCATACAAGGATAAATTCTCATCTACCCAAGCACCTAATCACTTTCTACCTTAGTCTAAACCATATTCCCTTTCCCAAGCTACCCTTTTCTTTAGGCATTTCGCCTTGTACTCGATTTTACTCCTCGTTTCACCTTCTTTGGTCATGGGGGACTTCTTCTTTCTTCTTTTGAGATCGGTTTCGGCTTTCTCTTTGGCTCCTTTGGTGGCGCTCCTTTATCTTTCACCTTTTGTGTTACTGGCCGGATTAGACTTTGTTGTTTGGCCTTCTTTTGCTTCTTTGGAAACGCCTTTTCTTCTTTGATTTCGAGCTTCTTTTGCAGCCGCCATCTCTTCGATTACATGTCCCCCGTTTGACTCAATGAACCTCCTTCCGTTATTTCTTTTCCCTTATCCCAAGATAAACATTTAGCACAACTCTCTCCTAGTCTACCCGCGGATAACAGCTTAGCATATCGGTATCATGCCGTTTTTGTCCCGTGAAACACCTAGCCTATGTTGACTCGAGATGTGAGCCAACTTCTACATGAGAATCTAACCTTGTCAGCCTAAACCCAAAACTTTTTGCCTAAGAAGATTCGAAAATAATGCAAATGCCTCACATATCTCTCATAAAAAAGTGTTTTAAGGTTTGAAACGACGGTTATGGTTTGGGTGTGGTAGGGTGACTTGGACTAGCAGAGAGTGGTATAAAAGGGAAAAAGAAAGCCCAAGTGAATATCCATGAGTTGAAATTCAAAACACAAGCATGATAATTATAAATCAATATTTACGGTTCAAGTATAATTAGGAAAAAGAATCAAATCAAGTGTGCTTCAGCAAATAATTAAATATACTTAGGTCCAAGTGTGGTTCAACCTCAAATTCGAATTTACTCAAAATGCATCAAACAACCATGAACAAGGGCGTTGATCTCATGACTTAAAATGTCAATTTACAAGGAAATCCACCCTATGCAATGCTAGTTAATCTTATATGCTATGCAACTAGAATCAATCTTATAATGTAAATGCATCTAAATGCTTAAAAAAAAAAATTTTATTCATGAGACTCAAGGATGAAAATGGAAAATAAGAAAACAAAACACAAGTCAAATGACACAAACCCTCCCCAAACTTAAATTACACAGTCCCCTGTGTAATAGAAGTTCAAGAGAAGGACACAAAAATACCAAAAATATGCAAGGAGTAATGGCAGTCACAAGGAGTGGAGTAGGGTTTAGGGAGAAAGAAGACTTACATTGGATTTGGCTGTCATATCGGGGTCTGACCGTTGCACCAGCTCGGTGTGGCATCGATATCGGGCACAAGTCATTGCACCAGCCCGTTTTGGCTGTCATATCAGGTACAAGCCGTTGCACCAGCCCGTTTTACCTCCTTTGGTCCCTTTTGGTTGGTTCACGACCTCTATCACCCTCTTCACTTGGATAAACATGAGACTGCCTCTCAAGTGCGCTAGTTTTGTGTCTCTAGCTTGACTCCCTCATTGTACCTGAAAGAGAAACAAAATAAAACGAAAATCAGATTTGAAATAAATGCTTAGTCTAAGCAAGAACTCAATCTCAAATGCATTAAAACAATCCCAAGCGGCAACGGCGCCAATTGATGCAAGAGGTTTTTAGGCTTCTGGTCAATCCTCAAACACACATGTCATTGTAGTATTTGAGGTGTCAATCCACTTGGGAAGCTAATGACACTTGAGATATAGAGAACTATGCTAAGCTAAGCTAATAGAGAAGGGATGTTTTCTAACAACCTAGAGACAAACAGAAAATAAGAGAAAGCAAATAAAGAGCAAAATCTAACACAACCTAAACAAAGACTTAGAAAGGAAGAAAGCTAGACAAGGAAAAACTAGACACAAGCTTGGACATAAAATAAACTAATGACAAAAGTGGTTCTTAGGATGAGATATTTGATATGTTTGATGCATATGGGTGATCAATGATGGCTTATAACAACATCTAGACCTTGGGTCTTAGATGGTAATCCTTAGGCATAGGGTTTCTAATCAAGACTAATCCACTTTCGTGATAGAAGTCACTTTGCTAACTCACAACCTAACCTCGCTCTCGCGTAGTGATCCATGAGAATAGCAAGCAAGAATACCCAACCCTATAAAGCCGAAATCCCCCTAGACAGATGGTTAGTCTTAATCTAGGATAGGTAGATCTCTTGTTTATGGGTTTGGCTAAGCAAGCATGTGGTGTTCATGTCAAGCCGCCTATAGTCTTTAGACTAGTTGATCAAGCTAGACTAAGCATAGAGATCAATGAACAAGAAAGGATTAAGATCCTTAAATGCATAAGCATCAAGATCTATCACCATGAATCTTTCACATCCTAATAACCACGAAATCTACTCCCTTTTCATGTGTTTAACCTCTAGATCCATGAGGAAATAAAAGCTAAACAATGTTAGAGAGAGATCAATGACATAAAANTGTGTTTAACCTCTAGATCCATAAGGAAATAAAAGCTAAACATGATTAGAGAGAAGATCTAAGAGATAAAATAAATAAAGGCAAAGGCTTTACCAAGAAATGCTAAAGAGCAAGTCTTGGCTAAGCATAAACCTAAACAAAAGTTCTTGAACTCAAGAACAAAATAAAAGCTTAAACATAATCCTAATAATGTCTAACCACGAAATCCTATGAAGAATATGTGGCTAAACAATATTAGAAGGCAAGAACAAGAAGAGATAAATAAGAGAAGTGCAAAAACTAAATTAAAATCAAAAGTTTTTACATGGTTCTTGAAAATAAAAAGAAAACTAAGCACAAACTAAAAATGTCTAAGAGGAAAAGAGGGAAGAGAGGAGTAGCTCGTGATAAGAGGCTAAGTATTTATAGAAGAGCCATAAAACCCCTAGTGAGCCTTATCCTCACATAAGGGATCCAATGCTAAAAGCAAACTTCCTTGGACTCTTGTGCTCTTTTGGAATTATGCTGCAACAGCTTCATGTCGATATGACACCCTGATATTGGCTCCAAGTTCTTATCTTCCCAGCAGAAGCTTCATCGGATACAAGTCGTTATGCTTGCCCGTTATACACTAGCTTGTCGAGCTGGTCAGACCGATGCTCACTGTTTCCGCAGTAACTTCTGAACCGCCGATCGTAATAACTTGATACTTCCACCAGACGAAAGATAACTCGATCCTCTACAAATCGTATGAAGACATCAGAAGCTGAATCGAGCCCAAAGACCTTCGTCCGAGCTCATCTTTCCACAACGGCTTGTCCATTTCGGTTTAGTTGATTGATCGTGAAACAATGTCTTGCTTCATATCAGGATGAGGTCGTTGTGGCTGACCGTGGTGGCTGTAGAAGTCTTCTCTTTTGCTCCTTCTTCCCTTAGCTACTCATTGGTTCTTCTCCCAAACTCCATAGAACCTCTACAGGCTCCAAAAGTACCTGCCAAGTACTCCAAACATGCAAAATATGCAATGCCTATCCTAAAACTAATATGAATGGAAATGGGGCAAAAACTAATTAATAAATGCATAAAAGAGACCAAAACCTATACTAAATGCATGCTAAAAAGGTGTAAAATATGGAGTTATCATCGTCTGTTTGACCACATGTGATGGAATTGCAGCATTGGAAACATCTTCTGGTGTGATCTTCGAAGGGTGTCGATCGACACTAGGAGTGGTGTCGATCGACACCAACTCTGCAGCTCGAATTTTTGCACTTATTCTGTAATTCAGCTCTGCAATTCTTTGTCTCCATGACAAAAACGTCTTCTTCCATCAACTTGTGTTTGATTAGACCCTCATCTTCACCCATAGTCCTGAAGATATGATTGTTTCCACTCCAATCTTCAAGCTCCACAGCTATCTCAGAGTTCTCAGCCAATGTCTCTTGAACAACCAGTTTGTTCACTTGCTATTTAGAATCCAGCTCTGCTCCAGCGATCACAGCAATGCAAGAGATGTGTTTGGATGTTCCAGTAGTAGGGATAGCTTTGTAGAAGACTCCTCTGTCAACATTAGAGAAGGATATTCTCTTATTCGGCATTTCTACAACTGCTCCCACTGTGGCCATGAATGGTCTTCCAAGGATGAATGGCATGATAGAATTCTTGCTCACTTCTACCACCTGAAAATCAGCGGGTACTAGACAATTCCCCATTTTGACAAGTAAGTCTGGAATCGTACCATTTGGGGTTGTGGTGTCAGAGTTGGCGAACATGAGAGTCATGTTCGGAGGTTGGATATCAGCAATGCTCAATCTTTCTGCAATGTCCCTTGACATGAGATTCACGCTAGCACCAGAATCACAGAGAGATTGTTCAAACTCAACTCCTCCAATGGAGCATGGAACAACAAACATCCTAGGATCTTCAACCTTGAGCAGCTGCTTCATTGGTGGTGGTGTTTTCCTTGATTTGTGAAAGAGTTCTTCCATCTCTTCAAAGCTTTCTCTAATATTCTGGAAGAAGGCACACAAGGGATATCTCTCATAAGTTTCATCAAAGGAGATCTCCTTGGGAATCATTTCCACCCTTTTGTTGAAAGCAGCCAACTTCTCTTCACTAATGGGCGGCCTTAGGTGTTTGGGTAAAGGAGGATATGGAACCTTAGGCTTGTACACTCTTTCCTCTGCAGTTTTTGAAGCTTTAGGCGTGTCTGTCCAAGCCCGGGAAGGGTGTCGATCGACACTCAGAAGGTGTCGATCGACACTAGACGTTTGTGTCGAGGATGCTGTGTCGATCTGAGTCGATTTTGATCCATCAGAGCTCGAAGAATCGGGATCTTCTACTGGTGTCGATCGACACTCAGCAGTGGTGTCGATCGACACCACCTCTGCAACTCGAGTTTCTTCCTCTTTAAGCTCTTCGAACTTCTCAAGATCTTCGAAATTTTCTGCACTTCCTACCATGATAGCATTGACATGATGTATGGGATTTGTATCAGTCTTTCCAGGAAGACATCCCTCTTGTTTCTTCAAAGCTCCAACAGTTTGAGCTACCTGAACATCCAATTTCTTGACATGAGCACTCAAGGACTCGAATTTCCCATTCAGATCAGTGTATAGAGCATCGATCTTCCCATTGAAGTCCACAGTCATCTTCTGTTGACCCTCCAAGATCTGTTGAATCATGGACTTCACCTCATTGTCTTGTGCATGAGGCTTTTGGTAAGAAGAAGAACCATAAGTTCTCTGGAAGTTGTTGTTCTGAAAAGGCTTCTGGTAAGAAGAACCATAGCTTTGCTGATTGCCAAACCCTTGACCTTAAAAACCAGCTCCATTGATGTAGTTAACTTCTTCTTCTCACGCTCAAAAGTATCAACTTCATTAGCAAAGTGAACTTGCTTCTTTCCCATCAATAGGTCCAGCTTCCTGTTTACCTCAGCAATTTGGCTTCTTCCATTTGCAGCAGCGTGTTGTCTCCTTTCAAAGTGCGTTCTTGGTGCTGTTACAAGAGGCCAAATTCTCTATAAGCACCATCGCATCATCTGGGTATTTGGTGTTGAAGTTGCCATTGCTTGCTGTGTCTAAAGCCATCTGGTACCTCCAGTCAATCCCTCGGTAAAAGATTCCGAGAAGCTGCGGTTCGCTGAAACCGTGATGTGGGCAATCCCTCTGGTACGATCTGAACCTCACCCAAGAAGCTTTGAATGCTTCAGTGGGTCCTTGACAAACTTATCTTAAAAATGTTGGAAGAGGAATCAAGTTCAATGCATACCAAGCCCCAAGATGAGAAGTTGAAGTTCGTTAGGGCGGAGTTAACTGATAGACTCATAATTTAGCATCTTTTAGCATTCATTTTAGATAGTTTTGCATGTACTTTTGCATTCATTTAGTCACTTTTAGTCTCATTCGCATCAATATTAGAGTTTAGTGAGTTTTACCTTAGGTTGTTGCATATTTGTACATATTGAGTGTTTTGGAGGCTTAGAGGACCATATGAAGAGTTGGATGACAAAGAGGAGGAAGAGAAGTGGCCAAAAGAGAAGGAGAGAAGTTTTAGCAACATATCGAGCTTGGTGTTGAGCTACCAAGCTCGATACGGCATGGCAGGGAGAACGAGAAGTGCATATCGAGCTTAGCTCGATACAGATGCTCCGGAGTTTTGGAAGGAGCATAACGAGCATTTGTATCGAGCTAGCAAGCTCGATACAAGACCCAGCCGAGGATTTAAAGATGGCGTATCGAGCATTTGTGTCGAGCTACCAAGCTAGCAAAGTTCTTTAGCAGCGTATCGAACTGCATATCGAGCTAGCAAGCTCGATACGCTGCCCGATTTTCAGCCTTAAACCGGATCAATACCCGGTTTGTTCCGGGTTAACCCAGTTCGTCCACTGTTCACTATAAATACCAAATTGTCTTGTAATATGCCATTGCTCAAGATTCCGTCCAATAATATTTTGAACAAAAATCATGTAATTGTAATTGGATATCACCACCGGATTGCAAATCAATGAAATGGGCTAGTGCGTGCACACAACCATACCTTTCAATATCGAAGAACCTGCAACTGCATCTTTCCAATAGCAAGTTCACCAAATAACGCTTTCCATCACTATCGATGACATTGTATTCAAGCTCGAAACTGTTTACCTCTATCACAGTTAATTTCTTAGCAACATTCCATAAATCGAGCAAGTAGTTCTCCACTAAAGGCACCCGTTTATTATCAATCGATCCAGACATGGCCTCCTTCTGATGTTCATTAAACCTATCAGAAAAATTATTAATGATCGCATAAAGCATGGGTATTAAGGAATACCTCCTGGCGTCCTTAAAAACAATGTTCAAAGATTCCACACAGTTGCTTGTATCTATGTTGTATATGTCACCTAGAAAACAACTCCTTGCCCATTTTTCTTTGACGGTACTCTCCTTCAAATACTTGGCTGCAGAAGGATATAGAAGGATATCTCGTCTTAAAAGAACTATAAGCACAGTTGAACTCAGTCACCGTGTAAAGCCTACTGCATTCCATAAATCTCTATGCGACTACGTCTTTGTTGACGTTAGAAGCATGACTTTTGATATTTTGGGACAAATACCATACACAATACCCATGATGAACATGTCGATACACATTAGCTATGGCGCTGATGAGTCTTGCATTTATGTCACTCATAAATACCAATTCGGAAGAGTCCCCTACAAAGTTTTTCAGCATCTCGAAAAACCAGGTCCAACTAGCATTATTCTCAGCATCGAGTACACCAAACACTATGGGATAATGATGGCGATTATGATCCTGAGCTGAGGTGAAAACTAGTACACCACTATATCCGTTCTTGAGAAAAGTTGCATCCACAATTATAACTTTCCTCATGACTCAAAACCCTTCAATACTAGCTCCCAAAGCTATGATTACGTACTTGAATTTTCCCTTCTCATCCAATTTCACCTTTGTTATTGTACCAAGATTGACCTCCTCTAACATGTACAAATAACAATACAACATCTTGTAGCTTTCTTCCGGAGTACCAAAAACTCTAATCAAATCCATCCCTCAATTTGCAATCCAAAAAATGCAGTTTAACTAGGTTGAAGAACGGACCTGGATTTTCAAGCTCAATGCAGCTCGAGGAAGGCGAAGAAGAGTTCGGCGAAGAAACGGTGGCGATGGAGAGGTCGACGGCGGCTGCGAAGATACGGATGGAGAGCTTGAGCTCGAGCTCAGTTTCCGTTTTTTTTTTTCTTTTGCAATTTTTTTTTCTTCCCATTAAAATTAAATTGCTGGATAAAATTGTCTTTACACATTACAATGGATATAATAGATTAACATGGGATATAGTAGATTTGAATTTCTTTAGAAGGGGCAAATGAGATCGTGACTCAAAACATGATTATTATGATCTCAATAGTCAATATGTTATATTTTGGTAGAATAAGAGTGACGTAGTCCAATATCGATTTCGTAATAATCGGGTAAATTATATGATTTTGTAATCGAATTTGCGATTATTTTATATATGAATGTAATAACATATTTGTGAGTATCAAAATGGGTTAACTCGTCCATTTAATCCGTCTCGCATCAGATTATAGTAACTATAGGACGGATCCAACTGTTTAGTTATGAAATATCATATAATCTATCTGATTATTATAATATCGAAATGGTATATTTTTGTAGAATAAGAGTATGGGTTAGCCTAATATTGATATCATAGTATTAAGTAGATTATATGGTTTTATTTCGAATTTTACAATTTTTTGTCTTTTATGAATGCAATTGCATATTTATGAAAGTTAAAATTGGCTAATCCATCTATTTAACTTGATTCACGCCAAGTTAACATATTTTGCATATTTTGGCAAACCAATCCACAAATGACAGCATCCGTAAAAACATCAATCTTAACCCGTTCTACCTTATGACTGAATTATACAAATATTTACTAATCTCTAATACTTTTTATTTATATCAAGTTAAAATATTTATAATAATGTTTTATATTACACTAATACTAAGATCGGGATAAGTTACATGCATACATAATATTTTTACATAAACTGAAACATTTATATTTACCTTCTTTTTAGACAATTGATTTTGTTTTAATTATTTGATATAAAATAATGTTCAGATCATTTAATATACTAACCATAGTCCAAAATATAATATTTGAAAACAATGATTTTCTTAATTTTAATTTTATTTTTGATATATTAAATTTTTTATAGCGTAACAATATCTCTCTTATTAAATGGATCTATAGATAATTGAATTCTTATTGTGCTTTTAGTATCTAAGATTTATTGAGATATTTTTAATTTATTATTGAACTATATTTTATAGTAGATTAAAGTTGATTTTTTTAAAAATATCAAAACTTAAATGATTTAACCAATCAAAATAATAAATAGTAAATATTATTTATTGAAATTAGAGTTAGTTAAAAGATTCATATCATATAACAATATATTATATCATTTTTTCTAATTAGTTTTGTAGAATTATGTTTGACTATTCTATCTTTAATGACATTCTAACAAAATTATTAATGTCCAATGACATATCAACACTATAATAACACAAGAGACTCTCGTTGTGTTTACAACTTAGCTTTTTTGAGTTACAAGAAGTTTACAACTCAATAAATAAAAAAACTTAAAACATCATTGAAAATATTTTATTTTTACACATCAATTTTGATTTTACACATCACCTTTCTACATTTATCTATTTTTTTGTCATTAATTTGGAACGCCGGCGGCCAAATATTTGAACGATTGATGGCGATTGCTTCAACATCCACAGTTATCTTATGCTGCGGAAGCCTGATTTCCGGCGAATTCCATCCCAGAGTCGTTCATCTTCTTTCTCGTCTTCTCCTCTCGCAAGTCGGATCAGGAGCCATAGCTTATTAATCCATGACCCAATTTTTCTGTCGGGTCTTGTCAGAAGCGGTTTGGTGGCGGCAGCATTCGTTGCGGCGGGACCAGATACTACTGCTATGGCGGCGGTGGATTCTCTTCAGGTAAGCGAGCCGATTAATGCGTTGTCTTTACCCACTTGGGCTGTTCATGTTTCCAGTGTTTTCGAATGGTTTCTCTCCTTCTTCCTTATTCTAATTGATTGAAATTCCATATTGAACATTTGATCAATTGTGGTGTTTTCGAGTTTTTTTTATTCGTGTGCTCAAATCAAACAGTAGTGAGAAGCTTCATCTTCACTTGGGCTGTTCATGTTTGCAACGTTGTCGAATGGTTTCTCTCCTTCCTTACTCTAATTGATTGAAATTCCATATTGAACATTTGATCAATTGTGACACGAGAGTATCTGGTGTTTTCGAATTTTTTGTATTCTTGTGCTCAAATCAAACAGTAGTGAGAAGCTTCATCTTCATGTGTTTTGTGACCAGTCTCAAAAGTTGAGACTTTGCATCAAGAAATCGATTTTGTGATTACTTCATTGAGTAAATGTATTTTAGAGCCAAATGGCGATATTGAGACTAAATACTGATATGATCCTGGATAGCATAAGGAGCTTGAAACGTGGGGAAGAGCTCGAACCAGTGGAGCAGCATGAACCAGAGAAGCAGCTTGCACCTGAGGATGTGTTTGAAGTCGAGAAAGAGTATGGAAAATATGTTATTTTTACCTCACTGGTTTTGATATAGGATCATCAAATGGGCATGTGTCTCATTTGTACTCTTTTTCCCTTGTCAAGTTTTGTCACAAGGGGTTTTTTTGACAAAATTTTTAATGAGGCAAATGTTTCACATCCAAATCACCCATTTGTTGATCAAGCCCAAGGTATAAGATTCAGATTTCGACCCAATGGAATAGCTATGAAGACCAGTGCATTTTATGCCCATTACAAGCCAAGAAGAGTCCAAAACAAGTTGTTAATTTTCTGACCAAGGTGACGAAAATAAAAGCTCAAGGGTCATTTTTCAAGTTAGAATTATTGTTGTTATTTTTTTGATAGTCTGCATGTAGACTTTTCTTTCTCTTTATAATCTCTTGAACTCTCATTGTAAAACTTATCTATCATTTTATTTTAAAACCTTTTAAGTTAGATCATCTCTTGTTAGTGTGTAATATCCATAAGAAAGCATGTTCCTCCCTTTGGTGCTTCAAATCCGAAGAAAGAGCAATGGTAAATAAAAGGTCTTTTCACAGCATTTGTGTGGCCATTCTATCCCCATCCTTTGAATCTCGAATCCCCTGGATTTCGTGGTTGCAAAGTTTATCTCAAACACTTTCAGAGTGAGGATCTTAGGAAGAGTGTGAAAAGTGGTATCAGAGCACGATCCTGAAGTTAAGTGTTCTTTTGTTTCGATTTTTTTCCATTCGTATTCAATAAGAAATCGATTTCTCTGTTTCAGATCTGTGAAAATTTTGTGTCCTTTCATCTTGTGTGATCAGATCTGTCGTTTAAACCACTAAGTTGTGTAGATCTGTTTGAATCGAATCCTGGAAATATGTAGTTGATCATGTATTGATGTTTTTTTCACACGTTCATATTATGTTTGATCATTGGTTTGAATCGATTAAAGTTTTAAGTTGTTCTATCTAGGTTCTGTCGATTTTATTAAACTAGACTCTTCAGATTCGTATAGAACTTTGATCATTTGTTCCTGAGATTGTGAAAATTTGCTAGATGAATCTGATTGCAGAGAACCCATTGATCTTCTATTCGAATTCTAGGACTTGTTATTGGTGATTTGTTTGTTTTTGTTTCAGAAAAAGATGACTGATCATAGCAGAAAGGCTAGTAATGACAAGAACAATAAACTGTTGGTGGAAGCAATATCCACTCAACTGGAGCAGATGATTAATACTGAATTCGATGCATTTCGACAGGAATTTCTGGAGCTGAAACCCAAGCAGCCAGACAAAACACGGAGCAAACCATATCCAGCTTCTCACACTCTCAAACCTATTGTTCGTTTTAAACATGAATATCAGCCTGCTAATGAATTCAACTCAATACATTTTCAGGGAAAGAAAACTACTTAGAATGGGAGCAAAACATTGATGATTGGTTCTACTACAACCACATCCTGAAAGAGAAGAGGCTTGCTTATGCTATCATCTAACTTAAAGGAAACGCTCATAGTTGGTGGATACAAGAACAAGATGACCGCTGATTCTACAAGGAGCCAACTATCACCACTTGAAGAGAACTTAAAGAGTTACTGAGCAATAAGTATGCCCCAAAAAGTCAGAAAACTCGCCAACCAAAGCAGAAGCACACGCCTGTCTACTATCAATATAAGAAGAGTAGTCCTTCGAAAATCCTGGAGAAGAATGATGTTCTCAGCCATGAAGCGTTGTGCAAAACATCAACAAAACCAGAGCTAAGCATTGATCAAATAAAGGCTCAGATGAGTTTTTGTCTTGATAAATTGGTACCTAAGTTATCTACTACTTGTTGATATAAGCATGGATGCTTATACATCAGGAGCTAGCAAACAGAGGAGCCGTGGAGCTAAAGGAGATGGAGCTAAGCGTGTAGCTGAGGGAGAAGGAGACTTTGTAGCTGAGCTGAGAGGAGCTAAGGAGCTAAGGACCACACGCCACCAGTCATTATACTCAGGAGAGCCCCCAGACCGAGCTGCATCAAGCCAGAAACCCCTCAGAAGTGAAGAAGAAGGCCTTAAACCAAAGAAGAGGCCAAATGAGTTATTTAAGGAAAGTCCGAATATATGTTATAAATACATATCATTCGACCCACTTTCATCATCTATGGAGGCTAAGGAGATCCACAAACCGTCCTTGGTTCAATCCCAGCCCACATTTAACCAAGAAGATCCATTCAATCCACCAAAACCACCGAACCAGACAAGGGAAGCTTCTGCCGAGCTAGATAAGGAAACCTTGTATAAATGTCTATCCAAGACATTATATTCGACCCTCTCTATGTCCACTGAAGTCCCCAGGAGCCTCACCACACCAGAACAAGTCATTATTCGTCCCCCTCAATTGCCAAAGTCAAAGATCTGCCCATTAAAGCCCAACGGCTAGTAGAAGATTATTCAATATTCTTCCTTGATACTTGCTTTGTTTTTAATTCATATGACCGTTTGTTTTCCATTTCTGAGCCTTTATAAGCTCATTTCTATTGTATCTTTTCATTCACCAAATTATTAATCAAGAAAGTTTTATTTTGTTTCAAAGAAAAGTTCATCTTTGTTTACAATCTGTCCCTGCGTTTTTATTAAGTTTCTTTGAGAGATTCAGAGAGCTTGTGAGGCGTGTAGAGTCTAGTTGTTCTTGTGAGGATTAGCCCTTGAAGAACTAGAGTCTAACTCTTGGTGTTTAGAGTTTAAACACAAATCGGTTTTCAATCACTTAAACCATTCATCCATTCAGCCTAAGCAACGGTTTCAAAGGCAAACAGACTTGGATCATTTTCCAGGCTTGTGTCATTGGTATCAGAGCTAAAAGCTCCTATCCAGGTGTTTCTATTCCCTTTTCAAGTTTTTGCATTTGTTTCAGTTTGATTTCATTTCTTATAAAACCAAAAAAAAAAATATTGTTTCTGTTTTGTTTTTGTTCTTATTTCCAGAAAAAAAAACTCAAAATCAAAAAAAAAAAAAATTTCATTGCTTCTGTTTGCTTGATTTGATTCTGTTCTTGTTGGTTTCATCATAAAAATCAAAAAAAATATATATATATATATTTCGTTTCTGCCATTGTTGTTGAGTTCTGCATTTTGTTTCATTCCTCATAAACTCAAAAGAAAGAAGAAGATAGCATTTGAATCTTTCCAGCCTTGTTATTTCTGTCCAAAACGTGTTTTTGGTTTTTTTTAGGAAAGGCTCATTTGTTTTCATTGCCATATCTATTGCTGCATTCCTTTTGGGGTTATTGTCATTACCATATTAGATCCAAGCCATAAAAACCATCCCTGTGCATTTCTCATTGTCTTGGTCGTGTGCATTCATTTCCTTACTCATTGTTTTCATACTTGACCGTTGCATTCATATTAAACCATAAAAGAATAAAAAAAAAAAAAAAAAAAAAATTTTACTTGCAATTTTTTTCATTTGCATTCATACTTTGTTCTTGTTTTCTGTTTAAGTAATCAAACCCATTCCTGATTGTTTACCTGTATTGTTGCAAGGTACCATGGGAGAAAACGCACCACCAGCAGATCCTATGCAAGCAATGATGGCTGCCATTGCCAATTTAACCGAGAGTTTCAACTCCTACAGAACTCAGAATGATGAGCGCTTCAATCGCTTAGAAGGAGAAAGACCACCACCTCTCTTGCCAAGAAGAAATGTCTTTGGCGTTCCTCCTGATGCAAACAGAGTAGGAGATCCTCCTGAAGCACAACCACCACCACCAGCACCAAATCTGGCACAACAAGCTCAGGAAATCTTAAACAGAAGAAACCATGAGAGAAACAGGCCATACAATGAGGAAAGGAACTTACCTCCAGAAGTGAAGCTTCTTGCCCCAACCTTTGCTGGGAAGCTTGATCCTGCAGCATACTTAGAATGGGAGAGAAGAATGGAGCACCTTTTCGAGTACTATGCCTATACAGAGCCAAGGAAGATTGCTCTTGCCATAGCTAGCCTCACTGACCATGCTTTAGCTTGGTGGGACAGAGAAGTAGCTGAGAAGAGGAGGCTCAGATATCCACAAATCACTAGATGGAGTGATATGAAATTTGAGCTAAACAGAAGGTATGTGCCTCCACACTATCATAGAGATTTATTAAAAAGGTTTAGATCTCTATTTCAGGGTTCAAGGAGTGTGGAAGAGTATTATGAAGAATTTGATCTTATAAGGAGCCAGCTAGCTCTAGATGAAACAGAGGAGTCCTTGATGTCCCAATTCATGGATGGACTTCAAGACAGAATCCAGAGGAAGGTGGAGATGCAGCCTTACCATTCACTGCCAGAGCTCTTGCATCTTGCTGTTCAAAGAGAAAAACAAATCAAGAAGAAAGCAACTACTAGAAATCGCTCTAGCAACAGCAATGCAGCTTGGAATCAAACTCAACAAGTTCAGCAGCAGCAGCAGCAAACCCCCACGCCATTCATAGATAAAGGAAAAGGACTTGCAATAGATTCACGCTTCAAGTCCCATACCCCAGAGCAAGGTAAGTCTAGTAATTCAACTAGACAACATGACATTATCTGTTTTAAATGTCAAGGCAGGGGTCATGTGTCAAGAGAATGTCCAAACAAGAGGACAATGATTCTCAGACCAGATGGTGGATATGATTCACAAGATGAGGAAATGGCTGAAGGATCAGAAGAAGAAATCACTATATATGCTGAAGAAGGCGATTTACTGGTTATACAAAGAGCTCTAAACTCTCAGCCTGTTATGGAGGACTTAGAACAAAGAGACAATCTCTTTCACTCCAGATGCAATATACAAGACAAGGTATGTCATTTAATCATTGATAGTGGTTCTTGTGCTAATATTGCTAGTATCTGCTTAGTAGAGAAGCTGGGGCTTAAAGCTAAACCACATCCAAGGCCATACAAGCTTAAATGGCTTAATGACAAAGAAGAGCTCAAAGTATCCAAGCAAGTCGAAATCCCTCTGTCCATTGGCCAGTATAAGGATCAAATCTTATGTGATGTGGCGCCAATGCAAGCTGGGCATGTATTGCTTGGGAGACCATGGCAATATGACAGAAATGTTGCACACAATGGGCGCACAAATGAGTATTCATTCTCATTTAATCACTGTAAGTTTACTCTTGCTCCTTTAGCACAGAAAGATGTTAGAATTTTACAAAACAGAGCTAAGGGAAAGAGTAGTTATTTTGCTATTCAAGAGTTTTTAAACTTTGATCCACCAGATATAATGCACTTGTCTTTGCCAAAAGAATGTTTTGCAGGTTTTATACAACAAAAGATCAAAGTCCAGGAGCATAACATGAGCAACAATGCTGAAAACGTGATGTTTAAAGCTGGAAACATGATGTATCATAAGGAGAAACCGCCCTTACAGAAGTTTACACCAACACTGGAGCTTGAGAAAGCCAAAAACATCCCCCTTATGCAGCTGATAGAGCATCTAAAAGCTAATCATCAAGGTAAGCTCTTAAACTCTAAACATTGTCCAAACACTAACTTAGGGTTGTTTGATGCAGATTCTACAGTTTTGAGGACAAAACCTCTTCAAGAGGGAGAGTATGATATAAGCATGGATGCTTATACATCAGGAGCTAGCAAACAGAGGAGCCGTGGAGCTAAAGGAGATGGAGCTAAGCGTGTAGCTGAGGGAGAAGGAGACTTTGTAGCTGAGCTGAGAGGAGCTAAGGAGCTAAGGACCACACGCCACCAGTCATTATACTCAGGAGAGCCCCCAGACCGAGCTGCATCAAGCCAGAAACCCCTCAGAAGTGAAGAAGAAGGCCTTAAACCAAAGAAGAGGCCAAATGAGTTATTTAAGGAAAGTCCGAATATATGTTATAAATACATATCATTCGACCCACTTTCATCATCTATGGAGGCTAAGGAGATCCACAAACCGTCCTTGGTTCAATCCCAGCCCACATTTAACCAAGAAGATCCATTCAATCCACCAAAACCACCGAACCAGACAAGGGAAGCTTCTGCCGAGCTAGATAAGGAAACCTTGTATAAATGTCTATCCAAGACATTATATTCGACCCTCTCTATGTCCACTGAAGTCCCCAGGAGCCTCACCACACCAGAACAAGTCATTATTCGTCCCCCTCAATTGCCAAAGTCAAAGATCTGCCCATTAAAGCCCAACGGCTAGTAGAAGATTATTCAATATTCTTCCTTGATACTTGCTTTGTTTTTAATTCATATGACCGTTTGTTTTCCATTTCTGAGCCTTTATAAGCTCATTTCTATTGTATCTTTTCATTCACCAAATTATTAATCAAGAAAGTTTTATTTTGTTTCAAAGAAAAGTTCATCTTTGTTTACAATCTGTCCCTGCGTTTTTATTAAGTTTCTTTGAGAGATTCAGAGAGCTTGTGAGGCGTGTAGAGTCTAGTTGTTCTTGTGAGGATTAGCCCTTGAAGAACTAGAGTCTAACTCTTGGTGTTTAGAGTTTAAACACAAATCGGTTTTCAATCACTTAAACCATTCATCCATTCAGCCTAAGCAACGGTTTCAAAGGCAAACAGACTTGGATCATTTTCCAGGCTTGTGTCATTGGTATCAGAGCTAAAAGCTCCTATCCAGGTGTTTCTATTCCCTTTTCAAGTTTTTGCATTTGTTTCAGTTTGATTTCATTTCTTATAAAACCAAAAAAAAAAATATTGTTTCTGTTTTGTTTTTGTTCTTATTTCCAGAAAAAAAAACTCAAAATCAAAAAAAAAAAAAATTTCATTGCTTCTGTTTGCTTGATTTGATTCTGTTCTTGTTGGTTTCATCATAAAAAAAAAAAAAAAAAAAATATATTTCGTTTCTGCCATTGTTGTTGAGTTCTGCATTTTGTTTCATTCCTCATAAACTCAAAAGAAAGAAGAAGATAGCATTTGTCATTTGAATCTTTCCAGCCTTGTTATTTCTGTCCAAAACGTGTTTTTGGTTCTTTTTTAGGAAAGGCTCATTTGTTTTTCATTTGCCATATCTATTGCTGCATTCATTTTGGGGTTATTGTCATTGCCATATTAGTTTAATCCATAAAACCGTCCAGGTGCATCTCTCATTTCTCTAGATCGTTTGCATTGTTTCCTTGACATTGGTTTTATTTTTTGTCCTTGAACAGATTAGCCCTAAACCTATTTACTATGTATTTGAAACTGCTATAACGAGGATAATGCGCTTGCCTTGTTCAAATTATGCTGAGATAGGTTTATGTACTAAAGAGAAGCAATGGACTTATGAAGAAACAAAATTCTTCGTTTCTAACCAGAAAGAAGAACGAGGAGGATCAGAACCCTTACAACTCTAATTCAGATACCAGGAGCATGGAAAATTAGTTAAAGCTTCTTTGATGTTGATGGGTCTAAATAGTCATCCGAGATTGGAGGATTTCTTTGGGGACTCGTCGAGCTTTGAATTTGTCGGACCCTAAGCTGCAAGTGCACAACGTGCATTGTAGTACTTAGGGTATCGATCCACAAGGAGGAGGTCAACTGCAACCAAAGACGTAAGGAACAGGGGTTTTGGGGTAAGTGTCACGGTTTTTGTAGAAAAGAAAGAAAGCAGATTCAAGTCTTATATAGAAGAGGTTGTCTATCAATCCTATAACCAACATGAAAAGGAAATTTAACTTAAGAGCTTGTAAAACAGAAATCAGGTGAGCAGTGCAGAAAAAGTAAATATTGAAGTGCGTAAATCTCGATTGAAAAGCAGATGGGGAAAACACGTTGGGGATCTTTTCGGGAAATATATCGGGTTCTAACTAGAAATCAAACTCACAAAAGTTAAGTAAACGAGACTAGGCGATTTTTCCTAAACTGGAATCACTTGATTTAACGACCTAACTCTAACTAGCAAGATCGATCTATGTTATGAAAACTTCACATGTATACTGTCGTATCATGTGTCCTAGGCAAACACGCAGTAAGTGATCGGGACAATAAACGTTCACGACTTCTTCTAGGCAGGCGTTGGCATCCTAGAAGCGTTGCGCTCCACCAAACTAGGTTCATATCTGAAATTCAGCACGATTGTGGCTTCCAAAGATCCTAAAATCAGACATCTAGTTCATGACGCTAGACTCATGCAATAAGAACAAGTTTGATAAGAAAGAAAAACCCTAATCTACAGCCTAAACGATTGGTTTAAAAACAGTTAATGAAATACCCCATAGATCCCCTTAAAGAACACCCAACGAAAATAAACTACTCAAACATGAAAGAAAGAGTAGAAAACGTGATAGATGAATGCATGCTTGTATAAATCAATGAAAAGTAACAAAGGTTTCGGCAGAAATCGATCTCCCTCAAAGAACAAGGATGGAGATAGAGAGAGAACGAGATATGTGGCCGTCGGAACCAAAACAATGAATCGTGAAAAGAAAACTTCGAACTCCTTAAAAGAAACCCTAAACATCGAGTATATATAGGTCTTCAAGTCCCCTTGGTCGTCAATTAGGTCTTGGCTTGCATAAGACGGCTGCGAGTTCAAGTTGGGCTTCAAATGGGTTCGGGAACCGTAAAGCGGCTGGCCGGCCGAGCGACTGGCCGTGACGCGGCCACTGGTCGTCTGGTCGGGCCGTGGCGCGGCCAGCTTGACCTTCCGGGTTCTTGACAGACCTTCTTGCTTCTTCCATAACTTGAGATCCAACCGTGAGATAGTTCTCAAACCACTTCGAGGTGAAAGACAGCTGATAAAGCTACATTGTCTCCAAATATGAGCTTGATCTTGGGGTGGGAAGCCCTTCGTCTGATGTTGAACTTATGTCCTCGAGCACTGTTTCTGGAAATGTCTATTTTGCTCCAAAATATGCGTCTTTTGCTAAGATTACCTGAAAAGAGTCTTGAACAACCAAATACTCGAAATCTAGTGTTTATGCATTAAAAGCTTAGTGAAATTCTTATTAAAGCACTCACTTATGATAGTAAAAACAGGTAAAATATGCATGTTAGCAACTCCCCCATACTTAAACCTTTGTTTCTCCTCAAACAAAACAGAAATCTAAGTAAGAAAAAGAGGTTTGAAAACGTGGAAACTCACCAATACTTGGGAACTCATCAAGTCTAGCAATCAACCTGTTTGAGCCACGTAACTCGAAATCTAGCTTCAAGGCATTTGGGTCTAGTTACCTTGAGCTTTGACCCTTCCCAGATACACTTCATGGTCCCTTTGAGTATTTCGACCTTTCTCTTGTTGACCCCTTTATTCATTTAGGCGTGCGGTCTCTATCGAAAGAGTATCAGTCGACGAGACATTATACTATTCTCTTCCAAACATCTAGACAAAGACATTTCAGACACAACTCTCCTATTTTCTCTATCGACTTTCTTTTTCTATAATTTTCCTTTTCTTTTCCTTCTTAGCTTGAGAATGATCACTTCTTCGAAGCTTTCCTGATGTCTGCGAACCGTCATTGTCCTTTGTGGACTTCGAGTTGCCATTCTCAAACTAAGACTTTTTTTTTTTTCTATAATAAGGGAAGATCAAGGAGAGGTTGCATTGCATCTACTTAGTCATGCAAAATTCGAAGTACCTCAAGCCCCGTAACGAGAAGTTTTGATTCAATAGGTGCAGAGTCAACAAAAGATCCTTCGAGTACTCTAGAGATTAGAACTTTCTCCGTTGGAACGATCCACTCGCAGTGTTCAACTTAATAAACCTTGATTCTAAACCTGTGAGAATGGTCATTAAGGTTCCTTGTTCGAAACGAGTTGTACATAGCAAAGTTCATAGTTTTCGACTAAATGAAAAAAAAAATTTGACTCTATAAAACGACTCGATAAATGATGCATGTATGCTTAAGACTCATAAAATCAAAGCATAGTTAGTAATATAAGAAACCTCCCCAGACTTAAATCAATTTGTCTCCAGTTTGTTTAAATCGAGTTGAGGTGAAAAAGATAGGTAAATTCAAGTACAAGCTTGTGAAGACTTACTTGAAAGTGGCGTGGTTTGGTATGTGTGTATGGTCGTGTGGTATGATTGAGTTAAGGACTTGATCATTCTCCTTATGTCCCTGCTTAGAATAGATTTAATTGAACAAAAGAAATCAAAAACTTAGCTCGAAAGGAAATGTGATGTGCGGTTTGAGCTTCCTTGCTTCGTTTGGTGATGGTGGGCGTGTGGTGATGATGGATGACGATGGTGATGATGATGATGATTGGAGCACACCTTTGTTGAAAATAACAGGTACTCCGGTTGTTGAGTACTCGTCTTGGTTCCTTGACCTTTGTAAAACACCTTGAATGAGAGATGGAAAATCTTATGTCCTTGCGTCTTGGAGATTGCATCATCTCAGAAACTTGAAGTTTGGGTCGATGCTGGCCTATCCGGTGATGTGTTCGGGATCCCGGAATACAGGTGTTGCTAGCTTTGAACTTCAATGCCATATGAAATCCTTACTTGGCTTCGGTAAAGGTCTTGGTCGCAGAAGAGAGAAGCTAGTCTTCGGGAACTTTTCTCTTTGCGGTTTGGTGAAGGAAGTTACATCTTCTTCCTTCTGGAGCTTGCACAGCGGTTCTGGAGGATGAGACCGTTGTATTCTTCTTCGTCTTCGTGGATATAGGTCCGTTGAACGTGCTGTAAGAAGTATCTAGAGAGATGGATCATTGACTTGACTTGACTTGGATGGAGTCTTGTCTTGTCTCGCCATCCTTGATGCAACATCAATGTACCGCGGTTGTGGAAGTTGTCTTTGCGGTCTTCAGAACGTGTTCAGGCCTTGAATCAAGAAGGAAACTTGAAAGGCTTGAAAGGAGTTGACGGAGGTCCGGTTTGGTGAGGTTCGGGATGGAGAAAGTTGCAGAAGAAGGCTGGCCGCACGACGGGTAGTCGTGGCCGCGGCCAAGCACGTCTCCTCAGCGCCATCGTGGCTTATGGCGCTGCCAGGCTCCTTCTGGCCGGCCCACGGGCAGCTCGTCGCCCGGTGAGTGTTCTTCGAAACTCCTTCTTCATATTTTTGGTCTTTTCTGGTTTTTTTTATTTTTTTGTGCTTTTCTTGATTTTCGGATTTTTTTTGGCTTTTGTGGTTTATGTAAATGCTGTAACCAAAGAAGAAACCAAAACCAAAGATTAGTATGGTTAAAGAGATGAGAAAGAGAATACCTAAAATGGGTTGTCTCCCATTAAGGCGCTTTTGTTTAGAGTCTTTTAGCTAGACTTTGGTAGTTTGGGAGCTTAGTTGGAGGTTGAGGTCGACCTTAGGCAAGGTCTCTTGGCTTTCTACGGGGCCCCTTCCTTTGAAGACTCCTCGAGTGTCTCCATGATCGCATCTTCATCGCTTTGAAGAAGATGTTTCTCCATGGTGTATGGTATCGCGCGATAGAACTTTTCCCGTCGATATTGGCGAATGAGACTCGCCTATTGGGCCAATCCATGATGGCTCCTGCAGTGGCTAAGAATGGCCATCACAAGATGAGAGGTGCAGCTTCTTCTTAGCGAGTTTTGACTATGTAGAAGTCTACCAGGATTCTACAATCGCCAATGATGACCGGGAGATCATAGATGACTCTTTTTGGGGTAGTGAGCGATTGGTCCGCCAAACCAATTACCACTTCAGTCGGGTAGGAGTGTCTGATCTCAAGTTCTCGCACTGCATAGCTTGGCAGCACGCTGATAGTCGAGCCGGGGTCGCACAGCGCGTTCCTGACATTAATCCCTTTTATTTCACACGTGATGAGAAATCGCCCGAGGTTTCGGGTTTTCTGCAAGCTGCGGAGCGTCCTTCCCGATCTCGCACAAGTGAAGAGATCTTGTATCACTAGCATGGTTTCATTGTTTTCGCAAAAATGATGGCCGATAAGGTGTTCTGTCCATTCTTCAACGAATATGATATCAGGGGGAAGACCTCGAACTACCTTGTTGAACTCGTCTAGATTCTCTCGAGTGATCCTGTTGGTGTAGCTCTCATATTTCCCAGCGCGGGAGAAGTAGGCGGCTCTGGTTGAGGTAACCGAACGGCTGGCCTGACCAAAGTGAACCTTAATCTCGTTTCTACTTTCTAAGATGTCTTCAAAGTAATCTTTTAGACCGTAGCTTCTGATAGGGCTCAGGTTTTACCCAAATAATCAACTACTGCAAGTGCACAGCAATGCAGTTGAAGTATAAGGGGTATCGAATCCTCAGGGAAGTAGATGCTACACTAATAGTTTCTAGGTTTATATTATGCTAGGCGAATAATATTAAGTAAACTAAAAGCAATGCAGAAATAAGTAAACGAGTTTAAAAGGCGATGTAAGTTCAGAGACAAAGGCGCTAGGTAAGGGTAATTATCAGGTTTGAATCCAAGAATGCAGAATCTAAGTTTATTAGAGATTTATTAAGAACCTTCTAGAACTCGAATCACTAAGTTAAAACCAATCAACTCTAGTTGCAGAAGTTATCTATGCCTAGATTCCTAAATCCTAAATCTCTTTGCGAATTTAAACAATTAAGACAAGCAATAAGAACAGGTTCGATTTGTTCACAAAATACCTAAACCAAATCTCTTTGCGAATAGATATTTTGCTCACCTATGATTAGTTCAAGTTACTAATAATGCTCTTACATCTATTAAATAACCTAAGGTTTGATTTCTAAGTGATCAATTCAGAAAATCAAGTTAAGTTCAAATCAAGGTGAAGATCCAATTTATTTCCCTAAAGTTCTAATGATTCTACAAACTCTTCATCAAAACCCTAAATCACCCTAACCTAACTAGCAAACTACTCAGACATAATTATGCAAACACAAATCATGGCTGAAATAAATTGCATAAAAGAATAGAGAATGATACAGGGGTTCGAATCTGGCTAAGATGAGTTAGAATTGTCTCCCCAAAAGCTCAGGATCAATCTCTCTCTAAGTCTCAAAAACAGAAAATAATGATAAGGTAATTGGCTAAACAATGCCTGAAAACTATTTATAGAAGGGGATTTTTCGTCCAGGGGCAGACTTGTAATTCTTCAGAACTTGAGTGATTTCCTTTTTCTGTTGGAATTGGGGAAACTTGGCCGACCTTCTTTGGTGTCGATCGACACTGATGGTGTCGATCGACACTCAGCTCGCAAATTCAGCCTCTTGACTTCATCACTTCGGCTGCTTCTCCAAAATGCTCTAAAATGTTCGATAATCTCCCATTTAGCTCCAAATGCTCTCCATCCTGTAAAGACTCTAAAAAGACTCCAAAACTAGCAAAAGACTCTATAAAAACACTTATATCATGGCTTAAAAACGGGTAAAAACCATGATATATCAACTCCCCCAGACTTAGCCTTTCCTTGCCCTCAAGCAAAACAGAAACTTAGACTGAAGTAGAAGTTTGAAAACAGGAATTTCCGAGTACTTCTTCAAAACGCCACTCTGATTAACACTTCTTGAATCCACATGATATTAGAGCCAACCTTAGGAAATGTTCAATGTACTTACCACAAGTTTAGCAATCTCCCAGTTCAAATCCAGATCCTTTCCTTGGTGAAAGATTCGAACTCTAACAATGGTAATGCCACATAATTTTGCTGATTCTTTTCCCTTCCTTAGTACCAAAACAAGATATTCTCATACAGCTCTCCTATTTTCTCTTCCCTTAGTCAATTTTGCTGACTCTTCTTATTCTTTTTGGGATCTCTGGAATAGTGCTACTCTCTACTTGTGTTCCTTGTGAGGAGACGTGTTCAAGAGCATCACTAATATTGTTCCTTGTGAGGAGACAAGCTCATGACAAAGGCACTATTCCAGACTTAGACTCTTTTTCCTTCTTTTCTTTTCTCTTAAGGGAAGATCAAGGAGAGACTGCAATTGCCTATCTGTTCGGACTGAAAGAGGAATCAAGTTCTGCGCATACCTAGTTCTTTGTAAGGTGATCTGAACTCGCCCTGTTAGACTGATTCCACTTGTAGCTTTCTACTTAGTAAGTCCTGCAATCAACTCTCATAACAATGGCTCTACTTAGTAAGTCCTGCAATCAACTCTTTGAAAACTTTTGACTCAAGACTCAACTGACTCTCAAAACAAAACACAAGATTAGCAACCACCTCCCCCAGACTTGAATAACACTGTCCCCAGTGTTACTAAGAATGAGTTTGGATAGAAAAAATTCGTACCAAACTGTTGCAACAAAGAGAAAAAATCGGATTACCTGACTTCTGCGCGTAGCGTCGATCGACACAGATGGTGTCGATCGTTGCTGTGATAGATGGTCGTGTCGATCGACACTGGATTGTGTCGATCGACACTCTGTCCGAAGACAGAATTCTTCCACTCGAACATTGATGTTGTTAAGTCAGATTGTTGTTAGAATTCTTCCAAGCTGTTAGAAAACTCAACAAAAGGTTAAAAGTACAAGATAATCCAATAAGCTCAATAACTGCAACAAGTTTGAAACAAAGTACTGAACAAATGAAACAAAATGCAGACTCAAGTAAAAAAAAAACTGACTCAAAGTACTAAAAAGAAAAAGGATGGAAAAGTCACTCGTCGTCATCTGGTCGTGGTGGAGAAGATCGGGGTGGTGAAGCAGGTCGAACGCAGCCACAGTTAGACACAGTGGCAATGGCGTTCCAGATGGCCTGAAAGCTCTAAACCACAATGTGTGTCGATCGACACTGATCGTGGTCGTTCCCCTTCTTTTTTTTTTTTTTTTATCTAAAAGCCAAAATAATTAGTAAAACCAAGATAAAATATAAAGAAAAACGTACCTAACAGTGGGTTGCCTCCCACTCAGCACTCGTTTAACGTCAATAGCTTGACTATTCATGCGTTTAGGCAGACGGTGCATCATCCAGAGACACAATGTGTCCTTCTGGAATCCTGGCTTGAGCCCAATAGTGTTTCACTCTTTGCCCATTCACAGTGAACTCCTCTCCTTTGGAGTTTGTCAAGACTATTGCTCCATATGGTCTGACCTCTTTGATGGTGAAAGGACCTGACCAACGTGAACGCAATTTACCAGGAAACAATTGCAAACGAGAGTTATACAGAAGTACCTGGTCATTTGGCTCGAATTGTCTGGAGATGGTCTTCTTATCATGATATGCTTTAGTTCTCTCTTTGTAGAGCTTTGAGTTCTCATANAGTTTAATCTAAGCTAAATTAAAAGGTTTAAGGTGACAAACAACAATTAAAAAGCACCCACAACCTAAGAGAGACACTACAAGTTCAATAATATGAAACAAAGCCTTAATTACTACTAATCAAGTACTAATGACGCAATTAACTACTTGATAATTGACAAAATACTAAAAACGAAACTTAGGGATGAAATCATTGATTTGGGAAACTAAATGGACAACCTTGCAATCATTTAAGCAACTAATCAAGCTATCTCTATGCCTAGAACACTAATTAAAGACTAATCCATGATGTGTGGCAATAATCCCTTCACTAATCACCCTAATGAACTAATGATGTTTTAGCATTAAAATGATTAGCAAGCATGAATAACAAGTCTAATAGCATGATAAACACCCTAGACAACTAATGATGTTTTAGGATAGGTATGTAAATCTCTTATTAAGTTGGTTCAAGCATTTCATCAAACACTTGGTGGGTGTGTGAAATGCTTATGATCCAAATTGCAAAAGATTAGCTATTTGGCATTAAGAACACCTTAATAAGAAGAGATATGAAAGAATCTAACCTAGATTGCAAGATTGAACCATTAGAAAACCCTAAATCTAACCCATCCCCAAGTTCCTAAAGAACTACTCACTAATCATAGTCAAACCCATCAAATCAAAGATAAGAGAAAGGTTAAACATGACTAGAGAAAAGATTAATAGAAGTTCAAGATAGATATTGCATAAAACTTAAAGATTCAAAGCAAATACAAGGTTTTCTCTCAAAGAGGCTAAAGGTTTATGACAAAACAAGAGAGAATAAAAGTATGCATAAAAATTAGGTCTAAAGAGTATTTATAGGAGGGACCCATAAAGTAGACAAAAAAGATTCGTCTGGGAAAGTTTCGGCGAGCTTCACCGAACCAACACGTCGAACTGAACTCCTGGACATTTGGTTCGGTGAGCATCGTCGAACCGTCTCGCCGAACGGTCGTCCTGGAGGAAAGTTTCGGCGTGCCTTCGTCGAACCTTCTCGCCGAACGGGTGTCCTGGAGGAAAGTTTCGGCCAGCTTTGCCGAACCGTCTCGTCGAACCGTCCTCAGAATTCTTCTTCTCCATCTTTTTGGCAACTTCTTGCTCTTCCAAGTGCTGTGCCATTCCTCTCCAACTCCATTGTTGCCTCCACAGCATCTATGTTACCTGATCAAGACTCCAAATGCACCAAAACATGCAGGGACTATGCAAAAACACTCTAGGACTCTAAATGATACAATGCAACACAATGATGCTATATTAGACTACTAAATGATGAGAAACTTATACTAAATGGATGCTAAAATGATGCAAAATATAGACATATCAGAACATTTGAGACATTTCAAGGTAAAGCAGAGTTTGAATTTGTTAAAACTTTTTCTAAGTTTAAACAATATTTTGAAAACATTATGTGTGTTTCGAATCAGTTCAATAGACCTTGCAAATCGATTTTGAAAGATCATGTGTTTTATGAGAGCTTTCCTAAACTTACAGCGATTGTTTCATGTTCTGATATAAACTTGTTTGTTATAGGATCAATTAAGGATTTCTGTGACATTTGGTGTTCTAATTCTTTCTTAGTCTTTAACAGAGTCTTTGATGTTTATCATAAGAACTTGAATCCTGTTTCGAACTATCCAAGAAAAGAGGAGCTGTTTGAATATGTCTTTGGCATATATGATTTTGTTTCTCTAGTTTTTGTGAAAGTACAGGATAAGCAGGTTAAGGATTCTGCTACAAAAGCAATGAAGACTCACGTTTTTGCTAAGCCAGAAAGACTCAAGGATCAGTTCCAAATGAAAGCAAGCAAAGAGAACTGGAAATACCTAAGGAAAATGGCTTTAAAAACTAAGCATGGACTTTATGAATGGCTTGTGATGCCATTTGGTTTGACTAATGCTCCTAGTACCTTTATGCGTTTGATGAATCATGTTCTTAGGGTTTACATAGGGGAATTTGTTGTCGTATATTTTGATGACATTTTAATCTATAGTAAGAGCATGAATGAGCATATTGGGCATTTGAGAAAAGTCTTAGAAGTGCTTAGAAAAGAGCGTTTATATGCTAACGAAAAGAAATGCATCTTTGGAGCGGATCACCTAGTTTTCTTGGGTTTTGGTGTAGGTGCTGATGGTATCCGAGTGGATGAGGAAAAGGTTAAGGCAATCAAGGAATGGCCTAGTCCGAAGACCGTAAGTGAAGTCAGAAGCTTCCATGGATTGGCTGGGTTCTGCCGGCGCTTTGTCCAGAACTTCAGTACCATTGCAGCCCCTCCCACGGAAGTTATCAAGAAAAACGTGGGGTTTAAGTGGGAGCAAGCCCAAGAAGATGCTTTCCAAGCCTTGAAAGGGAAGTTAACTCAAGCTCCATTACTTGTTCTCCCAGATTTTACGAGAACTTTTGAAATTGAATGTGATGCCTCAGGCGTGGGTATTGGTGTTGTATTGATGCAGGAAGGAAAACTCATTGCATATTTCAGTGAGAAGCTAGGTGGTGCAACCGTTAACTACCCCACCTATGACAAGGAATTGTACGCTTTGGTGAGAGCTCTTCAAGCGTGGCAACATTACTTGTGGCCCAAAGAGTTTGTCATACATACGGATCACCAATCCCTAAGGCATCTCAAGGGACAACAAAAGCTTAACAAGAGACACGCTAGGTGGGTTGAGTTCATCGAAACCTTTACATACGTCATTAAGTACAAACAAGGTAAAGAGAACATAGTTGCTGATGCTCTCTCTCGAAGGTATGTACTTCTTTCTTCTCTTGGAACCAAGCTTTTGGGATTTGAATTTATAAAAGACTTATATGAGGCTGATTCAGATTTTAGGGAACCTTATTTGGCATGTTCTAGACACGCACATGGCAAGTACTTTATCTCGGAAGGTTTCTTATTCTTTGATAATCGATTGTGTGTGCCTCACTGTTCTTTGAGAGAGTTGTTCACCAGGGAAGCTCATGGAGGAGGATTAATGGGTCACTTTGGAGTGGCAAAAACTTTTAAAGTGCTCGAGGAACACTTCTACAGGCCTGGCCTGAAGAAGGACGTTGAAAGAATCTGTAGCAGATGTGTGACATGCAAGGAGGCTAAGTCCAAGCACACGTCCCAAAGTTTGTATTCTCCTTTACCAATTCCATTTCATATGTGGACTGATCTTTCTATAGACTTTGTTTTGGGATTGCCTAAGTCTAGGACAGGAAGAGATTCCATCTTTGTGGTTGTAGATCGGTTTTCTAAAATGGCTCATTTCATTCCATGTTTGAAAACCAATGATGCATCTCACATAGCTGATTTGTTCTTTAAAGAAATCGTTAGACTTCATGGCATGCCTAGGACGATAGTTTCTGACCGTGATGCTAAGTTCTTAAGTTATTTCTGGAAAACTATGTGGACTAAGCTAGGTACTAAGTTGTTGTTCTCTACTACTTGACATCCTCAGACTGATGGTCAAACAGAAGTAGTTAATAGGACGCTCTCTGCCTTGCTTAGAACATTGGTTAAAAAGAACCTTAGAACATGGGAAGAGAACCTACCGCATGTAGAATTTGCTTATAACCATTCTGTGCATTCGGCTACAAAGCATTTACCTTTTGATATTGTCTATGGCTTTAATCCGTTGTCTCCTCTTGATCTAATCCCTTTGCCTTTGAGTGAAAGAATCAGTTTAGATGGCAAAAAGAAAGCCAAACTTGTCAAACAGATTCATGAGAAGGTCCGAGCCAACATTGAAGCCAAGACCAAGCAATATGAGAAGTACGCCAACAAATGTAGGCGTAAGGTGGTGTTTCAACCAGGAGACCTCGTGTGGATTCATCTTAGGAAGGAACGGTTTCCTGAGGAACGGAAGTCCAAGCTCATGCCAAGGAAAGATGGACCATTCACGGTGGTCAAAAAGATTCATGACAACGCTTACCAGTTGGATCTTCAAGGTAAGTATGATATTTCCACAAGCTTTAATGTTTCTGATTTATCTCCTTTTGTTTCAGATGATCCAGATTTGAGGACAAATCATTTTCAAGAGGAGGGGAATGATAGATTCTGTGGCAAAGCACCGAGCCAAACATCTACAGATTGTTCGGAGGATGACGAGCAGCATGTACCGGAGCAGGTCATGGACGGTACAAGTGAGGTTCATCGAGGAGAAACCAGCATTGGCCGCGAACGTGTTCAGTCCGACACAGCCGTGTTCCGCTTTGATCCAACATTGTCCGGAAATAACCTACGGAGGGAATTCCGTCCTGATGACCGAGTCTCTCGACCAACTCGTGTCCACTCTAGAAATCGGATTGATCAAGCCGACTGCATAATGGCAGAGAACACTTATGTTTGTTCCATCCGTTGCGAGACACCAGACTACCTGTCTGTACTCCAGCATCGACTAGTTGCATCGACCTGTCTGCCTGTTGCGAGAAACCAGACTACCTGTCTGTACTCCAGCATCGGCCAGTTGCATCGACCTGTCCGCCCGTTGCGAGAAACCAGACTGCTTGACTATACACCAGCATCGCCTAGTTGCATCGGCCTGACTGCCCGTTGCGATACACCATACTGCGTAAAGTGACTGAAATATTGGGCAATACGAAGGGTTAACTTAAGCAAGCTGCATGAATTCAAGGGTCATTGACCAAGGAATAAACTCTAGTCTTCTATCTTTATTTTCTATGTCTTGAAAATCCACAAACTTTATTTCTCTTTTCTTTCTTCCTTGGTTTGATCTCTCTATAAGTATTTGTAAACTTCAGTCTAATAAAAAATCATCGAACTTTTTATCGTCTTCTTTTGAGAAAAATCTCTTTGTTCATCTTGAACATTTCGTTGAGTTTGCCAAGGGGTACTTCCAAATGCAGCAAACCTCCTAAGATCCGTGGTCAAGGGTTACTTTCTCGGTTCCGTGGAGTGGAGAATACCAAGAGACTTCCGCATCTCTTGACGGTCTCATTCGATCCACTATCTATCCAATCTATCCGATCTATCCATCTCGCCAACAAAGAGCATAATCCATCCAAGGGTTTCATTAGATGGGATTTTTTGTAAGTTTTGCTTCTAAGCATACTTCACATTCTTTATATTTATCTCATGTCCTGAAGTCATCTTGAGCTTCAATTCGCCATGACTTTCAATCTTGGACGAGCCGGTGTTACCCATTAACAGTCGCTCTTCACTCTTGCATTTTTGATAAGTGTTAAACACGTTCTTATCATTGCATATGTGAGTTGTGGCACCTGTGTCGTACCACCATTCCTTTAGGTTGTCCTCATCCGTGTTGACTTTGGTGACCACAGCGCACATATCAGTCATGTTGGCTTGAGGCATTCCTTTGCCTTTGCCGTTGTGAATCTTGCTACTACTTGCGTCAGCTTTTTGATCCACCTTGCCACGCTTGTGATAAATTCCCAAGAACTTCATTGTACCCTTTCGCTTCATAAAGCTAGTAGAGGCTTTTAGAGAAAATTTTATTTTTCTCATGTTCTTGTGAATAATAACATTAGCAATGTGCTCATTCAGAACACCACTTGCTATGCGGATTCGAGACTCGATCCGCAGCATGACTATCAAGTCTTCAAGGGAAATTGCATTCCGCTTGTGTTTGAGAAGGTTTTGGAAGTCCGCCCAACTTGGAGGAAGCTTCTCAATGAAGCAGCAAACCAGATAGGTTTCGCAAAGCCTCATGCCTTCAGCGTGAATCTCATGAAGAAGATTCTGCACTTCTGGGAGTTGTTCCATCAATGGCCTCAAATCTACTATCTGATACTATTGGAATTTCGCCACAGTGAATTTCTGAGATCCAGAATCTTCAATTCGATACTTCTTGTCAAAGGAATCTCACACCTCCTCCGAACTTTTTAAATCTCCAAACAAGTTGTACAACGGTTTGGAGAGACAGCTCAAGATATAGCCTTTGCACAAGTAATCACTGTGCTCCCAGGCTTGAACTGTCGCAAGGATCATTGGATCGGTGTTGCCTTTAGGAAGAGAAGGTTTCACTTCGCTGGTGTACTTCTGCATGTTCAGAGTTGTCAGATAGAAGAACATCTTCTTTTTCACATCTTAAACTCAACTGCAATCCTATCGAAACTTTCGGGAGGAGAAACATGATTTCTCTTTGAGATTTTTTGTATCTATCACGCTTGATGCCATGAACTATTATAAAAAATTAATTTGGTATGAACCAACATTAAAATTTTGAAAATCTGCATACAGCGACTTCATCTTCAAATCTCCGCAGAGCATTCGTCAAAGCGTTCGCAAACGCGTTTGAGAGTGATTAAGCGTTTGTTTTATCAAACCCTAATCCAAGTCGGCGATTACATACTGATTGTAATGCCTATCATTTTATTGATCGCAACCAATAAGACGAGAGTAATAAAACCGATTAAAAATCCGAATAAATCGTTTTGAAATCGATCGATTAAAACCTTTATTTACTAGTGATTAAAATCCGTTAGATGTTCATAGAACACGAACGGATTTCTTTAAGTTAAGACTGTAAGACCAATAATTTAGAAATACAGAATATTTGATTTAATCACAAAATAAAAAGGATCATCAAAACCGAATAAAACGAGTTAAAGAAAATTGTAAATAATAAATCGGTAAAACCGAAACACTGGAACGGAGTCGAGATCGCAATCTATTTTCTTAACTCAAAGAATCACCGTAGTGTGACAGGTATAATCACGATTCAGGAGTCCCATGATACAACCGTTCAACACCGAATCGCATAATTCGATTGTGGGTCTAACGAACTTGTATCTCAACAAATACTCTCGAACTAAAGAAACTACCTGATGCAGTAGTGGATTGAAAGAATGTGTTTTTAGCCTTTGCTTTGATCTGATGATCTGTGTTTGGATGATTTGAAAAGAGAGGCTAACCCATCATATATATAGTATGAGAGGGGACTTGAAAACATTCCAAGTTTCTAATGTGGGATATTTTAACTTTCACAGAAAGTTATAGTTAATGGAAACTTTTCATTTGTTTAGACTTCTTCCACAAGTAATTATACCTAATGGAAACTTTCCATTTGTTTAAGCCTCTTCCACAAGGAATTATAACTAATGGAAACTTTTCATTTGTTTTAGTCTCTTCCATTTGTTTGGGTCTCAACCCATCTCTTATTCACACAAAACACAAAATAATAAAGTTCATTGTCTTTATTAATTTTTTTGTTCCAACAAAATTTACGATGGTTTGGTTAATTTTAATAATTTGGTGGCTACATTTGATAAAGAGTATGTTAGAGCGAGAAAAACAAGAAAAAGAAAGGAAAGATGCACAAAATCAGCTGAAGAAGATGGGGAATCATGCCGACCATCTGAGCTATATGTTAATCATTTGATTTGTCTATTTCTTAAATACATTCACTTCTTCCCGAATTTCATTAGTCCACATGATCATGCAACTTTCTGCTCTGATTCGATGATGCAGTTATTTCATGTTTGTATTTTGAGATTACAAGAAATCGAAAAGTTCAACAAAAAAGGACATGACATATGCAAACTTTTATGGATTATTATACGAATTATTCATCCAAAAAAACATGCCTATTCCTGCCACATTGAACATGGCTAATTCTTTTTTTTTTTTTTTTAATTTATATATCTTGCATCTGAAGTGTCTCTTCAATATTGATTCCGATCATATATTTTCATAAAGATTATGGCATGCATGTTCAGTATTCTCATAATGTTCTGTACAGGTTTCTAAGACAGTTCATATATCTTTCAAGATAATGACAACTATTTTTTAGAATATTAGTTAATGAGTGGGAGTTAGAGAGCTTTTCCCGCTGTTGTCTCATGATGATATTCTTCAATGCTGCAAATTTTTTTTCACCTTCTAACTTTGTAGATGGTTGTATGATTAGACCATAAGCATAAAAGATCAAAGGATACTGAAAAACATGCATTTGTGTAGGTGATAAACATGTTATAGGATGGGAGTCCCACCGTTGGGCCATTGCAACTGAAGCTGAAGCTTTAAATAGTTAAACAGTCTAAGAGTCCACAAACGTTAAGCATAGTGTAACAACTGGAGAAGAAGTCCAAGAGACCACAGAAGACCAACACTACAAGGAAACATGGCCATTTCAGACGGAAGTTCCGACCATATTGTGACAAAGGAAAAGACCGTCGATGGAAATTTCCGACGGATTTGCGACCATATTGTGACAAAGGAAAAGACCGTCGGAAACTTCCGACGGATTGCCGACGGAGTTGCGACCATATTGTGACAAAGTAACAGACCGTTGGAAATCCGTCGGAAATTCGTAAGAAATTTCTGACGGAATTCCGACGGATTTCTTAGCCGTTTGAATATTATAACCATAATTTAGCCTTTGTAATTATGTCAGAGATCCGTCGTAAATATGCAACCATTTTCCTATAAATGCAACTCCCCCTTCCCTCATTCACTAGAACAACAACAAAGAAAAAAACTTATCTCTTCTAAAATATTAAAAAATGTCTTCTTCAGATCCTTATAATTATTTTCGATCATGGATGGACAAGCCTCATCAAATTCCGGCAACGGGTCTTATCACGGAAGAATACAAAGAAGGTTTGCAAGAATTCATGGGATTTGCGACTATGCAGCCGAAAGCAAAAAAATCCGGTTAAATTTATTGTCCTTGTATAAAGTGTCGGAATCGTAGATTCATCGTGATAAGCGAAGTATGGTCACACCTGTATTGTAATGGATTTGTGGCGGGTTACAAGATTTGGTATTATCATGGAGAAAATGATACAATGGTGGATATTGGTAGTACTAGTGAACAATTTGTTGGAGATAGTTTAGAGGAACCTAGAACGGATCATGTAGAAACTGTAGGTCATGTTCAGATGGTGAATGATGCGTTTCGTGAAAGTATATCATCGATTGCTGAGTATGGAGATAGAGGCGAATAACCTAACTTAGAAGCTTGGAGGTTCTTTGATATGTTAGACGTTGCTAAACATCCGTTATATGATGGCTCTAGAAAGGGACATTCCCCTTTATCAGAGTTGCAACTAGGATGATGAGTATAAAGACAGATTTCAATTTGAATGAGGAGTGTGTGGATGCAATCGTAGATTTTATGAAAGATATTTTGCCTGAAGATAATCTTGAACCTGAATCGTACTATGCAATACATAAACTTGTTGGTGGCCTTGGATTGCCCTATCAGATGATAGATGTGTGCATCGACAACTGTATGATCTATTGGAGAGAGGATGAAAACCGTTCGATATGTCGATTTTGTCGGAAACCTCAGTATAAGGAAACAAGTGGAAGAGTTCCAATCCCACATAAACGGATGTGGTATTTGCCATTAACTGAGAGATTTAAGAGGTTATATCAATCAGAGCGCACAGCGGGGGCAATGAGATGGCATGCAGAGCATACCACAACAGATGGAAAATTGCTCATCCCTCAGATGCGAAGGCATGGAAACATTTTCAATCTATGTATCCAAGTTTTGCGTATGAGGCGAGGAACGTATACCTTGGATTATGTACTGATGGTTTCAACCCTTTTGGAAAGCATGAGAGGCAATATTCATTATGGCCGGTAATTGTTACACCTTACAATTTACCGCCAACTTTGTGCATGAGACGAGAGTTCTTGTTCCTTAGCATTCTTGTTCCTGGACCAGAGCATCCAAGGAGATCACTTGATGTGTTTCTCCAACCATTGATTTATGAGCTGCAAATGTTATGGGAGCATGGTGTTGAAGCGTTTGATGTTTATTGTCAGCAGAACTTTGTCATGCGGTCTGTACTTATGTGGACTATTAGCGATTTTCTGGGATTTGGCATGTTATCTGGATGGACAACGCATGGAAGGTTAGCATGCCCTTCTTGTCAAGATAACACTGACGCATTCCAATTGAAGCACAGACGAAAAACTTGCTGGTTTGATTGTCATAGGCGATTTCTTCCAAGCGACCATATTCATCGTCGGAGCACGACGTTGTTTAGGAAGAACCGTCGAGTATTTGATGGTGCACCTGATGCAGAGGTTTTTGACCTTTGGTCAATCCTCAAACACACATGTCATTGTAGTATTTGAGGTGTCAATCCACTTGGGAAGCTAATGACACTTGAGATATAGAGACCTACGCTAAACTAAGCTAATAGAGAAGGGTTTTAAGTCTAACAACCTCATGATTACCAAAAGGAAAAAGAAAAGAAAAGCTAACAACCTAGTGACAAACAAGAAATAAGAGAAAGCAACTAAAGAGAAAAATCTAACACAACCTAAAGAAAGACTAAGAAAAGAAAAGACAAAAGTGGTTCCTAGGATGAGATAAATGATATAATTGATGCACATGGGCAATCAATGATAACTTAAAACAACATCTAGACCTTGGGTCCTAGATGGTAATCCTTAGGCATAGGATTTCTAAGAAATACTAATCCACTGTCGTGATAGAAGTCACTTTGCTAACTCATAACCTAGCTTGGCTCCCGCACAATGATACATGAGGATTAGCAAGCAAGAATACCCAACCCTATAAAGCCATAAGACTCCTAGACAGATGGTTCGTCTGAGCCTAGGAAAGATCAAACTCTTGTTTATGGGTTTGGCTAAGCAAGCACGTGGTGTACATGTCAAGCCGCCTATAGTCTTTAGACTAGTTGATCAAGCT
>JAHZTW010000006.1:36380945-36514873 GCA_020283515.1 Alliaria petiolata
AGTTTGGGAGAAGAACTAATGAGCAGCCAAGGCAAGAAGGAGCAAAAGAGAAGACTTCTAAATCCACCACGGTCTTCCACAACGGGTTGTCCATTTCGGTTTAGTTGATTAATCTGGAAGCAGACGTCTTGCTTCATATCAGGATGAGGTCGTTGTGGCTGACCGTGGTGGATTTAGAAGTCTTCTCTTTTGCTCCTTCTTGCCTTGGCTGCTCATTAGTTCTTCTCCCAAACTTCATGGAACCTCCACAAGCTCCAAAAGTACCTGCCAAGCACTCCAAACATGCAAAATATGCAATGCCTATCCTAAAACTAATATGAATGAAGATGGGACAAAAACTAGTGAATGAATGCATAAAAGAGAACAAAACCTATACTAAATGCATGCTAAAAAGATGTAAAATATGGAGTTATCAACACCCCCAAACTTACCTTTTTGCTTTTCCTCAAGCAAACAAAGACAAACAAGAGAGTGAGGTTTGAAAATGGATGTCCAAAATCCCATTAAAAGAGATCAAATCAACGTCCATGTTTAAAGTTCTAGGATGCAAATCAAATGCATTCTACTCCAAAGTCTTAGCTACACTCATCTCAAACTATAATGCACTTAATCTCAACCTACACACACAATTAAATCATCCTATCCCCTTAACATTTATTAAAGATCAAAACCGTGAATCATGCTTATGTTCATCATTCAACTCACTTGGCTAAGGGCAAGGTTCGCGAGTTAAAAGTGAATTCGTAGTAAAAGGGTTAAGTGTTTAGCAAGGATCACTCAGTGAAAGGAATCTTGTTAATGCAAAATGCTAAGGGTAAAAACTAACTGATGCATACAAGGATGAATTCTCATCTACCCAAACACCTAATTACTTTCTACTTTAGTCTAAACCATATTCTCTTTCCTAAGCTACCATTTTCCTTAGGCATTTCGCTTTGTACCCGTTTTTACTCCTCAGTTCACCTTCTTTGGTCATGGGGGGACTTCTTCTTTCTTCTTTTGAGATCGGTTTCAGCTTTCTCTTTGGCTCATTTGGTGGCTCTCCTTTGTTTTTCACCTTTTGTGTTGCTTGCCGGATTAGACTTTGTTGTTTGGCCTTCTTTTGCTTCTTTGGAAACGCCTTTTCTTCTTTGATTTCGAGCTTCTTTTTGCAGCCGCCATCTCACTGTTTTGTTGTCCCCATATAACCACATTGGACATTTCTTCCTATCTTCTCCTCCCTTAGATAAACACATAAAACCCACCTTTCCTAAGCTACCCAAAGATATCGGCTAGGCATATCGGTGTCAAGCCGTTTTCCTTTGTAAACCACCTAACCTATTGTTGACTCGAGTTGTGAGCTAATGTCTACATGAGAATCTAACCTTGTCAGCATAAACCCAACACTTTTTGCCTAAGAAGATTCGAAAAATAATGTAAAGGCCTCACATATCTCTCATAAAAATTGTTTTAAGGTTTGGAACGACAGTTATGGTTTGGGTGTTGTAGGGTAACTTGGACTAGCAGAGAGTTGTATAAAAGGGAAAAAGAAAGCCCAAGTGAATATCCATGAGTTGAAATCCAAAACACAAACATGATAATTATGAATCAATATTTACGGTTCAAGTATAATTAGGGAAATGAATCAAATCAAGTGTGCTTCAGCAAAGAATTAAAATACCAAAGTATATGGTCCAAGTGTGGTTCAACTTCAAATTCGAATTTACTCAAAATGCATCAAACAACGATGAACAAGGGCGTTGATCTCATGACTTAAAATGACAATTTACAAGGAAATTCACCCCATGCAATGCTAATGAATCCTATATGCTATGCAACTAGACTCAATCCTAGAATGTAAATGCATCTAGATGCTTAAAAAAAAAATTTATACATAAGACTCAAGTATGCAAAAGGAAAATAAGAAAACAAAACACAAAGTCAAATGACACAAACCCTCCCCCAAACTTAAATTACACAGTCCCTTGTGTAATAAAAGTTCAAGAGAAGGACACAAAAACACCAAAAATATGCAAAGAGTAATGGCAACCACAAGGAGTGGAGTAGGGTTTAGGGAGAAAGAAGACTTACATTGGATGGGCTGCATATCGGGGTCTGACAGTTGCACCAGCTCGGTGTGGCTCCAATATCGGGCACAAGCCGTGATGCCAGCTCGTTTTGGCTTCTCTTGGGCTCAGGCTGTTGCACCATCTCGGTGTGGCTACGATATCAGGCACAAACCGTTGCACCAGCCCGTTTTGGCTGTCATATCAGGCACAAGCCGTTGCACCAGCCCATTTTAGATCATTTGGTCCCCTTTTGGTAATGGTTCACGACCTCCATGACCCTCTTGACTTGGATAAACATGAGACTGCCTCTCAAGTGCGCTTGTTTTGTGTCTCTAGCTTGACTCCCTCATTGTACCTGAAAGAGAAACAAAATAAAACGAAAATCAGAACTGAAATAAATGCTTAGTCTAAGCAAGAACTCAATCTCAAATGCATTAAAACAATCCCAAGAGGCAACGGCACCAATTGATGCAGAGGTTTTTGACCTTTGGTCAATCCTCAAACACACATGTCATTGTAGTATTTGAGGTGTCAATCTACTTGGGAAGCTAATGACACTTGAGATATAGAGAACTAGCTAAGCTAAGCTAATAGAGAAGGATTTTAAGTCTAACAACCTAGTGATTACCAAAAGGAAAAAGAAAAGAAAAGCTAACAACCTAGAGACAAACAAGAAATAAGAGAAAGCAACTGATAGACCCATAATTTAGCATGTTTTAGCATTCATTTTAGATAGTTTTGCATCCACATTTGCCTTCATTTAGTCACTTTTAGTCTCATTTGCATCCATATTAGAGTTTAGTGAATTTTTAGCTTAGGTTGTTGCATACTTGTACATATTGAGTCTTTATTAGGTGTTTTGGAGGCTTGGGAGGACCATATGGAGTGATGGATGACAAAGAAGAGGAAGAGGAGTGGCCAAACAAGAAGAAGAGTTCTTTTGGGAGCATGTCGACCTTCATGTCGAGCTACTAAGCTCGACACAGACCAGCAGAGACGACGGAGAGTTCATATCGACCATTTGTGTCGAGCTAGCAAGCTCGATACAAGCTGACCGGAGTTCTGGAGGAAGTGTATCGACCGTTTGTATCGAGCTACCAAGCTCGATACAAAGCAAGCCGCAGTCCTGGAGGTGGCGTATCGAGCCTTTGTGTCGAGCTACCAAGGTCGACACAACCCTTGGAGAAGTTCTTTGGCAACGTATCGAGCTGCATATCGAGCTAGCAAGCTCGATACGCTGCCCGATTTCCAGCCAAAGACCGGGTCAACACCCGGTTTGTTCCGGGTTGACCCGGTTCGCCCTCCTTCCCTATAAATACACTTGTAGCCACACAAAAAAACCCCTAAGTTTTCTTGTTTCTAGAGTTGGGTTTAGATCCAAACTCTCTCTTTGATATTTTGGATTGATCTTCATGAATCATGCCACTCTAGTGAAGGATTCTTCACCCTCTATCTTTTGTATTTATGTTTATGTCTTTTATTTTGCTTTTCTTCATGCTTAGTTCATAGATTTTAGTTGGATCATGGGTAATGCTAGATTAGGACGAATTGATGGTTAGATGATGATGATTTAGGTTGTATGTTGTTAGATCCTTCATTTAGGTTGTTTTAATTGCTAGATTAGCTTTGAGAAAAGTGATTTAGACCTTAGGTAATTTCATGCCCGAAAGGTGTTTGATGAAATGCCTGAACCAAACCTTTTATGAGCTTTGCATATCCTAGCCAACGAGAGTTGATGTCTAGGGTGTTTAGTGAACTGAATTGAAGTTGTTTCTTAATGCTCATGGATTATCTTGATTACCAACGACAGTTGATATTAATTGGGTAATTAGTGAAGTGATTAGTACCACGAGAGTGGATTAGTCATAGCTATGAATTTCATGTTGTAGGATGGTGCTTAATTCAACCTTTGAAATCATTGTTTGATTTTTATCTAGTTCTCATTATAGTTGAACCCATGATCCAATGCTTTTCATTTAATTTCCTTCTTGCATTTCTTACATTTCTAGATTAGACAAAAATCCAAAAACAATTTGCTCTAGATTAGTTTGTGTCTTGTATCTATAGTGTTGCAATCTTTAGTCCCTGTGGATTCGATATCTCAAATACTACAATGATATGAGTAGTTGGGATTAATTTCATAGTGGTAAAAAATCCCGCTATCAGCAACTAAAGAGCAAAATCTAACACAACCTAAACAAAGACTAAGAAAAGAAAAGACAAAAGTGGTTCCTAGGATGAGATAAATGATATAATTGATGCACATGGGCGATCAATGAAGACTTAAAAAAACATCTAGACCTTGGGTCCTAGATGGTAATCCTTAGGCATAGGGTTTCTAATCAAGACTAATCCACTGTCGTGATAGAAGTCACTTTGCTAACTCATAACCTAGCTTGGCTCCCGCACAATGATACATGAGGATTAGCAAGCAAGAATACCCAACCCTATAAAGCCGTAAGACTCCTAGACAGATGGTTCGTCTGAGCCTATGAAAGATCAAACTCTTGTTTATGGGTTTGGCTAAGCAAGCACGTGGTGTACATGACAAACCGCTTATAGTCTTTAAACTAGTTGATCAAGCTAGACTAAGCATTGAGAACAATAAACAAGAAAGGATTAAGATCATTAAATGCATAAGCATCAAGATCTATCACCATAAATCTTTCACACCCTAAGAACCACGAAATCTACTCTCTTTTCATGTGGTTAACCTCTAGATCCATAAGGAAATAAAAGCTAAGCATGATTAGAGAGAGATCAATGACAAGAAATAAAATAAAGGCAAAGGCTTTACCAAGAAATGCTAAAGAACAAGTCTTGGTTAAGCATAAACCTAAAAGAAAAGTTCTTGAACTCAAGAACAAAATAAAAGCTTAAACATAAATCCTAATAATGCATAACCACGAAATCCTATGAAGAATATGTGGTTAAACAAAATTAAAATAAAAGTATTTACATGGTTCTTGAAAATAAAAGAGAACTAAGCGAAAACTAAAATATGTCTAAAAGGAAAAGAGGGAAGAGAGGGATTTTGTTTTGGGGTTGCTAGGGTATTTATAGGTGAGTCACAAAAATCCTAGTGAACCTTATCCACAAAAAAGGGATCCCAATGCTAAAGCAAACTTCTTAGGACACTTGTGCTCTCGTCCTCCCAACAGAAGCTTCATCAGGCACAAGTCGTTATGCTTGCCCGTTATACACTAGCTTGCCGAGCTGGCCAGACCAATGCTCACTGTTTCCGCAGTAACTTCTGAACCGCCGCTCGTAGTGACTTGATACTTGCACCAGACAAAATCTAGCTCGATCCTCTACAAATCTTATGAAGACATCAGAAGCTGAATCGAGCCAGAGACCCTTCGTCCGAGCTGATCTTTTCACAACGGGTTGTCCATTTCGGTTTAGTTGATTGATCTGGAAGCAGACGTCTTGCCTCATATCAGGATGAGGTCGTTATGGCTGACCGTGGTGGCTGTAAAAGTCTTCTGTTTTGCTCCTTCTTGCCTTGGCTGCTCATTAGCTCTTCTCCCAAACTTCATCGAACCTCTACAAGCTCCAAAAGTACTTGGCAAGCACTCCAAACATGCAAAATATGCAATGCTTATCCTAAAACTAATATGAATGAAGATGGGACAAAAACTAGTGAATGAATGCATAAAAGAGAGCAAAACCTATACTAAATGCATGCTAAAAAGATGTAAAATATGGAGTTATCACCACCTCCTGAGTTAGATGAAAATTATGCTTTGACTCAGTTCAGAGATTTTGGTGCAGAGAGGACCATTGAATGTGGTGGTAACAGACATTATCATGTGAACGCTTGTGGCGACCTACATAATTGGCACAAGAGGAGTATTTTTTGGGACTTGCCTTATTGGAAGGACCATTTATTGAGGCATAATCTAGATGTGATGCACATTGAGAAGAATTTTTTCGAGAACATAATGAACACCGTTCTCAATGTCCAAGCGAAGACGAAGGACAACCTAAAGTCTAGATTGGACTTGCCAGAATTTTGTTCTCGTAAGGCGCTACATATTTCAGCGAATGGGAAGGCCCCGGTCCTTGCTTTTCGATTGGATGCACCTTAAAAGGACATGTTTTTTTACTGGATTGCCGATAGCGTTAAATTTTCGGATGGATACTCATCTAATCTTCATAACTGCATTAATCGTGGAGAAGGAAAGTTTTCTGGGATGAAGAGCCATGATTGTCATGTTGTAATGCAGCGCTTCCTTCCATTTGCTTTTGCCGGTCTTCTACCACGTAATTTCCATGAAGTAATTGCATGTACAATTAACAATTAAATATATTATATATTTTTTTCAAGAATTTCATGAATATTAGTTTTTTATAATCATTTCTGAATATATTTTTCGTTAATGTAAACTTTGTAGGGATTGGTTCATTTTTTCGAGATATATATGTGCGATCTCTTACAATAGACGGTATCAAAAACCTGGCGGACAGAATACCCGTAATACTTTGCAATTTAGAAAAGATATTTCCACCCTCCTTCTTTGATGTTATGGAACATCTACCAATTCATCTACCTTGAGAAGCAGAACTTGGGGGTCCTGTTCAGTATCGTTGGATGTATCCTTTCGAGCGGTATATGTTTCATTTCAAGAAGAAGGTGAAAAATTTAAGCAGAGTCGAGGGTTCTATTGTCGCGCAGAGTATCAATGAAGAAACCTCTAATTTTGCGGAGTTCTACTTTCCAACACAAGTCAAAACAAAGAGTCGAAGACCAGCTCGACATGATGACGGAGGCGAGAGACCATTATATTTGGTCTATGTTCCTAATATTTTCTCCCATATTGGAAGACTTAGTGGAAAGGGGAAGAAGAGAAAGTTGTCAAGCGTTGAGCAAAATCATTTGCATATGTATATTCTCACAAATTGCGACGAATTTGAATAATATGAGAGGTACTAAACTAATCCCATTGAATTACTTACTTGATCATGTCATTTATATATAATATAACGTGTTGTTTACTTTCAAGGATCTATATGGCTCAAATGCGTTATAATCATCCCGAGAAAACAGAGGAAGAGCTAATCGAGCTAAAACAACAAGATTTTGGACTATGGTTGCGATATTATGTAAGTGCAGAACTAATTATGTTGATCTTAGCATATATATGTATAATAAATATTTAAATTAATACCAACTCATTTATGCAGGTTACGACAAAGTCGTCTGAAGGTCATTTATTTTCCACGTGGTTAGAAGAGTTAGTGCAATTTCCACTAACTGTCGATCGGTCACATATGATGTACTGCACCCGGGGTTACACTTTTAAGATTCTTCGAGATGATAGGAGCAGACCGACTTCTGATTACGGGGTATTCACTCAGTCCGGTGATCTCGTATACTATGGTGTCTTTCGCGAGATTTTAGAAGTTCATTATCCTGGAATGTTGGACTTGAGATGCGTTGCATTCTTTTGCGATTGGTACGATCCATTAGATGGAAGTGGTGTGCGACACGACCAATTTGGTGTTACATCAATACATGGAAGAAGACGACCCCGGAAATATGATCCATTCATCCTTGCTTCATTACAAGCTGACCAGGTTAATTTCATTAATTCTTTAATCTTTTAAAGATGCAATAAATTTTTCATTTACATGACTTTTGTTAATATTTAATTTTTATGGTGTATGTATGTTACATTCCTTATCCTTGAGTGAAAAACAAGCAAGACCCATGGATTACAGTGACACCGATTAACCCAAGAGGGAGAGTTTATGTGATATCTGAAAATGATCATTTGCAACAAAATACTGTTGGTTTAGCTTCCATAGATCATTCCCTCGAAGTCGAGCTCGTAATTGACTTCACTGTAGATGCGGATGATCGAATATTTGAGGATTCAAAAGAAAGAAATTGAAGAATTTGGAGAAGAATCAGATAAGGCATCTACAGATTATTCATCAGATTCAGGGGATTCATAGTAGTTTTTCTTTTACCTTGTATATTATAATAAAGTTATTAAACAATTTTATTTATAAATTTAAAATTAGACTTTTGTCAATCTAAAACCAAATAAAAGTATGAAACATAAATTTGTAAACTTTAGTATGATTTAAAAAAAATTAGAGTTAGAATTTCATATCCTAAACCACATTTTAAAAAATGCCGTGAGAATTCCGTCGGAAAGTCACATAATAACTTTATCTAATGTATAACAATCGTGCAATCTTATCTAATACATATTTCTTGATGTTTAGATAAAAATTTGAAATATGGTTAAGGAGTTAGTATAAGTGTTAGTATATAGTAATGTAAATGTTTTGAACAATTATATGTTTGATGTTATGAAAATTTTAAAACAATTAGAAAACCGAATTGTTTCAAGAATCAACATATTTTGTGAATGCAACATGTTTAGTATTTGATTGAATAACAAATTTTGCATGTTTGAAACCCTAAACCCTAAATATACCCTAAAGCCGTCGGAAATTCGTCGGTAATGTATTTTTCGTCGGAAATCCATCGGAAATTTCCGACGGATAAAGTTCAACGATCCGTGTGATGCGTTGACTACCAAAAGAAACGCATGCAAGATATAAAGGTATATTCGAAATCCGACGGATTTTGTGTTTTTCGAGAAGGCGCGTCCTTTGGCCGCGTATTGATTTTTTTAATGATATTTTTAAGTATCCGACGGATTGTGTCCGTCGAAAATTATTATATATAAACAGAAAACCCTATTCTTTTCCCCATTTCTTCTTCTTCTTCTGCTCTTCTCTCTTTTGCCGCGAACCTCCGCCGTTTTTCCCCAAACCGCGGCAAACCTCCGCTGATTCTCCCCAAACCACCGGATTCTCCCCTAATCGCCGGATTCTCCCCAAACATAGCATGGATAACTCGTAAGTCTTCTTTACTCCTATGATTTTGAAGTTTTTTTTTAGATTTTTGTGAGTAAATAGTGTTAGGAGGTTAGAATTTAGGATTGAAATGAGATTGTTGTGGGTTATGTGATGTTAGAAGTTTAGAAATTAGAATTTTTAGATGTGAATCGGATTTTAAGGTGTTAGAAATTAGTGTTTTTAGATTTAAGGTTTTAAATAAATATTGTGTATCAAATATAAATTTTAATTGTATACTTGATTTTTTTCTAGTTTTTTTTTTTTTTTGTCATCATCGATTGCATTATTGATTGTTAAAGAAATTGTGATGATCCTCATGGAGGATGTTTACAAGGAATCTTGGCACATAAAAATAAGAAACAAAAGAAATATTTGGTGGTGTTGGTTCCTTCGCTAATCGATCTGCTGCGAGATTTGAAGTCCTGGGAATCCAATGAAATAATACCAAATCAAACTTCTGTTTCCAAAATCTGTTTTCTCTAATCCAATTGTGTACTTGGAAATTCATAGCTTTTTTCGAAATCAGATCCTCGACAGTCTTGTTATCTCCTTCAAAAATGACATTACGATAGCCTCTAACCCAAGCATGTTGCATTGCCATTGTAAGTCCTTGTAGTTCTGCTTCAAGTGTTGTTGCACACTGTCTTCCATTACCTTGAGCAGCCTCTCGATAAAATCCATCGCAATCTCTATATAACCATGCCGCTGAAGAATTATGATGTTGTCTAAATCGACAATCGTAATTACACTTCATGAAACCTTCAGGAGGTTTTGTCCATTTTGAAATTATTACTTGATTTGTAGGAGTTGTAGAAACTTGATGGTGATTTTGAATAACCTTTTGGGGATAGATTGAAGCCCATTCTTCTGCATCTTCTACTGCTTTCCTAAGATCTTGTCGCCATACACTCCCTTTTCTTTGGTAAATAAGTAGATTTCTACTTTTCCAAATCCTCCATAGAATCCATAATGGTAGTTATTGTTGAAAAGAGGAGATGGTAGTAGTCCGATTGCATTTCAGAACCTCTCGGAATAGGGTCTCGAAAGTAGCATTTGTATCACAAAACACTCTATTCCGTGTAGCCCCTCTCCATATTGTTTGTGCATATTCACTTTTGAAGAAAAGATGATCTATGGTTTCTTCTTCACGGCAGCATCTGCGGCATTGTCCATCTGTAAGTATACCACAGTGGACTAGAGTTGATCCTATTGGCATTGCTCTTGAGAGAATTTTCCACAGAAAATGTTTGAGTTTTGGGGCTGTTTGAAGTTTCCAAATTGCTTCTTTGAATTCTGGAAGACCCGGGGGTGGTACGACTTCATCAGCTTGCTCCTCCAAATGAGTTGCCAACCAGTATCCTGACTTGGCTGTGTAAAAACCTGAATCATTGTAACTCCAACCAAGCAAATCTGGTGCCGACATCGAACTCAATTTTAACTGTTGAATAACAGGAATGTCTTCATGGACAATTGCGGTCTGCAGTTTGATCTGGTCCCAATCATTACAATTATTATTCGTAAAATCTCTCACCAATGTAAAGTTTTGTTGTGCATCTGGTAGTGGTTGAGGTGCCCTTGGTGGATGAGTCGGAAGCCATGAATTATTCCAAATATTGGTTTCTTGACCATCTCCTATAAGTTTCCTGAGACCTTTTTTGAGCAAGTCACGTCCTTCAAGAAGGGATCTCCATAAAAAGGAAGGTTTGAGACCAATTGTAGCATGTAAAATATCCTCTGTTGCAAAATACCGTCCTCTGAGGAGCCGAGCTACTAAACTATTAGGTGCTTGTAGGATTCTCCATACTTGTTTACCGAGCAGAGCTAAATTAAAATTTTCTATATCTCTGAAACCAAGACCTCCTTCCTTTTTTGGCAGACTCAATCGTTTCCAAGAAATCCAATGCATAGATCGATTTCCACTTTCTTTACTCCACCAATAGTCAGCTAGTAGACTATTTATTTCATCACTGATTCCTTTTGGTAGTTTGAAACAATTCATTGTATGAACTGGGAGAGCCATGGCTACTGTTTTTAACAAAATCTCTTTTCCAGCTTCAGACAAGAATCGGTGTTTCCAAGCAAGAGTGCGTTTCCGAACTTTCTCTACTACGTAGTTGAAAATCTCTTTCTTCTTTCTTCCCACTTTCTCTTGTAATCCCAAATATTTACCATTCCCTCCATCATTATGAATATTCAAGATATGTCTTAGCCTTGTTTTGACATCTTCTTTTACTTTTGATCCAAAAGTAATTGCTGATTTATTCAAATTAACAGTCTGGCCTGAAACTGTTTCATAATCTCGGAGAATCCTCATTATCGTGGAGCATGATCTACGATGAGCATGGCAGAAGAAGAGAGCATCATCAGCAAACAGTAGGTGATTAATTGTTGGACCAGTATTGCTAATCTTCATCCCTTTACGTCGTAGAGTTGAAGCTTCACGGGAGAGCAGATGACTTAACACTTCACTACAAAGTATAAACAAATACGGGGAGAGTGGATCTCCTTGACGAATACCACCTTAGGGAGATATTAGACCTCGGGGAGTACCATTTATCAGAACAGAAAAACTAACCGTCTTCACACATATTGTTTTTCATATAGTTTTTAAAAAATTTATTGATAATTTGAAATTTCAAATTGTAGTTTTTATAATTTTTTTATAATTTATAATGCTAATGTTTATATTTTTCTAATGTACAGAGAATTTCCGTCGCAATAAGTCTCCCGTGGCCGCTCTCGTTCTCGTCGTTCGACACGTACCGCTCGTTTGACACATAGCGCATCATCTTCTGATGTTCCAGAGTCCCAGGAATCCGCTGCCCGCACTCGGATTTCGATCGAAGAACTTGTCTAGCAGCCGAACCGGAAGCACTGCATCAAACTCGGCCCGGATTGCGAAGATGGGACATGGTAATTTCTTGTCTAAATTTTTTATATTTCTTGGACTATAAATTTTTTTTAAATTTAAATTTGTTTATCAAAATTTTTAATCTACAATTTTTACAGGTTCAGCTTGGAGTTTGAAATCAACAAGACCATAATGCGGATGTTTCATACCATGCTGCACCACCCGTATGAGACCTACTCTTCGATGCCGACTGACGTTAAAGATTTGTGGCATCGACCTTTCGCCGTAAGAGTTTTTTAAAGATTTTTAAACAATTTGTTATTGCATTATATCTTACATAATTTGTTTTTACAGCAAGAGTTCACTTGGGACTGGCAGAGAACCAGAACGGTTCTCGATGAGTCCGACAGGTTCACCGCCATCCAATACACGAGACACATGTACGAGTGGAAGCAAAAGTTCGTCGAGAAAAAAGATCAGCCGAAGGATCTCGAGGAGCATGTCTGGAACGGTTTATGCGAGTATTGGAGTCGGCCTACCACAAAGATACAATCCGAGAAAAACTCAAAGAACCGGAAGAGTGAACGAGGAGGAAAAGGCGTTTATGTTCACAACGGGAGTGCAAAATCGACCCTACGTCAAGTGGCTGAAATGGTAAGTAAATTTATATTTTTTCATAATTTACTTATTTATCATATAGTTTACCTTATATAATTTCATTTTTCAAAGACGATAGAAGCGGGTGGAGTCGTTCCCGATTACCTCGACGTTATGGAAAGGAGGCACACCAACAAAAAGACCGGGGAAGTCCAAGACATCGGTGTTCGGGAGGTTGTGGAGAAATGCAAGAAAAAGAAGTTCGATCGCTTGACCCAACTCTCTCAGGAAAATTCTGATGGCTCGACGTCCTCAAACGAGCTAGCCCGAGATGAGATCAACGACATTGTTCTCTCGGTGCGTTTTTTTAATTATCATAGTTTTTCCTTTTTTAATTTTTAGTATCTAATATTTTAAAACTTTTTTTAGGAAACTCGGAAAGTAAAGGATCAAACCGTAGGGTTAGGCCCACTTTCGAGATTCTATGGAGCTAATTCTTCTTCTTCGGGTTTTCGTTACTCTTCGCAATATCAAAAAGAGATCGAAAAGCTCAGCCAACAAGTTATAGACCATGATGCGATTGTCGAAGAAATGGGGCAGAAGCATGAACAGTTGGAGTCTGCACACGAATCGACACGGGAAGAGCTACGTCAGATGAAAGAAATAATGGAAGCTTCGTTTCCACATTTGTTTAAAAAGTAGTTCGTTTGTTCTAAACAGTTTCTTTTATTTCGTTTTTAATTTTTATTGTAAAACAAATTTATAATCTATTTTTATTTTCTAAGTTTTTATTTTTATTTTTGTTTTTATTTTATTTTAAATTTTAAATTAATTTCTATATAATATTTTAAATTTTTTAATAATTTTACGAATCACAAAATCTATCGGAAATCCGTCGGACATAAATCCGTCGGAAATATTTCCGTCGGAAGTCCGTCGGATACAAATCCGTCGGCAATGAAAGGCTTCCGTAGGAATCGAATCTGTCGGTAAGTCGTCGGATTCATCTCCGACCGAATTCCGACAACCTTTCGATCTACTATTCAACTAGTGCGTCGTCGGAATGTCGTCGGAAGATATCCGACGACTTCTATCCGTCGGAAATCTATCGGTTTATTTCCCTCGGTAATCCGTCGGAAATTCTAACCGATTACCGACGACTTTAATCCGTTGGAAATTACCGACGGATTTCCGACCAAAACACAATTTCCGACAAGCTGTAACCGACGGACTTGTTTGGTCGAAAACGTAAAGGGCCGTCAGATTGGGGTCTCTCTCTTGTATTGCAAGAAACGAGTGGGAACTTTGGAGCTTAGAGATCAAATATGAGAGTAATGGAAGAGAAGAAATTGTAGAGATCAAAATCTACAAAGACCGTTCGAAACGAAAACTATATGGCTTAGTTACACGAAGAAGCTGAAATACTAAACCCTTGGGTCCACAAGGACTATCAGCTTAATACTCAATTCGAAACTCTTATTAGTCTCATCTTTGTTGCTTTATATACACAAAAGGAGAGAATACACACCTAAATACAAAACGTAGTCAATGCATGATTTTATAAATTTATGTTTTCATTTTCTTTGTGTATGTTCATGTTCTCACTTCAAAATTGATATTCAAATTTATATGTAAATCTGCGCGTATGCGCGGATATTGGCTTAGTTAATTTAAATATACAAAAGATTAGAATATTATGTAGCTTTCAACTATTTGATTTTCTACCCTGTTTGAACTCATCTACCTGGTTTATATTACCCAAAATAGAAATTTTTCTCCCTCCTTACCACCTCTGTTTTCGAGCCTCCTTTGTTCCACCTCGGACTTCAAGTCACAGGATCCGCAGCTTCGCCGGAAAGCTCCTCTTCATCCCCTAAACTGAAGCTTTGTCCTAACCTCTTGATGTTGATTATTTCCATCATGAAAGACATCCATATATCTATTAACTAACCCTTCTCTGTTGCTGTTTGACCATAGCTATTTACAAAACTTTCCTTTGTGAACTTAGAGAATGTTATCACTTTGTGTGAAGAACTTTATCCACACTAGCCCTGCTAAGATCTAGTGTGGAATCTTATTACTACTATCCCAACAATGAATCGCAAGCTCACGTACGCTAAAAAAGGGAAGGGGCTCGCTTCTTAGGCTGAACCCCACGGTCGGCCAGAATCATAGTATCGCCTTTTGACAATTCGGGTCTCATCTGCAAACATTCTCTCACGCTTATTATGTGAGTCACCAACCCTAGAGTGCAGAAGATGTGATCTCTAGTTCCTTTCTTCACTGGCATTGGAAAGTTGCAACAAAGTCGGTGGGAGCTGACCTTGGCCAAGGTCTTTTTCTAGTTCAGTTGTCCACTGAGGAAGACCTACAAAAGGTATTGGATGATTCATACCATTTTTTCCACTGGATGGTAATGCTCCAAAGATGGGAGCCAACTGTGTCAAGATCTTTTCCCTCACAAATTCCATTTTGGATTCAAGTCCAAGGCATCTATATTTATCTCTGGTCAAAACAAACTCTTCTCAGTATCGCAAATAATATTGGACACTATGAAGCTATGGAGATTACCTCAACTTCAGGAAAAAAATGAAAGTCCATGTGGATGATTTGCAACCATTAATCACATCAACATTTGTCATCTTCGATATTGGAGATGAATTCATGGCTTCTTTGGTTTATGATAAACTTGAAAAACACTGCAAATCCTGTTTCTGCATGGACCACGAAGTTAAAGATTGCCCATCCCTTAAGGAGAATCTATGAGATCTTACCATTCTTCCCCTCGTACGACTTGGAGAGAGATTGGAAGGATCTCTAAATCTTCAAGACATTACCTAACCATGGTTGTTGAACATTCTTAATCTTCTAGATCAAGAAGACCTCCTCTGGATAAAAGATCCCTCCCTTGAACTTGCATATGAATATATCCCACAAGCAGCCTTGAACGTGGCAATTGGCAATCTCCAAGATGTCATGATACAATACTCAAACTGTGTGAACCACTCTCAAAGCGCATGCCGCAAATAACACTTTCGACAGACTGAGAAACAAGGCCAAATAGAAGAAACATATACTCAAATGGTCAAAGCTTCTATGACTCTGCTCCATTTGGCGGCTTCACAGTCAATTCAGATTTCCCTTTCTCTCCATCGATAGTAAGAACACTTGAAAGCTTTCAGGAAAAGATTCCCATTGCGCATCGCCTCAGCTTTCCTCCTGAGCTGGTTCCAGAAGAGACTACTCAAAGAACCATGCAATTAAAACCAATAGTCAAGAGGAAGCCAGGACGCCCCAAAAATAGTTCTTCTGCTAAATCTCCTCTTCTCAATACAGTTAATGCTCACAAGAGAAAAGTTGAAAAATTTTAGGCTTCTTCTCGAAAGAGACAGAACCAGTCAATCTCGGGCCGAGGAGATGGCTCACCCTTACTGCTCATCCGGCCAGGTCTAGATCCAGTATTCAGCCTTGAAAAACTCAAGTGGTAAACATCCCACCACCTCTCAAGACAATCCCGGCCATCAAGAAGAAGATGACGGATTTTTGAACTCTGTCTTTGATATTTTATCATTCATTTTAGATAGTTTTGCATACACTTTTGCATTCATTTGTCCACTTTTAGTTTCATTTGCATCCATATTAGAGTTTAGTAAGTTTTAGCCTAGGTTGTTGCATATTTGTACATATTGAGTCTTTATTAGGTGCTTTGGAGGCTTGGAGGACCTCTATGGAGAGTTGGATGATTTGGAGGAAGAAGAGAAGGTGGCCAAACAAGAAGGACAGGACTAGCGTATCAGACGTTTGTATCGAGCTACTAAGCTCGATACAAGGCCCACCCGGAGAAAAATCGCTAGCGTATCGGGCATTTTTGTCGAGCTAGTAAGCTCGACACGGCCATTGAAAAAAACTTTTAGCAGCGTATCGAGCTGCGTGTCGATCTAGCAAGCTCGATACGCTGCCTGATTTCAGCCTAAAACCGGGTCAATACCCGCTTTCTTCCGGGTTGCCCCGGTTTGTCCACTGTTCACTTTAAATCTTTTGTTCTTGCTTAGAAAACCTTCCCTTTTGGTTTCTAAGTGATTTTGTGTGACATTTTCGTTTGAGTTTATCCAATTTAGTACTTGTCTTTATTAATCTTTCATTCTCTATCTCTTTAATCATGTTTATCTTTATTTCTTTCATAGGATTTGAGGGTTTAATCATGATTAGTGAGTAGTTTCATTAGGATCTAAGGATGGGTTAGATCTAGGGTGTTTTAAGGGTTAATCTTGATGTCTAGGGTTAGATCTTCTCATTTCCCTCCTTGTTTAGTGTTCTAAATGCTAGTTTAGCCATGATCAAGCTAAAACTAGGCCTTAGAGAATTCGCACCCACAAGGTGTTTGTTAAAATTCCTCAACCAACTAAACAAGGGATTTACATTCTTAGCTCATGAAAGTGATTGTCTAGGGTGTTTATTAGCAATTTAGAACTGTTTCATGATGTTTGTTAGCTTCTTTTTCACAAATGAAAGTTTGTTCTTGATTAGGATGATTAATGAAGGGATTAGTGCAATGAAAGTGGATTAGTCTAGCTTTTGAGTTCTAAACTTAGGGATTAACATATTATGTTATTGATTGACATCAAAGATTAATTCTTGGAACGCCTTAGATTGATAACCCCATCATTGGAATCGTTTTAGTCTTTTGATAATCATGATTAGTAGTTAATTTGTTTGATTAGTGCATTCATTGCTTAATTAAGGTGTTAGTAACTTTTGTTTGGTTTGTTTAATAACTTAGGTTGTTAGCTAAACCTCAAAACTTTATTGCTAGCTTAGATTAAGAAGTTTTATGCATTCTTATTGTCTTAACCATTTCCATATGGATTGATCCTCAAACACTACAATGACATGAGTGGGGTTTGAGTAATTGTTTAAGTACAAGGAAAATTCCGTTTATCAGTCTTCTCCTCTTCTTTAAATATTGCATGCTTAACTGTCAAGGGTTAGAGAACCCCAAGAGAGTTCGTCGTCTCCAAGAAAGGTGTCGGAAGGGTGATCTTGTTTTTTTCTTCCTCTCGGAAACTAAAAATTATGATGAAGTAGTGATTAAAATTGTTGATTCTTTAGACTACTCAAACCATGCTCTAGTCTCCCTCCACAGACATGCTGGTGGAGGCTTGCTCCTACTCTAAAAACAAGAGATAAACTTAGAAATTTTTTCTTCATGTACTAATTTTTTCGACACAAAGGTGATATATGCAACATTTGTTTATTGCGATCCAAACCGTAGCACTAGAAAGCAAATGTGTTATAATCTAACTGATCTTGCTCTTGAAAAAGATGCTCTTGGGTTTATCTCAGAGGACTTTAATGACATCTTGGACAACTCTGAGAAAGAAGGGGGACTGACAAGATCTGAAGGCTCCTTCGAAGACTTCCGCACCTTCGCTTTTTAATGTGATCTATATGACCTAAGCCATCAAAGAAACTCTTTGTCTTGGAGAGGTAACTGTAATGGCCATAATGTTCAATGCGGGCTGGATAGAGAACTCTCGAATAGTGGTTGGACAAATGAGTATCCAACATGTAGATGTGAATATCAGCGATATGAGGGCTCATATTGAGAGGGTCGGAATTGGCGATCATAATTTGACCTCTTCTTAAGGATTCTTCTAGCTTTGAATTTGTAAGACCCTAATTCTGCAAGTGCACGGGTGCGTTTATAATTCTTAGGGGTCGATCCACGGAGATGATCTGCTGCAAGACAAAGGTGGTTAGAGCAACCAAAGACGCAAATAAAAGAGGGTTTGCTTTGTGTGTCACGGTTTGGTAGCTGCAAGTAATGAAAATATTAAAAACAAAACAAGCAATATATATAGGCTCTCGCTTAATACCTATTGAATGCGGGAAAAGCAAAATCAACTTAAGCAAAACTAGAGATGAAAAGGAAATCAATTGAAAAGCAAGCAAAATGAAAGTGCGAAAAGTAAGCAAAGTGCGATTAGACAGTAAGAGGAGGCGTTGAGATTATTTCGGTAATTTTTAGTTGTTCTAACTAGAAGTTAACCAAACTAATGCAAGCAAACGAGACTAGGCGATATTTCCACAAATTGAATAGATCATCGTCTATGTTTTAAGAATTGTGTAGGTACGCTTTCGTATCCTACGAATACCTACGACGCAATCAAACATGCAATAAAAGTTCGAATTCGTTTTAACGCTCACATCTCACGACGCAACCGCTTGACTAAGCTAGATCCAGTTATTAGATTCAACACGTTAATGGTTCTAAACAATCCTAAGATCAGTTTCTAGTTCATGATGCATGCAGTAAGAACAAACTTAGACGAAAGAAATCCCTAGAAGACGGCTAAACAATTAGAAGCACAAAAACAGTTAATGAAATTCCCCTAAGAACCCATTGAAAGACTCCCAACGAAATAGATCTACTCGCACATTATTAGAGCAAGCATAAACATTATGATTGAATGCATGCTTCGATTAATCAAAGAAAATAAGAAAGGTTCAAGAGATGAATATATACAGTATCTCCCTTAAGAAAAAGAACAAAAAGCAATAAAAAATTTGGTGGTTATGAATCTAAGTGTTGCACAATGGAGGCACACAAAAATAAGCACATAAACATGAGGATTTATAGGTCTTGAAGTCTTCTTAGGCATCATTTAGGTCTTGACTTGCGTTTGACGGCTTCGGATTCAATTTGAGCTCGCAAATGGGCTTTGGATCGATGTTTGAGATGGCCGCGTGAGCGACCAGTTGTGGCACGGCGGATGGGGGTGTGTGGTGCGGCCATGCTTCTTTGAAGCGGCCAGAACTTGTGCTTCTGCTGCTTGACACACCTTCTTGTGCTTCTTGTAACTTAATATCGAATTGTGGGATTGATTTCAAACCACTTCGGCGTGAAAGGTAGTAGATCAGCCTATCTTCTCTCTAAAATTTAGCTTTATCTCGTGATGAGAAGGTGTCCGTTTGATGTTGAACTTCTGCCGTATTGCACTTGTTCCGAAAATGTCTATTTTTCTCTGTTTTGCGTCTTTTTTGCTAAGTTAACCTGAAAAGAGTCTTAACCATACAAATACTAAAAAATAACTATAAATGCATGATGGCCTTTATCTTCTCATCATCATTCCTTCTTGGCCTATGGTTATGATGTAGGAACGTTGGTACCTTCTTACAAGGATGGATGGGGATGGTGAATCTCTTGACTGGTCGTACGGTCTCTCTTCATGGATCCGGTAGAGATGGACATGGATGGTGTTAAGGGGATCGATGGACGCCACTCAGTTTGATGGAAGAACTAAGATAAGTCGGTCACTCAAGTCACAAGGCTTCGCACGCAAGTGATTAGAGATCAAAAGGGGTTTTCTTTGCTTAAAGGCAGAAGATAAGTTTGCTAAAAGATTGTGTATTAAAATGAAACGAATAGAGGAGCTTATAAGCTCTGAATACAACTGTCATAAAAATGACTTAGAAGGAAACTAGATGCGAAAACATTAAAGGGAAATAACAAAGAAAGGGAAATGCAATAACTATAAAACTAGCCGTTGTCTTCTTAGGCGCATCTCCTTGAGTGTGGATTTGGAAAGTACTTATGCACAAAGATAGCTACGAATCCTTGTTACGCCGAGTCTTGTAGAGCACTCTAAGTGATTAGAGTCTCTGGCCCTCCATTTAGCTCCTTAGTTATAACAAATAATGTTATATCTCCAATGCCTTGTAGAACCGGCAAAAGTAGGCTTGAGTTGGTCTTGATACGCAAGTAAGTGTCTTCTGGTGGTTTAGTGTAGGCCATGGTGTCTTGAGTGATAGGAAACTCAGTCTGTCGGTATAGTGAATGTTTCCCACTTCTTGAGTCTTAAAAGGGTTTAAATATTCTTGTGGACCGAGTGGTGTCTCTTGAGTAATCTCCTTTGTAAGCAGCTTCTTCTTGAGTTCTTCATGCTCAATGAGAGTGATTAAGCTCTCTACTGATTTGTTGAATTCCTCCCTTAAGCTCCTTGTTCTTGATCTGGTCCGTGGGGCTTGGTACAACAGCTACTTGCTCAGCTTCGGCTAAGTCAGAACCGATGTCCTCATCAGGTTACCAATGAACTCATCTACATCCTCATCTCGTATTAAGATTGAATCCACCTTGAGCTACAAATAAAGATAAAGAAGTTAACTTAATGAAGCACTAGTCATCTAACAAGAAAAAACAACAAAAGGTCTCACCGTTGCTACCTCTATCTCATATTCCCAGTCAATAATTTGTTCTTGTGTGATTGTCTTAGTTTTGGATAGACTATAGATAGATGTCTCACTAAAAGTTGCTTCATCCTTGGAATCTGGTATCAATCTCTTGTCTGAACTTATTGTTTCAAAAGTCAGTGATGGATGGCAAGTGGGAAACCATGGAGTGCAAACGAGTGTTGTTTGAGTTTCTCTATAAATGTGTTTTGTGATTATGTGGACTTGTCAAGTCCCACATAATTCAATGTCAACTTAAATGATTTCCTTTTCCACAGGTAGGAACATAATACTTTGGCAACTTTCAGCATCTCAACCATCTTCGAATTGTCCTACTCTTTAAGCGACATAGTCTTAACAACACCCCTACACCTCAATTATAACATGTAAGGCAAGAGCAAGTTTCTTAGACCCAAACAAACTGTCATCATGACGTAGCATGTTCATAATTTCTTTGATAGAAACTGCCGATCTCTCCAAACAATTTCTTCCGGTACAGTGTATTTGGCTTAGCTCTCTGGTCTACAAGATGAATGCGAGGGTATGCGGAGCAGTTGAAGCCAGTGAGAAGATATAATTCTCTGATGGAGAACACTTATAAATTGGTTTTTAAAATATTGCACCTTGATTAAAAAATTTAGAATTTTTTCTTAACAGAAAAAGTGAGGAATCATTACCGTCTGAGATACTCGATTTGAACAATATGATGTCTATCAATTTGTCATAGGGGTGGTTTAGTAATCAACCAAAACAAGAGTGTTACTTTTGGTTTGATTTGATCTACAATACAATATTTTGATAGACTCGAGTAAGAAGTGATCAAAGTGTTAATATGTATATTTTATCATTTATCTTTTATTATACACGATAAAATTTATTATTAAATCTTATGTATATTTGACATCTATGTCTTTTTCAATCAACTTTCTAGACAGATAATCTCATTATCACATTGTTTTAAAATTATCCATGTCAACTTTTACAATGCAAAACATATACATTTGATTAAATGTTGACCATTTACGTTTTAACGTTATTGTAGACAGAAAAGAAGATTTTTTACATTAAATTTATAGTTGAGGGGTTTATTCTTGATACATCTTTACTTGAGAGGTTTTGCATTAAAATATTTTAAGATTTCACAAAACACAAATCGTTTTTTTGCAATCCAAAACGCATAGTTTTTATTTAACGTTGACTGTTAAAATTTTATATGTATTGTAAACGGAGTGATTTTTCATTAACGGACTTTTAGTTAAGAGTGTTTCATTAACAGATTTATAGTTGAACTTATAGTTGAAGAGTTTATACATTAAATTTATAGCGACGGAAAATATTTTAATCTTACAATTAACTTATTCTTATTAAAATCTATGCAGGTGGCCAAACCACCTAGTAACCATAAAAATAAAAAAAATTCATCTCTATTAAAAAACAATAACTATCTACTTTTACTAGTTATTTAAAAAAAAAACTAAATTAATAAAAACAGAAAATGAAAATTGGTGATTAATAAGTACTTTTAGTTTTTTCTTGCTCAAAAACTTTCATTAATTAATTTTGTAAAGTAAAAAATGCATTAAATAAATTTTACAACATCAATCTTTTAGTTGTTCAAAAAAAAAAAAACAAAATATTTTAGAACAAGAAAAAAAAAACAGAACATCAATCTATTTAGTGCGAAGTGGAAACTCAGTCGAGGCACGCGAACTAAGCAACAGCAGAAACATTTTAACCAAATGACAATTTCGAATTTCAGAGAACAAAACAAAATCTGCAACCAAGATTTGAGTAAAGTCAAATTACACAAACATTGGTTCATTAGTCCATGAGAGCAGATCCATACGGACAACACAACTTTGGATAAAGTACGCATTTAAGCTACAAAGTTCCTCCCCTAGAGAAATAACTACTCATTCTCCTTGTTGCAATACTACCTTACTACGGTACTCTCCCAACGCCCATATCGGGAAAATGTTTCGATACGCAGCGTAAGTTATCATGCAGTTCCTATTAAAGACTCCCATTATTTCCTGAGAGAGAGAGTGAGCAAAGAGATTAGTTATCTAGTTAACATAGAGAAACTCTAAACACCAATGCGGTTGATGCAACTTGGTACCTGTTGTGGGAAATCACCATTCTCCATCTGAGCATTAATCAAGTATCTTGCAGCACGGTGTAGTGGTTTTTGATCTACCTCAGCCTAAGCACATACACATAAACAGATATATAAGTATGTAAATGAAAAGGGAGTGAAAGAATGAGCGATCCCCAAGCACAATAAACTGGAGTTTGATGTTTCTTTAGGAATTCACTCACTTGCCCAGCACCAATGAGTGTTAGCAAAGCCCATGCTGTATTCACGACATGAGACCTGTGGCCTTCGAGGTATGAATATACCTGTTCATAACAAACAAACAAACAAAAAAAAAGGCGATTCATCAAGTCGTAGTAGGTAGAGTTTAGTGAACATAAGAAGTCAATTGCTTCAAGTAATAACTAACCTTGTCTTGACATGAAAGATAGCTTTCTCCCCATCCGCCCGAAGGACATTGTTTCGACAGTAGAAATTCACAAGCTTTGGCAACATGTGGAGAGTTTTTCAATGTTTTTCCAACGGCTACCAGGCCTTTCACTCCGAACCACGTACCATACGTGAAGCAAACAGCCCAGGATCCATACCTAGGGAAATATCACAGGTTACAAGACATATACCAACTAGAAGATACACCGATATTATAAGAAAAAAAGGAATTGTAACTCTCCAATCATGACTAGAGACAAACCATGAGCCATCTGCTGCTTGAATAGATTCAATGAACTTAACCGCCTTCTCAATGCACTCATCTACATCCTTTTTCCGATGACCGGGATAAAGCTTTCGAAATGCTATCAAAGCTTGGATAGCAGCTGACGTACATTCCACATAACTACAGAACCATTCTAGCGCATCAAGGAAAATTTCCAAAACATAAAATAGGATTAAATGGAAGATGTTAGCGCCTTACGGATAATCGATAACAATATCGCCAAAGGTTTCTGCTGGGTTGATTAGCTGCCAACAGAAATAAGAAAAAATTTCACTTAAAAATGAAGCAAAGGGGATTAAGGTACATATGTGTTTTAACCACTTCAATTGTACACATCTTTGTGAGAGCTTGGACAAAAAGTATATGTCACAAAGCTTGAGAACATTACTGATCTATATCCTACCTCCAACCAAGGGTATGACCTTGTGAGTTCATATGTTGCGAGGCCTCCATCTGCATTCTGAAATCAGAAATTAGCTTCTAATCAGACTAGGAAAATGTTTTGCTTTGCGGAAAGAAGACCTATGACTGATCAAATACGCTACAATTAGCACCAATATGTATTTATACAAGCATTGCAAACAAAACTTAACCTGTAATGAAATGATAACATTAACAGCATCATATAACCGGTTTGTATCTACTGGTTCACCAACAATCTCCCTGGGAACTTTGGATAGCAAAAGAGCAGCCTGACGAGGAAATAACAAACTCATTACCACCAGAAAATAAATCTTGAAAAGGTAACTCTTGTCACATTATTATTACTTTAAGTCCTTCTGCGGTGCAATCTGAGATAGGCCAACCGTGATCTGCAGTTGAGAAAGGCCAAGCACCTTTAGATATGTGGCGATACCAGTAACTCAGATCTCCAGGGCAATCCTCTGACACCTATTCCATGATAAGAAACAATCATGAGGGAAAAAGAACATCCAGAGCAACACGATGATATTTCATTAACTGCCTATCGCAAACCTGTGAATTCTTGACATATGAATGTGCTCTTTTCAAAACGGGCCCATATTCCTCAAGAAGGTTAGTTGCCAGAATAGCTTGAACAGCAAAACTCGTATCCCATAACTGGCTTCCGTTATAACCCTGTCAATAGCTGCTGCATTAGAGTATGGACGACAGGTTCAACNCGTTTTAGTCATTTGATAATTTTGCTTAGTAGTTAATTAGTCTTTGTTTACTTGGTTTGATCACTTAGGTTGATAGTTAACAACAAACTCTTTTATGCTTGCTTAGATTAAGGAGTTTTATGCATTCATATTGTCACAATCACACCTAATTGGATTAATCCTCAAAGACCTACAATGACATGAGGGAGTTTGAGTAATTGCTTTGTTAAGCTCAAAAACCTACTTATCATCTACTCTTTCTCTTACTCTAGATATCTCTCTCATTATATCATATAGACATCTAATATAATAGTATAGTCATAAATATAGTAGTATAGTCTACAAACCAACACTATATTATAGAATAATTGACAATAACAACAGAAAATGAAAACTGGTGATTAATAAGTACGTTTTGGCTTGAAAACAATATTCAATAAACGTAAAGCCTTACTTTTAGTTTTTTCTTGCTTAAAAACTTCCATTAATTAATTTTGTAAAGTAAAATGCATTAAATAAATTTTACAACATCAATCTTTTAGTTGTTCAAAAGAAAAAAAGAAACAGAACATCAATATTTTAGAACAAGAAAAAAAAAACAGAACATCAATCTATTTAATGCGAAGTGGAAACCCACTCGAGGCACGCGAACTAAGCACATTTTAAACAAATGACAGTTTCGAATTTCAGAGAACAAAACAAAATCTGCAACCAAGATTTGAGTAAAGTAAAATTACACAAACATTGGTTCACTAGAGCATGAGAGCAGATCCATACGGACAACACAACTTTGGATAAAGTAAGCATTTAAGCTACAAAGTTCCTCCCCTAGAGAAATAACTACTCATTCTCCTTGTTGCAATAATACCTTACTACGGTACTCTCCCAACGCCCATATCGGGAAAATGTTTCGATACGCAGCGTAAGTTATCATGCAGTTCCTATTGAAGACTCCCATTATTTCCTGAGAGAGAGAGAGAGAGCAAAGAGATTAGTTATCTAGTTAACAAAGAGAAACTCTAAACACCAATGCGGTTGATGCAACTTGTTACCTGTTGTGGGAAATCACCATTCTCCATCTGAGCATTAATCAAGTATCTTGCAGCACGGTGTAGAGGTTTTTGATCTACCTCAGCCTAAGCACATACACATAAACAGATATATGAGTATATGTAAATGAAAAGGGAGAGAAAGAATGGGCAATCCCCAAGCACAATAAACTGGAGTTGAATGTTTCTTTAGGAATTCACTCACTTGCCCAGCACCAATGAGTGTTAGCAAAGCCCATGCTGTATTCACGACATGAGACCTGTTGCCTTCGAGGTATGAATATACCTGTTCATAACAAAAAATAAAAAGAGAAAAGTGATTCTCCAAGTCGTAGTAGGTAGAGTTTAGTGAACATAAGAAGTCAGTAGCTTCAAGTAATAACTAACCTTGTCTTGACATGAAAGATAGCTTTCTCCCCATCCGCCCGAAGGACATTGTTTCGAAAGTAGAAATTCACAAGCTTTGGCAACATGTGGAGAGTTTTTCAATGTTTTTCCAACGGCTACCAGGCCTTTCACTCCGAACCACGTACCATACGTGAAACAAACAGCCCAGGATCCATACCTAGGGAAATATCACTGGTTACAAGACATAAACCAACTACAAGATACACCGATATTATAAGAAGAAAAAAAGGAATTGTAACTCTCCAATCATGACTAGAGACAAACCATGAGCCATCTGCTGCTTGAATAGATTCAATGAACTTAACCGCCTTCTCAATGCACTCATCTACATCCTTTTTCCGATGACCGGGATAAAGCTTTCGAAATGCTATCAAAGCTTGGATAGCAGCTGACGTACATTCCACATAACTACAGAACCATTCTAACGCATCAAGGGAAATTTCCAAAACAATAAATATGATTAAATGGAAGATTTTAGCGCCTTACGGATAATCGATAACAATATCACCAAAGGTTTCTGCTGGGTTGATTAGCTGCCAACAGAAATAAGCAAACTTTTCACTTAAAAATGAAGCAAAGGGGATTAAGGTACATATGTGTTTTAACCACTTCAATTGTACACATCTTTGTGAGAGCTTGGACACATAGATACGAAAAGTATATGTCACAAAGCTTGAGAACATTACTGATCTATATCCGCGCGTACATAGACATTACCTCCAACCAAGGGTATGACCTTGTGAGTTCATATGTTGCAAGGCCCCCATCTGCATTCTGAAATCAGAAATTAGCTTCTAATCAGACAAGGAAAATGTTTTGCTTTGCGGAAAGAAGACCTATGACTGATCAAATACGCTACAATTAGCACCAATATGTATTTATACAAGCATTGCAAACAAAACTTAACCTGTAATGAAATGATAACATTAACAGCATCATATAACCGGTTTGTATCTACTGGTTCACCAACAATCTCCCTGGGAACTTTGGATAGCAAAAGAGCAGCCTGACGAGGAAATAACAAACTCATTACCACCAGAAAATAAATCTTGAAAAGGTAACTCTTGTCACATTATTATTACTTTAAGTCCTTCTGCGGTGCAATCTGAGATAGGCCAACCGTGATCTGCAGTTGAGAAAGGCCAAGCACCTTTAGATATGTGGCGATACCAGTAACTCAGATCTCCAGGGCAATCCTCTGACACCTATTCCATGATAAGAAACAATCATGAGGGAAAAAGAACATCCAGATCAACACGATGATATTTCATTAACTGCCTATCGCAAACCTGTGAATTCTTGACATATGAATGTTCTCTTTTCAAAACGGGCCCATATTCCTCAAGAAGGTTAGTTGCCAGAATAGCTTGAACAGCAAAACTCGTATCCCATAACTGGCTTCCGTTATAACCCTGTCAATAGCTGCTGCATTAGAGTATGGACGACAGGTTCAATTTTTATAACTAGTAACTGGATAAAAAGTGAAGTATGGGTTTTGGTTGGCAGGAGAGAAAGAAACATCGTAGAGTACATAGAAATGCAGATGCTCTCAAGATTTTAAATCAGATTTATCAAGGGTGTTTCTTTCTTTCATATGAAATAAAAATGATTTTATCAAACACATACTAGAGTGAAATTCCCAAATATATCTAAGTTAATATAGAAATGTCATTTTGAGTACTATAAAATTCTGAAGAGCTAATTTGTATTACCGTTGAGCAAATGATTCAAAAGGCATAATATTTTTACTGGTTCGGCAGTCACCTTCGTTCATCTACCTAGCATAATCATATATACAAACATGTGGTACCTGCATCTTCATTCCATCTTCAGCTATCCACAGATAGTCATGGATTCGTGGTAAGTGCAATTTGAAAGCCTCTGAGTTTGGGTCCTCTACCCAACAACAAATCATATTTAATACCTGTTAAAACAACACAAAACAAAGATGATGAAAGTAGAGGATTCAAAAACAGAAAGAAAATACGAGGTCTAAAATAACAATGGACATAGGTAAATGGTATAGAACATGTCGTGGAAGTTTTATTTTCATACCTTATTCACGGGTCCTATGCAGATGTACCTTGTATTCTCATCTTCGTAATGAATATGTTCTAGTGTCGTTCTTAGAGCCTTTTCTCTCAAATTTGCACCAGGCCATCGCGTTAAAACAGGCTCAACAATCTTGTGAAGTGATGCCCAAAGAATATCTTGCACAAGTGGGTGTGGGTAGTATAAATCCTCCTTCAATAGAAAATCAACTGTCAGCACAAAAACAATTACCCCTGAGCATCTGACGTAAGGTCCTATATTATGAGTACTGCATATTTTCAATAATTATTTAATCTATTTGTGTTACTCATCCAAACAAGGATCTAATTATAAATTCTAAAGATGCTCAGGTCTTTACATAAATCACGTAAGTTCTTTTAAATTATTAGCTTTTGTGGTAGAATAGTTACGAAAATCACAACCATTTCCACGAACCTTTGCACATAGGTTACGTGCTTCATTCCAGTCGATTTCATGATATGGTACAGTGAAAAGCTCCTTTCTCAGTGATAAAACAGTGGACGTTATGGGACCCACAAACCTTTTTCCATACAAATACGACATCGGCAAGTAGACCATCCGACAATGACACCACATCCTTCCTGCAGCATGAAAACAAATATTTCTTATGCTGATGCTCTACTGTGCACTATATCTATATACATGAGAACTAAAAAACAAGCTGTACCAAAGGAAAACCATATCCACTTTTTAAATGCACACACAGTTAACACAGTAGATAAGTGTGCTTTGAACAACCGTGCAAAGCAGAATAGATTGCAATCTATGATCAGATGAACAAATTCGTTCAAGATTTACGTCACTTGAGTTGTCCATGATTGATGGTATTCCATATCATAAAGTCTGAGATGACACTGCTATTGGAGCTCATTTTCAATCAGGGGTATATAACTATCTAAAAGACTAAAACCCAATCAATATAATTGAACCTAAGGCACCATAGAGAAAATAAAACAGATACGGGCACTTTGGTTTTCCCGTGCTCCATATTATTAAATAGCCATCTAACCAAAAACCGATTATGCGAGGAACTTCATTTGTATGTGTGGTTAGTCAACCAACAAACCATAGCTTGAAGACTGGCAAAAATAAGAAATTAAACACTATCCAAGTTGTGAGAGTCAAGAGCACAGGGAGTTTCGTTCAACGAATATTTATGAGCACCTGGATGGATTGGCAGGAAATACGGAAGAAGCCATATCTCAGGTGGCAGTGGGTTATTACCAGACCATTCAAAAGCTCCGAGTACCTTTATTCACAGATCCAAGCAAAAAGATGAGTCAAGTAACAGAAATATTCATATAATTAACTTATAAGGACATATAGAGGTCAAGATTTCAGTACAGATAGCCACATTTTTCCCCAAGATGTGATATTGGTAGCGCCACCATGATTTAGTATCCAGTCTCGCCCTTTCTCCATAGCTCCATCTCCATCATTTGGTCCTTCTCCAAGCAATCTCAAAGTAACATAGTTCAAGACAGACCCAAACATGGTGCTGGGGCCCTCAATATGTAGACCCCAACCTCCGTCCTCATTCTGAAACAAAATCAACCAATAGTCAAAATTGATTTAAAAATCGGAAAGTAGAAGAAGTAACTCTTTGAAACATAAAGATGTGTGTACACATCTATTTTGTATGTACATATTATGTGTCTAAGAACACAGAACAGTATTAAAAACACAATAAAGCAACGCAAGAAAACAGAATTACAAAAAAAAAATAGAAGAAATTTCCTGCCTGGTGATTAAAGAGATAACGACGCATTTCTTGTTTATGTTGTTCCGACAATACTGTATTCAGGGCTCCAGTTATGGAGAGTGTAATTATCTGGAAGCATGTAAGCAGAATTAGTTTTCGTCTAGTTTTCATCAAAACATGCAAAAGAAATCTTAGGTAGACAAAGTTTATGAACTAACCAGTCCTGGTAGAAGAAACATAGGACCACCATAATCTCCTGGCCAGTGCCCGTCATGCGCCTGTATCGTTGAATAAAAATCTACACCCCTTTTTAACGTGCTTTCCACCATCTTGTCTGTAAGATCATCACCATCTTTGATTTTGACTTGAGGTAAAACTGGGCTGATAAAGTTTTCTCTTGAAAACTACAGAAAGAGAGTGAGAGAGAGAGATAATGTGCTTATTAGAAAATGAATTTTTAAAGCAATAATGCTTGAAAATAATAGAATTGTAGCCAGTCCAAGTAGTGTCATATATCAAGCCCTGATGGGTGATCAAAGGATAGACATCAGATCATTGAGGAGAAAGCTATGGAGTCAGGGGCTAAAACCATGGATGAAAGCGAAAAGATTACAAAACACTTAAACAAAACAGGTCAAACAAGGTAATAAAGAGAAGTCTTCAAGGAATTGTAGCAATAAGTTAACTCAGATGTTTCGATTTCATCTATAGAACAGAACTGGTATCACAACTCTTCAGTCGTAAGTAAATGAGTACAAGAATCATTTGGACTTGTGAATTCTTTAAAATCATATTCACTAGATTCATATCTTTTTTTTTTCACTTTCATTGAAAAAGTGCAGAAGGTAGATGGAAATGAAACTAGAGAGATGGGTCTACTACACAGGCAGATGGCCATCTTCAAGAGAAGCAATTCATTAACTCCAGCTTTTGTTGTTTCATCTTAGAAATGTAGAAACTAGCTGGCTATGCTCTATTTGTACTCATCCATCTATTGTACACTATTTCTCATACAGATCCATGGACTAAACTTGGTATTAAAAACTGAGAGAGCTATAGTTCTGTAAAGTGGCTACTATAACGCACCAAATTAGAGACAGTAAGATACAATGGATCTAGTTGCTACGGTCACCTGCTCCTGACAACTTGAGTTGATTTCAGGGGAAATAAAACAGCAGATCAAATGATGATTAACTAGGGTGTGTAGTAAGCACTCTACTTCCTCCATATAACCTTAAATGTTCATGCTTCGTTCTACTTTGAGATTGGTGAATGAGTAAACTAGTCATTGATAAATCTCTCTCTCTCTCTCTCTCTCTCTCTCTCTCTCTCTCTCTCTCTCTCTCTCTCTTCATTTCACTTCCTGATTCCATGAAAGCAACACAGACTAAAAACGATGGTCTATACACAAACCCGCGAGGTTCCTCAAAATTCATGACCACAGAAAAGTCAACGGATCAAAAAATCCAAAAAGAAAACGAAGGGAGAATAGAACACCTGAAGGCGCATAAGCAGATCGGAGCTATGTTTCTTCACGAATCGGTTCTCTGTAAAGGATTGTCTCGCTTCCTCGATGTCGGCGAGCTCCTCAGGAGTCCCAAGATTCGGATCGAACTCCCAAAACTGCCTTCCGACGTGATTATTGGTGGTTCTCAGCCATGGACTACCTCCCTCGGCAATCTTCAGTTTCCACATTTTCGCTACACCGATGGTAACGACGAAGAAGAATGACGATGCCGCTTGATCACAAAATGAGTTAAATCAGTGGAAGAAATTCGGATATTTCGCGGAGAACTAACAGAAAGAAGTAATAGTTACCGGATTGCGAGGGATCAGCGGAGTGGATGAAACCGAGGATTTGAAGAAGAGCGAGACACAGATCACAGATGCAAATGAGCAGTAGATGTGAATGAAATCACGTGATACTATACATTTGCGATAGTAAAGGCTGTGGACCCCACTAAAGTTAGCTACACGAAATTTTTTAATACAAATTTTGTTGTAAACTAATGTTCGCTATACATAGAAAGTATGTTTTTATGAGAGAATCATAAAGAGTTTAAGAGGAAATAAAATTTCTAGAGAGAGAGTAGAGAGAGAAAGAGGAGAGTTTTTCATTTCTTAAAACTTATATCTTTACAAAGAATAAGTACAGCTATTTATAGAAATTCATTACTTAATAGAGAAGTAAACTTTATAGCTAAGTAATATTTCATAGCTAAGTAATACTCATAGCGAAGTAAACTTAATGATGAAAAAAGGATAATCATAAAGTATTTTATAACACTCCCCCTTGATTATCCATCATCATAGATGTGTTGCGTACTGCCTCGTTAAAAACCTTATCATGGAAAAACNGGACAGATAGAGGTCAGGATTTCAGTACAGATAGCCACATTTTTCCCCAAGATGTGATATTGGTAGCGCCACCATGATTTAGTATCCAGTCTCGCCCTTTCTCCATAGCTCCATCTCCATCATTTGGTCCTTCTCCAAGCAATCTCAAAGTAACATAGTTCAAGACAGACCCAAACATGGTGCTGGGGCCCTCAATATGTAGACCCCAACCTCCGTCCTCATTCTGAAACCAAATCCGCCAATAGTCAAAATTGATTTAAAAATCGGAAAGTAGAAGGAACTCTTCGAAACATAAAGATGTGTACACATCTATTTTGGATGTACATATTATGTGTCTAAGAACACAGAACAGAATTAAAAACACAATAAAGCAATGCAATGAAACAGAATTACAATAAAGATAGAAGAAATTTCCTGCCTGGTGATTAAAGAGATAACGACGCATTTCTTGTTTATGTTGTTCCGACAATACTGTATTCACGGCTCCAGTTATGGAGAGTGTAATTATCTGGAAGCATGTAAGCAGAATTAGTTTTCGTCTGAGTTTTAATCAAAACATGCAAAAGAAATCTTTGGTACACAAAGTTTATGAACTAACCAGTCCTGGTAGAAGAAACATAGGACCACCATAATCTCCTGGCCAGTGCCCGTCATGCGCCTGTATCGTTGAATAGAAATCTACACCCCTTTGTAACGTGCTTTCTACCATCTTATCTGTAAGATCATCACTATCTTTGATTTTGACTTGAGGTAAAACTGGGCTGATCAAGTTTTCTCTTGAAAACTACAGAAAGAGAGTGAAAGAGAGAGATAATGTTCAGATTAGAAAATGAATTTTTGAAGCAATAATGCTTGAAAATAAGAGAATTGTAGCCACTCGAAGTAGTGTCATATATCAAGCCCTGATGATGAGAGATCAAAGAATAGACATCAGATCATTGAGAGGAAAGCTATGGACTCAGGGGCTAAAACCATGGATGAAAGCGAAAAGATTACAAAACACTTAAACAAAACAGGTTGAACAAGGTAATAAAGAGAAGCCTTCAAGGAATTGTAGCAATAAGTTAACTCAGATCTTTCGATTTCATCTAAAGAACAGAACTGGTATCACAACTCTTCAGTCGTAAGTAAATGAGTAAAAGAATCATTTGGACTTGTGAATTCCTTAAGATCATAGTCACTAGATTCAAATCTTTTTTTTTTCACTTTCATTGGCAAAGTGCAGAAGGTAGATGGAAATGAAACTAGAGAGTGGGTCTACTACACAGGCAGATGGCCATCTTCAAGAGAAGCAATTCATTAACTCCAGCTTTTGTTGTTTCATCTTAGAATTGTAGAAACTAGCTGGCTATGCTCTATTTGTACTCATCCATCTATTGTACACCATTTCTCATACAGATCCGTGGACTATACTTGGTATTAAAAACTGAGAGAGCTATAGTTCTGTAAAGTGGCTACTATAACGCACCAAATCAGAGACAGTAAGATACAATGGATCTAGTTGCGCTACGCTCACCTGCTCCTGACAACTTGAGTTGATTTCAGGGGAAATAAAACTGCAGATCAAATGATGATTAACTAGGGAGTGTAGCAAGTACTCTACTTCCTCCACATAACCTTAAATGATCATGCTTCGTTCTACTTTGAGATTGTTGAATGATTTAACTAGTCAGTGATAAATCTTTGTATATCAAAACTTGAGAAAACGATAACCTCGCTCTCTCTCTCTCTCTCTCTCTCCAACACATTCCTAACTATCACAGACTAAAAACGATGGTCTATACACAAACCCGCGAGGTTCATCAAAATTCATGACCACGGAAAAGTCAACGGATCAAAAAAAACCAAAAAGAAAACGAAGGGAGAATAGAACACCTGAAGGCGCATAAGCAGATCGGAGCTATGTTTCTTCACGAATCGGTTCTCTGTAAAGGATTGTCTGGCTTCCTCGATGTCGGCGAGCTCCTCAGGAGTCCCAAGCTTCGGATCGAACTCCCAAAACTGCCTTCCGACGTGATTATTGGTGGTTCTCAGCCACGGACTACCTCCCTCGGCGATCTTCAGTTTCCACATTTTCGCTACACCGATAGTAACGACGAAGATGAATGACTATGCCGCTTGATCACAAAATGAGTTGAATCAGTGGAGGAAATTCGGATATTTCGCGGAGAACTAACAGAAAGAAGTAATAGTTACCGGATTATGAGGGATCAGAGGAGTGGATGAAACCGAGGATTGAAGAAGAGCGAGACACAGATCACAGCTGCAAATGAGCAGATGTGAATGAAATCACGTGATAATAGTACATTTGCAATAGTGAAGGCTGTGGACCCCACTAAAGTTAGCTAAACGAACTTTTTAATATTCAATTTATATTTGTCACTCGACAAAACTTATTTGGGGAATATTCGTTGATTTCAAATAGTTACATTTTTAGTCTCACAAACTTGTCCTTCAGATTTGTGCTAGGTGTATATAAATTTGGACAAAATTTTTTATCTTCACTAAATAATAAACTCTAAAGATTTATCGACGAAGTCAATTTTTGTATCGAATGTGGAATGGTTCATATAAAATCAAGCATTAAAACTTGTTCTTTCAAAAGTTCAAAGCAGCAAAAATTAAACCCACAGGTAAAACTAAAAACTAACTCTCATAACGAACTAAAAAAATTATTTAAACAAGAATAATTTAATGTTTTGGTCAGAAACGGATGAATTTACTAAACTAAATACAATTATTATAAATCGAATGATGTAAATGGAGACGTTAAACACAGTTTTAAAGTTATAAAACAAGAGAAGTGGCAAAAGATCAATGACATATCACAACTTCCTACATTTCACACTATACATTTCTTGTACTCGTCATTTCAGCTTATTTCTTTGTTCTTTCTCTTCTAAACATTGTAAATCGTCAATATTAAATCCATTTACTTCTATTTCTGGTGTATTTTGCTCGTTGAACTAGGTCGAATCTACTTCGACACATTTTTTTAGCTCTATTTCTTGTGAATTGCTCGATAAACCCCATTATATATTTGTTAATTAAAGACTATCCAGACCTTTCATGTTATTCCTATTTACAAATCTTGATCGGTATAGTTTTTGATACAATAATTTGGCGAAAGAAGGAAGGGGATGTTGGCAAGTCTAACATCAACACAAAGAAATCAATGGCCGAGCAATCTTTCTAACAATCCAAGGGATCATCCTCGCGTTCTAGAAAATGGATAAGAAGAGAGTATGATGAAAATGCATACTGCGAAGCTCGTGAAATGAGCGGTCATAGCACAAAAGATTGCTAGAAATTGAGAAACATTCTCATTGAGATGTATCTTGCTGGTGAATTCAAGGACATAGTCCCACCACCGACTCAAGATCGAGATTCTTGATGAATTTCAGTAAACTTTATTTAGTGGGAAAGTCTCGAAAGAATTGTTAACTCGTTAACATGTTCTAACGAACTATACCCTACGAAAATCATTTTCAATGAAAAAATAACGCATGTAACACCCCCGACGCGATCTAGGTCGGATTTGGATCGATCGACCGCACAACAATCAAACAAGAACATGCACGATCAACCATCCTACCCAAACCGGAGCGAAGATGCCATAATGAGGAACATCACAAACGGTCTAGCCATGACCTCATAACGAATCCAAAGCCGCGACCGGTTCATCCGCGATATCCGACCCTCTCGACCAAGGCCTAAGGCTTGCCAACCCGTACCTAAGTCGAGAGTTGTGTTAGCCCGGACAAGACTAATATCAGATGAAACCGAATAATATAAAAATAAATTTTACTTATTCATATATCAAGGTTTCACAAAGCATTCAACAAACTTTCTTACTTTGGTCTAACGCCCAAAAAGATAATACAACAGCAATCAAACGTTTATTACAAAGGCAACAAAAACCTACACTGGCGGCCTAGCGTTCCTTGCTTCCTGCTACTAGTTTCCCGACTATTGGTTTCCTGCAAAACAAAGTGAGGGATGAGCATTAATCGCTCAGTGAGACATGGCTCCCCTAACATATACGATAATTCCCCACTCCAAAACTCAAAATAACACACAACATGCAATTCACACAAAGTTAGTTATAGCAAAAACAGTCACGTCGTCGCCACTTTTTCATCACCAAACTAACACCAAGGCCTCGCGCATTCGATCATGACCCTCCCATGAACACCCATCTTACAGCCACAAAAGCACGCAAGACAGAACATCACCAACCCGAGTTCCGTTTCCCATACGATCACAACTCGGTGGATTCTGTTCCAAACGGCTATAACCCAGCCGAGTTCCGTCTCCCAAACGATCACATCTCGGCGGGTTCCGTCTCAACATGGCTATCCCATCTATCCCGTCGGTTAGTGCTCGGCCATAGGCTGTAATACCGTTCCTCCGAGTCCGCATGTGGTAGGATCGAACAACCACACATCTCATCACCAATCACCATAAAAAAAATTCGACTAAGAACTCATAGAACCTCACACACAAATGAATAACTTAACAAAACTATGATAACTCATGCAACATCAATCAAACAAACAAATAGCACCAATATCACGCAATCTAGCAAATGAATCCTAGCACACAATCGCACATCACCACAACTCACACATTTAAATAACCACACAATCTAGCCAGTGAATCCTAACAAATAATCACACATCATCACAACTCACACATTTAAATAATCACGCAATCTAGCAAGTGAATCCTAACAAACAATCACATATCATCATAACTCACACATTTAAATAATCACGCAATCTAGCAAGTGAATTCTAACAAACAATCACACATCACCACAACTCACGCATTTAAATAATCACGCAATCTAGCAAGTGAATCCTAACAAACAACCACACATCACCACAACTCAAGCATTTAAATAATCACGTAATCTAGCAAGTGAATCCTAACAAACAATCACACATCACCACAACTCACAGTGCTTTCGGCTAAACGGTTTTTAGACTAGACTTCACTACCACGGATGGATCTTTGCTTCACCACAGTACCTCCGGTTTGCTCTAAAGCTCTACCCAAATGATCTCACTTTCTCTCTCTACCCCTTTCTTTTTCTCTCTCTAAGTGGAATGATTTTGGTGTGGTTCTAAATGGCAAAAGGGTGTGGGGGTAATTATAGAGGATGGATGTATAAGGTTGGCGGTGACATGACCAATGCCAACATGACACTAGTCATGACCATCTCCAAGCTTATCCGCTGATCTATGAGGACGAAATAGCGTTCCAACTGATCTATTAGGACGAAATAGCATTCTAACTGATCTATAAGGACGAAATAGCATTCTAACTGATGTATAAGGACGAAATAGCATTCTAACTAATGTATAAGGACGTAATAGCTTTCCAATCAGTTCCGTGCTTATCCACTGATCTATAAGAACATAATAACTTTCCAACTGATGTATAAAGACGAAATAGCTTTCTAACTGATGTATAAGGACGAAATAGCTTTTCAACCTATTTCATACTTATACATTGATCTATAAGGACGAAATAGCCATAGACACCTCGTGCCTATCTATGTTTGTGATTATCCAATGATCAATAATGACGAAACACTGCTGGACACCTCATGCTTGCTTGTCCCAGCTCGTCCTTTTCAGTTTACCTGGCAACCTCAGCTGTCCACCATCGTCAAAATGATGGTCCCCATCTATCTTCTGATTCCTTCGACTATTCTAATAAACTCCACGACCAAAGTGCTTATCTTAGCCAACCATCTCGATCCAAGTACCCCCGAGTCGATTCTTGACTTTTGATTTTTGGACATTTCCTTGACCAAAATTTTCTCTTGGCCGTCCTCAGCGCGGACGCTTTTAGCTCTAGATCGGGTCGGTACATTCTTCCTCCTTAAAAGAATTCGTCTCGAATTCCTAAGGGTATGTCAAAGGGCTTCCTAAACTTTATGGGTAGGTTCCTATGGTTTCTAAGAAAGGGTCTAGGGATTTCCTATCCAAATTCACACTCAACACAAAACAATGCAAATAATCACACAATCAATTATTCAAGAAAGTTAACACTCTTACTTACCTGTTCGGGGACCTTAAAAAGGTCATGAAGGGTGGGATTTATCTATACCTAAGGATGAATTTCTCTCGCCTCTCCATGTCTGGCTGATGGGCTCCACGTCTTCCCTCCATTTGAATCTCTTCTCTCCCTTTGCAAAAGCTAATTCCTAATCCCACCTACCTAAAATGCAAGGAACGTACCAGTTTTCCTAGTTGCCTTTGCGACTCATTTTGACTACATAAAACGTTTGAAAACCAAGTCCCAATGTAGCATGATCATGAACCATGCTCTAATACCACCATTTGTAACACCCACGACGCGATCTAGGTCGGATTTGGATTGATCGGCCGCGCAACTATCAAATAAGACCATGCACGACCAACCATCCGACCCAAACCGGAGCGAAGATGTCACAATGCCGAACATCACAAACGGTCCAGCCATGACCTCAGAACAAATCCAAAGCCACGGCCGGTCCATCCGCGATATCCGACCCTCTCGACCAAGGCCTAAGGCTTGCCAACTCGAATCCAAGTCGAGAGTTGTGTTAGCCCGGACAAGACTAATATCAGATGAAACCGGATAATATAAAAATAAATTTTATATATTCATATATCAAGGTTTCACAAAGCATTCAACAAACTTTCTCACTTTGGCCTAACGCCCAAAAAAATAATGCAACAGCAATCAAACGTTCATTTACAAAGGCAACAAAAACCTACACTGGCGGCCTAGCATTCTATGTGTCCTGCTACTGGTTTCCCGACTATTTATTTCCTGCAAAACAAAGTGAGGGATAAACGCTAATCGCTCACTGAGTAATGGCTCCCCTAACATATACGATAATTCCCCACTCCAAAACCCAAAATAACACACAACACGCAATTCACACAAAGTTAGTGTTAGCCACAACAGTCACGCCGTCGCCACTTTTTCATCACCAAACCATCACCAAGGCCTCGCGCATTCGATCCTGACCCTCCTGTGAACACCCATCTTACAGGCACAAAGGCACGCAAGACAGAACATCACCAACCCGAGTTCCGTTCCCATACGATCACATCTCGGTGGGTTCTGTTCCAAACGGCTATAACCCAGCCGAGTTCCGTCTCCCAAACGATCACATCTCGGCGGGTTCCGTCTCAACATGGCTATCCCATCTATCCCGTCGGTTAGTGCTCGGCCATAGGCTGTAATCCCGCTCCTCCGAGTCCGCATGAGGTAGGATCGAACCACCACACATCTCATCACCAATCACCATACAAAAATTTCGGCTAAGAAGTCATAAAACCTCACACACAAATGAATAACTTAACAAAACTATGATAACTCATGCAACATAAAACAAACAAACAAATAGCACCAATATCACACAATCTAGCAAATGAATCCTAGCACACAATCACACATCACCACAACTCACGCATTTAAATAACCACGTAATCTAGCAAATGAATCCTAGCACACAATCACACATCACCACAACTCACGCATTGAAATAACCACACAATCTAGCAAGTGAATCCTAACAAACAATCACACATCATCATAACTCACACATTTAAATAATCACGCAATCTAGCAAGTGAATTCTAACAAACAATCACACATCACCACAACTCACGCTTTTAAATAATCACGCAATCTAGCAAGTGAATCCTAACAAACAATCACACATCACCACAACTCACAGTTCTTTCGGCTGAACAGTTTTTAGACTAGACTTCACTACCACAGATGGATCTTTGCTTCACCACAATACCTCCGGTTTGCTCTAAAGCTCTACCTGAATGCTCTCACTTTCTCTCTCTACCCCTTTCTATTTCTCTTTCTAAGTAGAATGATTTTGGTGTGGTCCTAAATGGCAAAGGGTGAGGGGGTGATTATAGAGGATGGATGGAGAAGGTTGGTGGTGACACGACTAATGCTAACATGACACTAGTCACGACCAGCTTCAACCTTATTCGTTGAGCTATGAAGACGAAATAGCGTTCCAAGTGATCTATTAGGACGAAATAGCATTCTAACTGATCTATAAGGACGAAATAGCATTCTAACTGAGATATAAGGACGAAATAGTATTCTAATTTATGTATAAGGACGAAATAGCATTCTAACTGATGTATAAGGACGAAATAGCTTTTCAATCAGTTCCGTGCTTATCCACTGATCTAGAAGGACATAATAACTTTCCAACGGATGTATAAAGACGAAATAACTTTCCAACTGATGTATAAGGACGAAATAGCTTTCCAACCTATTTCGTACTTATACATTGATCTATAAGGACGAAATAGCCATAAACACCTCGTGCCTATCTATGTTCGTGCTTATCCAATGTTCAACAATGACGAAACACTGCTGGACACCTAATGCTTTCTTGTCCGAGCTCGTCCTTTTCAGTTTACCCGGCCACCTCAGTTGTCCACCATCGTCAAAATGATGGTCCTCGGCTATCTTCTGATTCCTTCGACTATTCTAATAAACTATACGACCAAAGTGCTTATCTTGGCCAACCATGTCTATCCAAGTACCGCGAGTCAATTTTTGACTTTTGATTTTTGGACATTCACTTGACCAAAATTTTTCCTCAGCGCGGACGCTCTTAGCTCTCGACCGGGTCATTACAAGGCATGTGGCCACACGACGATACACTTGTTGTAACCGTTAACATCAGCAGTCTTGAGATCAATAAGGTCATGATCGCCATAAAATGTATGGTGAACGTAAGTTTTACGGGAACCCTAGAGCGAATTAACATCCTAAACTTCAGGAGATTTCCCGAAATACTTTCTGGTTATACCGAAAGCCCCGTCATTACGATGGGATCGATATTTTTGCCTATATAAATTGACGATGTAAAAAAAACTACGGAGTTAATTGTGGTAGATGGGCAATCAGTTTACAATGCAATCTTTGCCACCACATGGATTCGTATTATGAAGGTTGTACCCTCGATCAATCATCAATATGTCAAAATTCCTTCCTTGGGAAGATCAATTACATTGGAAGGGAGACAGAAAATGGCAAGATCATGTTACATGGATTACCATAACCTTAAAGCTAATAGTAAAAACGTGAGAATGATCAACCAAAACAGTGAGGACTTCATCATCAAGGACCCACCAGTCCGAGATGAAGTGGATCGAGTTCCTATCAACGAACTTGAACCAGACAAGTGCATTAATATCGTTGCGATGTTGAAGGAACCAATTATAGGTGAACTAATAAATATTCTAAGGAAAAATATGTAAACATTCGCATGGACAACCAATATGTGTCGGGCATTCCAATAGAAACTATTTATCACGAACTCAACGTGGACAAATCTTTCAAACCAATAAAACAAAAAAAGAAGAATGTTAGGACCAGAAAGATCGACACACGTCAATGAAAAAGTGGAACATCTTGAAAAATGGTTTGATCCATGAAGTTAAGTACCCTGAATGGCCGGCTAACCCCCTAGTGTCTAGAAAGAAAAATAGGAAGTTGAGAGTGTGTATCGACTTGACCGATCTAAATAGCACATGCCCAAAAGATAGCTTTATGCGACCACACATCGACCGACTAGTGGAAGCCACAACCGGACATGAATTCTTGTCCTTTATGGATGTTTTCTCTAGTTATAATCAAATATTGATGAACTCGGAAGATATAGAAAAAATTTCTTCATCACTAATCGAGGTGTCTATTCCTATAAGGTCATACCGTTCGGGTTAAAAAACGTCGAAGGGACATATCAAGGTCTAGTTACCCGAATGTTTTCCGATCAGATCATAAAAATAATGGAAGTTTATGTCGACGACATGATGGTCAAATCCATCAAAGCTCACTCGCATGTCAAGCACTTAAAAGAATGTTTTGTAAACCTGAACTATTTCAGGATGAAATTAAGCCTTTTGCAGTGTTGATGCAACATGTTTTAGAGTCTGTTTTTGAGTTTTAAATTTATAACCCTATATTTCCTACAAGTGCACAGATGTGCGATGTAGTATTTAGGGTGTCGAACCATATAGACTATGATGCTTCAAACGAATCCACTAAAACAGAAAATCAGTGAGAACGAACAAATTGAAAGTTGGTTTTGGTGAGGTGATGGTTTAGTAACAGGTCGGATATCAGGAGTGGGTTGTAAAACTATAAAACGGAACGCTGGGTTTTAGGGATCTCTCAGGGTATTTCACGGAATGATTCTACGGATTAACAAACTTGACCTAGACAGAATCAATTCTACTGGTTCTCAAGCTCAAACACCGGAGTGGTCGAATTCCCCTTTCGAAAAATCAAACACCTAAACCTATACTACTCGTTCGCTCCCTTTCGGTAGCGACTTCGCAGCAAAGTCAGCTATAAGGATAAGTTTGATGAAGCTCACAACACACCGCTGATATGCATAAGCATCCTTCGGTGCCTGCTCGTTTAAAACTATGTCCGACCAAAAGAATTAGCGCTTACGCGGCTCTAATGATTCCTACGATCGATCCTAAATGGACAGTCGAGAATTATGCATTAAGAAAGAATCCAAACGAAGAACAATGAAAAGTATTTTATCTATGATCTAACATCCTATCGAATCAAACCATGAAATTCCTTCGAGAAACTCCCTTTGAAACCCAACTGAAGAACTACTCAAACATAGATCTGAAGTTCATCATCATTGCAGAGGATAAGAATCACAAAGGTTTGAAAGAAACAGAAAGGTAGTAGCGATGATGCAAAGGAGATGCAGAAAAGATGAAAAGTAGTAGTAGAACAGAACGACGAAGCAGAGAGTGAAGAAGATGGCTTTTGCTCGTTCGCTCGTCTCCTTCTTCCTCCTTGGCAGCGGCTCCTTTTCTAGGTCGTGGGTTGGGTGGCTACGGACGAACTCCCTCAAAATAAAAGTAGCAGCAAGTATTTATAGGTCATTAGGTCTTCTTAGGCGTCGTTTAGGGTTCCACCAACTTTGGTGGCTATCGGGTTTGATTTGGGCTTGCAAACGGGCTTGGGAATCATCAGGTGATGTGGCCGCTCGAGCGACCGGTCATGGCCCGGCCGTTGCTCTTCTGAACTTGCCTGGCGCGGCCAGCCTTCTTCTGGGGATGTGTCTGACGGGCCTTCTTGCTTCCTTCATAACTTGAGATCCAACCATGGGATTGAACTCAAATAACTTCGGGGTGAAAGGACGTAGATTAGGCTATCCTGTTGCCAAAATTTAGCTTGATCTCATGGTGGGAAGGTCTCCGTCTTGTGCTAAACTTCTGTGATTTTGGGCATGATCCGCAAATGTTCCTTTTGCTCCGTTTTGCATCTTTTTTCCTAAGATTACCTGAAAAGAGTCTTTGACACACAAATACTCGAAAACTACTAAATATACATTAATACCTTAGTGAAATGATTATTAAAGCATACACGTATGATGGTAAAAATGGGTAAAATATGCATGTTATCAACTCCCTCAGACTTAAACCTTTGTTTGTCCTCAAAGAAAACAGAAATCTAAGTAAGGAAAAGAGGTTTGAAAACGTGAAAACTCACCAATACTTGGGAACTCATCAAGTCTAGTAATCGACCTGTTTGAGCCACGTAACTCGGAATTCAAACTCAAAGTGTTTGGGTCTAGTTACCTTGAGCTTTTCACCATTCCCGGATACGCTTCATGGTCCCTTTGAGTATTTCGAGCTCTCTCTTGTTGACTCTTTTATTCATTTAGGCGTGTGGTCTCATTCGAGTGAGTATTGGTCGACGAGATATTATACTCTTCTCTCCCAAACATCTAGACAAAGGCACTTCATACACAACTCTCCTATTTTCTCTTCCATTAATCGATTTCTCCCTACTCTTCTAGGGTATCATTTTATTTTTTCTATCGACTTCTCTTTTCCTATTTTTTTTCTTTTATTTTCTTCTTAGCTTGAGAACGATCACTTCTTCGAAGCTTTCATGATGTCTGCGAACCGTCATTGTCCTTTAAGGAACTCGGGTTGCCGTTCTCAAACTAAGACTTTTATTTTCTAATTTTTTTTTCTTTTCTATAATAAGGGAAGATCAAGGAGAGGTTGCATTGCATCTACTTAGTCATGCTAGAGTTTAAAAGAGGAGAAAAGTTTGAAGTACCTCAAGCCCCTTGACGAGAAGTTTTGATTCATTAAGTGTGGAGTCAACGCAAGATCCTTCGAGTACTCTAAAGATTAGAACTTTCTCCGTTGGAATGATCCACTCGCAGTGTTCGACTTAATAAACCTTGCTTCTAAATCCGTGAGAATGGTCATTAAGGTTCCTTGTTCGAAGTGACTTGTACCTAGCAAAGTTCATAGTTTCCGACTAAAAGAAAAAGTTTTGACTCTATAAAACGACTCGATAAATGATGCGTGTACGCTTAAGACTCATCAAATCAAAGCATAGTTAGTAATATAAGAAACCCCCCCAAACTTAAATCAAACTGTCCCCAGTTTGTTTAAATCGAGTTGAGGTGATAAAGGATAGGTAAATTCAAGTACAAGCTTGTGAAGACTTACTTGAAAGTGGCGATGGGTTTGGTTTGGCTTGATGGGCGTGTGGTATGATTGAGCTAAGGATTTAATCATTCTCCTTATGTTCCTTCTTAGAATCAATTTAATTGAACAAAAGAAATCGGGAACTTAGCTCGAAAGAAAATGGGATGCGCGGTTTGAGCTTCATTGCTTCGTTTGGTGGTGATGTTGGCGGTTCATGATGATGATGATTGGGGCTGATACCAGGGCTTCTCTAATATTCTGGAAAGCTAAAAGGCATTATTCGTCAAACTTGAACTTTGTGTCTTTGCAGAGAAGACGTGCCAATGGTCTTGCGATCTTCGAGAAGTCTTGGATAAACCTCCTATAAAATACTGTGTGTCCTAGGAAGCTACGTATCCCTCTGACGTTTGATGGCGGCTTCAGGCTCGTCATGACTTCTACCTTTGCCTTATCAACTTCGATTCCTTTTGCAGAGACCTTGTGCCCGAGCACTACTCCGTCTCGCACCATGAAGTGACATTTCCCCCAATTCAAAACGAGGTGCTTATCTTCGCATTTTTGCAGGACCTTCCCTAAATTACTTAGGCATTCTTTAAAAGACGGTCCATGGACCGAGAAATCATCCATAAAGACTTCCATAAATTTTTCAATATAATCAGTAAAGATCGATAGCATGCACCTTTGAAAGGTCGGTACGCGAACGTCCCATAAGAACACGTGAAAGTCGTCTTTTCTTGGTCCTCTGGTCGGATGGAAATCAGAAAAAATCCAGAATATCCGTAAAAAAAAACAGTAGTACTGGTGGTTTGCTAACCTTTCTAGCATCTGGTCGAGGAATGGCAGCGGGAAATGATCCTTCCTTGTTGCCGTGTTTAACTTCCGATAATCGATGCACATTCAGTGGCTAGTCACGGTTCTCGTAGCAATCATCTCGTCCTTGTCGCTTTTAATGATCGTAACTCCTCCCTTTTTTAGGACCACGTGAACGGGCTTACCCAGGTGCTTCCAAGAGCTTTATTACTTCCTTTTTGACTACTTCCATCAGGTTCGGGTTGAGTCTCCTCTGTTGTTCAACCGAGTTTTTTGCGTTTTCTTCCAAATGAATTTTGTGCATGTAGAGGTCCGGAGATATTCCAGGAATATCGTCTGAAGTGTACCTCAGCGCTCTCTTGTGTTTTCGTAGCTCGCAGAGTAATAACGTCGCTTCAACATTATTTACGTAAGAATTTATGATTACTGGATAAGTTGAATCGTGTCCCAGAAAGTGTACCTTAGCCCAGCTGGTAGCGGTTTCAGCTCGACCTTGGGTGCTTTAAGTTGGTTCCAAGGATCGGGCACTGCTCTTCGGCTATCTTTTGGTGGTAAAGCCTTGTGTTCTTTGTCCTCTAAATCTAGAAAGACGGTGGGTCCAACGTGAGGTTCGGTTTGATCGAGCATTCTTGTGCAGCTTTTTGTTTCTTCGCGACTGAGTTTGCCTTAACTATTTGTAGTTGTCAGGGCTATCTCCAGCGGGTCGTCCATAAGCATCTCTTTGTAGATTTCCTCTATAGCTCCAGCGAGCTCGTCGACGCGGAAGACTTGTCCATCCAGGGTAGGTTTCCTAAGATCTTTGTTCATATCAAAGTTCATAACAAGATTTCCCAGATGTAAATTTATTTTCCCTTTTGGGACTTTGATAATGGCTCCTGCTATAGAGTGGAATGGGCGACCGAGGATGAGAGGGTCTCAGGGTTCTTCGTCGATGTCTAGTTCCATAAAGTCGGTCGGGATCGCGCAGTCCTCGATGATTACCTGGACGTCGACCAGAAATCCGACGGGCAGTCTGGTTGATCTATCTGCGAGGATTAGGGTAATCTTTGTAAGTAGGAATTCGTGGTGTCTGAGGCGTCTTGCTACAGAGAGTGACATCATGTTTATGCTTGATCCCAGATCGCATAGAGTTCGCTTAAACACTTCTTCTCTGATCGAACAGGAGAGTACAAAACTTTCGGGATCTTCCCGCTTTAAAGGGGGACGGTTCTGGATGACTGAGCTGCATTCTTGCGTGATCATCATAACTCCTTCTTCTAGGGTCAGAGAGTTGGTTAAAATATTTTTCATGTATCTTCTCAGCGTCGGGATCATGGAGCAAGCTTCAATGAAGGGTAGTCTCACGGAAAGCTGTCTGATTATATCTTTTAACCTTGCTCTCTCTTTTTCCTTTTTGGGCGTGCTTAGGCAGCGCGAATAAGGTGCTTTGGGTGCGTGGACTCATGCTGGCGGCGGAGGTGCTTCTTCATCTCGCAGAATTTCTCCTGTATCGGCATCGTCCTCAACGTCCTTGGTGACTTGATCTTTTCTCCTGCGTTTTTTCTCTTTTTCTTCCTCATCCTTATTCCTTGGAAACTCGGGTTCCTTTAGGTTAGGCCGCTCCTAAGCTCCACTGCTTGCAGGCATATAGGGTTCATAAATTTCAAACTTGAAGAATTGAAGCTCTAAATCTTATGCATCAATTTTTCGGTAGAGAATTTGTGAGAAGCAAATCAAAGTCCCCAGCAACGGCGCCAAAAACTTGATGCAACAGGTTTTAGGGTATGTTTTCGAGTTTTAAATTTATAACCCTATTGCCTGCAAGCGCACATATGTGCGATGTAGTATTTAGGGTGTCGAACCACAGAGACGATGGTGCTTCAAACGAATCCACTAAAACAGAAAATGAGTGAGAACGAACAAATTGAAAGTTGGTTTTGGTGAGGTGATGGTTTAGTAACATGTCGGAAATCAGGAGTGGGTTGTAAAAGTATAAAACGGAACGCTGGGTTTCAGGGATCTCTCAGTGTATTTCACGGAATGATTCTACGGATTAACAAACTTGACATAGAGAATCAATTCTACTGGTTCTCAAGCTCTAACACGGGAGTGGTCAGATTCCCCTTTCGGAAAATCAAAACCCTAAACCTATACTACTCGTTCGCTCCCTTTCGGTAGCGACTTCGCAGCAAGGTCAGCTATAAGGATAAGTTCGATGAAGCTCACAACACACCATTGATATGCATAAGCATCCTTCGGTGCCTGCTCATTTAAAACTATGTCCGGCCAAAAGATTCAGCGCTTACGCGACTCTAATGATTCCTACGATCAATTCTAAATGGCCAGTCGAGAATTACGCATTAAGAAAGAATCCAAACGAAGAACAGTGAAAAATATTTTATCTACGATCTAACAACCTATCGAATCATACCATAAAATCCCTTCGAGAAACTCCCTTTGAAACCCAACTAAAGAATTACTCAAACATAGATCTGAAGTTCATCATCATTGCAATGGATAAGAATCGCACTGGTGTGAAAGAAAAAAAGGTAGTAGCGATGATGCAAAGGAGATGCAGAAAAGATGAAAAGTAGTAGTAGAACAGAACGACGAAGCAGAGAGTGAAGAAGATGGCTTTCGCTCATCTCTTTCTTCCTCCTTGGCGGTGGCTCCTCTTCTAGGTCGTGGGTTGGGTGGCTACGGACGAACTCCCTCAAAATAAGAGTAGCAGCGTGTATTTATAGGTCATTAGGTCTTCTTAAACGTCATTTAGGGTTCCACCAAGTTTGGTGGCTATCGGGCTTGATTTGGGCTTGCAAACGGGCTCAGGAATCCTCAATTGTTGTGGCCGCTCGAGCAACCGGTCATGGCCCGGCCGTTGGTCTTCTGAACTTGCCTGGCGCGGCCAGCCTTCTTTTGGGGATGTGTCTGACGAGCTCTCTTGCTTACTTCATAACTTGAGATCCAACCATGGGATTGAACGCAAATTACTTCGGTGTGAAAGGTAGTAGATTAGGCTATCCTGTTGCCAAATTTCAGCTTGATCCCGTGGTGGGAAGGTCTCCGTCTTGTGCTAAATTTATGTGATTTGGGGCATGATCCGTAAATGTTTCTTTTGCTCCGTTTTGCATCCTTTTCCTACTGATATAAGATCAAGGTACGATCTTATACATCCAGTATGGACGGATCTAGACCGCTGGCCAAACGGCGCTCTCGGCTTAGATGAGGATCGGGCGGATGGAAATCAAGTGATTGGCCACACATCGCTTGTCACTTGATTGCGAGATGGAACGGAACGGATAGTAACTCGAGGGATCGAAATGATGCCACAAAGCTTATGATCGCAATACTTTATGAACTCGTTTTAGGATTTAAAGAAAGTTTGCTCTTTATTGATAATAGGTAAAAGCATGGACTACAATGCTGCAATGGTAATTTATTAATAGTCCGTCAGCCTTGACCTTCTAGGGTCGAAAATAAACAAAAATGTAAGGACCAAAAATACAAGAAAATAACGAAAGCATGTACGGCCTTAAAGCTAAAAATATAAAACTTAATCTAAAAGTTTATGAAATAAATCCCTGGAAAAGAAATGGAAACAATGAGATTAAAGAATAAATGTAAACACTTACCGTCGTCTCTTAATATGGTAAAGCGACCGTGGCCACCAAGTCTTCTAGACGTGGTCATTTTGGGCTTTAGTGATGACGAATAGAGATGGGCCGGGGCTCGTCCTTAGAAGTGGCCATTTGGTGTGGTTTGGGTCGAGGTTTGTCTTGGTGTCTTCTCGGGCTTCTTGGCATGCTTCTACTTCCGTGCCTTCTGTACGTCCCTCTTGATCCAACATGAGCCGTGCCATCGTGTTGGTGAAGTCCTTGGTCTCTCGCTGGTTTATGACGCTCTCTATGGCTTTGTTGAATTCTTCGCGCATTGTCCTGGTACCGGACTGTGTCCTTGGCGGTTCGTACATGACGGGAACACTCGCATCTTTAGGCGGGACCGTGCTTATGTCCTCATCATCCCCTCCCTCTTGAGAAGGTTTTGACCTCAGAATCGTCCCTTCTGCATCATACGGGGCTAAGTCAGTTACATTGAAACTTGAAGAAATATTTAACTCACTGGGCAATTCTAGACGGTAGGCATTGTTGTTGATGCGCTCCAAGAATTTGAATGGTCTGCCTCCTCTGGGCGCCAACTTGCTCTTCCTCTGGCTGGGGAACCGCTCGGGCCGCATATGAAGCCAAACCCAATCGCCTGGCTCGAAGATGATCTCCTTCCTGTTCTTATCCACTTGTTGTTTTGTTTGATGCGCTTTCTTTTCCAAGTTCTCCTTCGCCTTTTGATGTAGCTTCTTGATCAGCTCGACCTTGCTTAGCCCGTCTTGACTTACTCTCTCGGCTGGTGGTAACGGCGTAAGGTCTAACGGTGTGGTCGGCTTAAATCCATACACAATCTCAAATGGTGAAAGCTTAGTAGCCGAGTGTGTGGCACGATTATATGCAAATTCAACAAAGGGAATACAATCTAGCCAATTCTTTAAATTTTTACCGACGGTGGCTCTTAAAAGAGATGATAGCGTGCGGTTGACCACCTCGGTCTGGCCGTCCGTCTGAGGGTGACACGTTGTCGAGAACATGAGTTTTGTTCCGAGCTTTCTCCAGAGTGTTCTCCAGAAGTGACTCAAGAATTTGGTATCTCTATACGACACAATGGACCGTGGTAATCCATGCAAACGCACCACCTCTTTAAAGAAAAGGTCGGCTGTTTGTGTTGCATCGTTCGTCTTAGCACACGGTATGAAATGGGCCATCTTAGAGAATCGATCCACTACCACAAATAGTGTATCTTTGTTCCTGATCTTGGGTAGCCCTAGCACAAAGTCCATCGAAAGATCTACCCATGGTAGGTTAGGGATAGGCAAAGGCATATAAAGACCATACAGATGTGACCAGGATTTGGTTTTGAGGCAGGCGATGCATTTGGAGCAGAATCTTTTCACGTCCCTCTTGAGATGGGGCCAAAAGAAATGCTCGACCACCACGCTTAGCGTCTTGTCTATTCCGAAATGCCCCATGAGTCCACCTCCGTGTGATTCCCGGAGTAACAATTCTCGCATGGATCCCTGCGGCACTGATATCTCTGTAAATTGCATGTTTTTAGCACACATTTCATGATAGTTAAGACCCCATTCATGCACTTTCATCTTAGTTTTTATTACGTTTTTACTCATGTTAGGTTTAGATGCATTAGGTTAGGTTTTTGCATAGTCTTGCATGTTTGGAGTGTTTTCTCAGGTGCTTTGTGAATGAGGATGGTCCAAAGAAGAAATCAAGAAGGGAGATCTCAAAAGGAGGACGAACAGAGGATATCGAGCATGGATTACGACCCCGTAGCCGATATGGACAAGCGCATGATGAACCTTGACGAGTATCAGCGACTTGACCCCGAAAGAGGCACCCCGGAACGAAGATCCAGCAAGAGGATTCCATGAAGACGGATATCGGAGCAAGACAACGGGAAGTCCCCGATTCAAGTAACAAGGAAGGCAAGCCATCACGACATGATCCCGAAGCACTTGCCCGATATGGAGACTGCTCGAAGAATCAGAAAAGTTAGCATATCGGCTTCCTCACCACGACGTGAAGCCGATACGCTACAGTATAAAAAAGTACCATTTCGGGAAAGCGGTCCCAACGTTTTAGGTTTTTCCTCTTACATGTATAAATACTTTGTCCCCCACGCCTATTTCTCTATCTCTCATTCCAGTTTTAGTTTTCTGTCTTCTTTGCAAACCGAGAACTTCTTGTATTTTCCACCATTGAAGCTTGTTTCAAGGCTTTGATTTTTAGGATACTTTGAAGTTATCAAGTATTATTTCATAGCATTTCTTGATAAAGTTTCTTTCTTTTCTTATTTTCGACTATCTTGCAACTCATGAGTAATCTTCTTATCCTTATGGATCTTAGGTCTCTCACATGGCGCATGAGTAGTCTATATCGGTTTTGGGATAAGGATGGAGAAAACGAGTTAAAGGTTCAATCTTTGATGCATGCTTATGCTTAACATTCAATCCTTTCTTATTTGATATTATTAATGCTTAGTCATCTTCGCTATTAGACTCTTGCCTATGAGCTGCTTTAAACAAACAGCATGTTTGAATGTTTGCAAGGATCAATCTCATAAGAGATTCGCTCATCCTAGCCTAAGAGATTAGATGCCTAGGGAGCGTTTTGGCATTAGTAGAGTTGTTTAATCAAACTTGCTAGTTTCATGGATATTTACGCGAGAGCGAGGTTAGGTTGTGAGTTAGTAAAGAGATTTATACCACGACGGTGGGTTTGTCTAGATCTTGAACTCTGCGCTAAAGGATTAGCCTTATAGGTAGTAACCCTTGCATCAAAGAAAGGCTTTTATCTTGTTTAACCCCTAAAACTCCTTGTCCCTTGAACCGATCCTCATTTCACCCAGCAAGTTCGTTTCTTTAGCTGCCATTTCTCTTCTTCCTTAGTTATATCTAGTTTCACCGTTAGCTCTCTATCATTGTGACAAGTAGGATGATAGATTCCTTCCTCTCAAACCATTAAATCTTTCTTATCTTGTAAAAGAATCTCATAAATGCAGTAACTTGAACCTTTTCATCGGATTGATAAGACCCATAACCTATACTACATTCGGTTATAAGTAGTGGGTCATTGACTAGTAGAAGCCCTGAAATATCTGCTTATCAATTGGTGCCGTTGCCGATTTGGAAAGATTTTGAGTATTGCATTTCGTATTCTTCGCAAGACTAAGACTTTACTTTATCTTCGAACTCTAATTACACTTCTTGAGACTTTTTCGCAGGTACCTATAACAACAAGACCAAATGGGCAACGTTCCACATGCTCAAGCCGAGGTGAATGACGTACAACGGGATCATGCCGATTTACAACGTCAACACCGTTTCATCAGCGAATGTGATTCACCAAACAACTACAGACCAAGAATCGGTATTACCCAACCCTCCGGTGATGCTGAATACAAGATAAAAAGTAGTATGCTTGCCATGGTGCGGAACAACAAATATCAGGGTGATGCCGTGGAAGATCCCCTGGAGCACCTTGATGATTTTGAGAAGATCTGTTCTTTGACAAAACAAGAAGGAATCTCGGAAGACGAATTCAAGTTAAGACTTTTCCCATTTTCCCTTGGAGGAAGAGCTCACCAATGGGAAAAGACGCTCAAACCAAGATCTATAACAACGTGGAATGAATGTAAACGAGCCTTCCTCAAGAAATTCTTCTCGCTGTCAAGAACAGCAAAACTGCGACTGGATATCTCCACGTTCACCAAACTCGAAGATGAGCGATTCAGTGAAGTTTGGGATCGTTTAAAAAGGTATACTCAAAAATGTCCCCATCACGGCTACTCAAGTTCCTCACTACTCAGTATCATGTATAGAGGTGTGTCAAAGAAATATAAGGATCAATTGGATACTGCAAGCAATGGAATCTTCCTCGGCCAAGATGTGGATGATGGGATGAACCTCGTAGAGAATATGGCTACAAGTGATAGTAATTACGAGGATGACATTGACAAGGAAACCACAGAGCTGAACAGGCAGAGGGAAAGCGAAGTGATGCAATTACAAACCCGTTTGGACGCTTTGCTAAAGGGTCAACACGTCCAAGACGCTAAACTAGCGAGTATCGGGATAGTCTCGACGAACACTGACCGATATGGGGAAGCAAACATCACAAACGAACACAGACACTATGGAGATCCTACAACTTCGACTACACATCCTCAGCTAGCTACACAGTACAATGCTAATGCATATACCCAGCAGCCTTACACCTCCCTCCTCCTCAATATCACTATCAACAACAGCCATATCCTCCACCATATGCCCAACCTCCATATAGACATTATGGTTACTATCCACCACAACCACAAGAATCAGACATCAAGAACCTGCTAACTCAACTAGTCCAAAGCCACTGCTGTAACAACCAGGAGATCAAATCGATCAATACAAGGTTGGACAAGTAGGAAGCAAATATACAGCTAATCCAACAACCAATGCACAATGACGCTACTCCACAACCGGTCTACGTCCAAGCCATTACTCTACGAAGTGGCAAAGTCTTACCACCAAGAGTTCAAGATACGCCACTCAGCGAGGACGCTGCAGAACAAATGGGGGGGGGGTAGTTTTGAAAAATCAGAAGCTAACTACGAGGTATAAGAAGTTCAAGAGAGTGTTGAAGACCAGCTCTTCACCAAGCTCAAAGAACAAAATATCGGGATCAAGCCGAAACCCGTTGTCCGTTGTGACAAACCCAAAGAGCCAATGTTTATTCCTCCTACGTATATGCCTCCTTACCCTTTTCCAGAAAGATTCAAGAAAGAACTCCTCGAGAAATATAGAGCACAATTCGAAGAGCATTTGAGGAAAGTGGAACTCACCATGCCCCTCATGGATGCTTTGACATTGGTACCACCATACCATAAATTCATTATAGACGCGATCCTTGCAAGGACAAAAGAACTCCAAGGCATGGTAGTAATGACACATGAGTGTAGTGCCATTATTCAGAAGAAGATAGTGCCAAACAAGTTGGAAGATCCAGGAAGCTTCACTCTTCCATGTTCAATTGGTCCCCTCACATTCAACAACTATCTTTGCGATCTCGGTGCAAGTGTAAGTGAAACGTCCTAACCCAAAAATTATGTACCGCGGTACAGTCTGGCTCGACCACTTCCTGGCCGACCTTGGGCATTTCTAACATTTTTCATACTTAGTACAATTTTCGCATTTTTGTAAGGACTTAGAGATTTTGAGCGATTTAGACAAGCACTTTAGCATAAATAATTTAGATAGAAAACTGAGGTTCGAGTCATACAATGAGAGTTTGCTAATAAGCTATTACATTGCATAAATCCGACCTATTCTACCCAAGTACATTTCCATCCCTTCCTTCCTGCCATCATCATGCCGCGGCCAAACAGATTAGTTCCCTACACGAACTACTTCCTTACCTGCATCCACAAAGGAGGCATAAGCAAACGAATTGCTTAGTGAGGCGGTCATCCCGTCCCCACTTAGCCACATATATAAGATCGCATCCAAACAATCAATCCAATCAATCAATCACGCTTAATTAATCAATTCGGCTCACAAGCCTAACCATGGCCTACAGGCCTTACTTGGCTTCAGAGCCTTCAATTATAGCTTACGAGCCTTGAACCATGGCTTACGAGCCTTTACCATTTTCGCAGATAATGAATCAAACAGTAAACACTCACGGATTAAATCAAGCAATCAAGATTATTCGAATCTATGCATGAAAACGACCATAGACATGAAGCCCACGGTCACGCACTCACCTTAGTCAATCGGATCACAGAAGAACTTTGAATTGATCGGCGGTTTCTCGAATGCAGTCACGAACTCTCTCGGCTATAGTCGGAATCACTCGGCTACTTCTCGAACAGATTCAGAACTCTCGAACAAACTCGCGGATAAATCTTTCTCTCGGATCGAAATCGCTCTCTCGGACTTTTCTCTTCTTTCTCTCGAGTCTTTCTCTGAGTTTTCGAAGGAATGATGCGAATTCAAGACTTAGGCAGATTTTATCGATAAACTGCTCCCAAAACCGTCCAATAATCAATCCGCACCGTTTAGCCCAGCCAAGTAACCGTTTCCGCGCATTTTCACGATTCTTTCCCACTTAGACGGCCAAAACCGTCCCTTTAGTCGATTCGCTGCGTTTTGCTTCACGACGCGCGTCCCAGTCTTAACCGTTCTCGCACTTTTACTTGTGTGCGTTTCCTTTGTCCCGAATAACCGTTCCCGCCAACTTAAGCCGCGCGCGCTTAACATTTTCCTCGACAATAACCGCTCCCGCTCGGTTAAATTCCAGACTTAGGCGATTAATTCCTTTTTGCCCGAATTAATTCATGAAACTCTCGAACACTTCCAGCTCAGCTCGGACCAAAGTAACCGTCCTGTCCTAATCCGTACAAGTGTTCCGAAAAACACGGACTGTCTGAAATCCGCTTGTCCGAGCCACTCTTGCCCATCTGAAGTCCAGCTCAAGTCCAGCTCAAGTCTAGCTCGCATCCGACCATGCTCCGATTTTCACGGACAGCTTCCTTTTCTTTCGGTTGTTCTGATTTAAGCTCGGCAATCATGCCTAATCACTCGGCTATTCTTCTAGCCAGCTCGAACACTCTTATCTTCAGTTAACCCCCTGATTTTTCTTAAACCCAGACTTAACATTCTGATTCCCAATCGAACCGCGCGTCCGCACCAAGCCCGTACCACGTTCGTACCGCGCACTCGAACTGCTGCCGTACCTTACTCGTACCGCGGCCGTACCACGCTCGTACTGTTCGATCCGAAGATCGCGGTTGTTACAGTAAGCCTCATGCCACTGTCAATAGCTAAAAGGCTCGGCTTCACAACCTACAAGCCAAGCCGAATATCTTTGGCACTAGCAAACCGATCAGTTAGATTACCCAAGGGACTGCTCGAAGACGTTCCCATCCGGATTGGTGATATCGAGGTACCAACCGATTTTGTGGTGCTCGAAATGGACGAAGAACCAAGAGATCCCCTTATTCTTGGGAGACCCTTTCTAGCTACGGCAGGGGGAGTGATTGATGTAAAGAGAGGCAAGATTGAACTAAATCTTGGAAAGGACATCAACCTCAAGTTCGACATAAAAGAAGTGATGAAGAAACCTACCATAGGAGAGAAGGTCTTCTGGGTGGACACATTGGATAAGCTAAACGATGAGCTTTTTGTTTGAAGGATCCGTTGCTAGTTGCTTTGACAAAGGAGGAGAAGCGGCATGGACATATAGAGCAAGAAAGTGAAGTCTATGTCATGCATCTGGATGCACGAAGAATCGTTGAGGATGATGAATTTCCCAAAGACCTCGAGCATGGAAGGCATAAAATCGCTTGGGGGATAAAGGAAGGAGCATATCAGGATCAAGCCGATATGGATGCAACGAGCTCGGGCAAACAGTGCATACGCGGGGATTGGAGCGAACTGGATGCTCCGAAACTTGAGCTCAAGCCACTACCAGATGGGCTAAGGTACGCTTTCTTGGGACTCAACTCCACGTACCCAGTTATTGTAAATGAGGATCTAAGTGATGATGAGTTAAATTCACTCCTTAAGGAGTTCAAGAAGTATAGAAAGGCTCTTGGGTACTCGCTAAGTGACATCAAAGGTCTTTCACCTACACTTTGCACTCATAGGATTCACTTAACCGATGAAAACACTTCTTCGATTGAACACCAAAGACGTTTGAGCCCAAACTTAAAGGAAGTAGAAATTTTAAAACTTTTGGAAGCCGGCGTGATATACCCTATCAGTGATAGCACATGGGTATCTCCTGTCCATGTGGTACCGAAGAAAGGGGGTATCACAGTTGTAAGGAATGAAAGAGAAGACTTAATCCCTACTAGAACCATAACCGGTCATAGGATGTGCATTGACTATAGAAAACTTAATTCAGCCACTAGGAAAGACCACTTCCCCCTCCCTTTCATCGACTAAATGCTGGAGAGGTTAGCTAACCATCCATATTACTGTTTTTTGGATGGCTATAGCGGCTTCTTCCAGATACCGATTCACCCAAACGACCAAGAAAAAACTACCTTTACATGCCCGTATGGTACCTTTGCATATCGAAGGATGCCATTTGGGCTATGTAATGCACCAGCAACTTTCCAAAGATGTATGATGTCTATCTTCTCCGACCTTATAGAGGAGATGGTAGAAGTATTCATGGACGATTTCTCTGTGTATGGTTGCTCTTTTGGTGTTTGTTTGTCAAAGTTGTGCAGGGTTCTCAAGCGATGTGAGGAGACAAACTTGGTACTGAACTGGGAAAAGTGTCACTTTATGGTAAGGGAAGGAATTGTTCTAGGGCACAAAATATCGGAGAAAGGTATCAAGGTAGACAAGGCTAAGATAGAGGTCATGATGCATTTGAAACCACCCACCACGGTGAAAGAAATTCGAAGCTTTCTTGGACATGCAGGCTTCTATAGAAGATTCATCCGTGATTTCTCCAAAATAGCTAGACCCCTCACTAGACCCCTATGCAAAGAAGCCGAGTTTGTCTTTGATGAAGATTGCCTTCAATCGTTCACCATGATCAAAGAGGCTCTTGTGAGTGCTCCCATGGTTCAAGCCCCTGATTGGGATCTACCATTCGAAATCATGTGTGATGCGAGCGACTATGCCGTGGGGGCTGTTCTAGAGCAAAGGAAAGACAAGAAGCTGCACGTGATTTACTACGCAAGTCGGACGCTAGACGATACTCAAGTAAAATATGTTACAACCGAGAAAGAGCTATTAGCAGTTGTGTTTGCCTTTGAAAAATTCAGCAGCTACTTGGTGGGATCGAAAGTGATAGTTTACACGGATCGTGCTGCACTAAGATACATCTATGCGAAAAAGGATACCAAACCGAGGCTGCTAAGGTGGATTCTCTTACTATAAGAGTTTGATATGGAGATCCTGGACAAGAAGGGAGTAGAGAATGGTGTAGCCGATCACTTGTCCCGAATGAGGATAGATGATTTGGTTCCTATCAATGATGCTTTACCGGAAGAACAATTAATGATAGTGAGTGTCCTTGGGGGAATGTACCAAGTGAATAAAAGTTTGGAGACTGTCGCGAGCATGGAAGAGAACACCATTTCTTGGTATGCAGACTACATCAACTACTTAGTGAGTGGGGACATACCAAACGACCTCGACGCTTACCGAAGGAAGAAGTTCTTCAAGGACATTAACTACTTCTTCTATGACGAGCCGTACCTCTTCAAAAGGGGCTTAGATGGGATCTATAGAAGGTTTGTGTCTGAGGGAGAAGCGAAAGGGATCTTGTTCCATTGCCACGGTTCAGCTTATGGTGGCCACTTTGCAACGTTCAAAACCGCAACAAAAATCCTACAAGCTGGGTTCTGGTGGCCAAATTTATTCAAAGATACCCATGAGTATGTCTCCTCCTGTGAGGCATGCCAAAGAAAGGGGAACATCAGCAAGCGAGACGAGATACCACAGAACCCGATATTGGAAGTCGATATCTTTGACGTATGGGGAATAGACTTCATGGGACCGTTTCTGTAGCATCCGCGACCAGTAATCCTAAGTATGGTCGTGCGGGCCATGGGATGGCCGTTGTGTATATGTTCTGGTACAGTGGAGGTTCGTCCGTTTCTGTAAATGTGTGTGTACAGTGGTACGTCTGTGGTACCATACCGTGGTACTGTGTCTGGTACGTCCGTGGTACGTGTGTCTAGTACGTCCGTGGTACGTGTGTGTGGTACGTCTGTGGTACGTCCGTGGTACGTCCGTGGTACGTCCGTGGTACCGTACCGTGGTACGTCCGTGAGGTTAAGTGTCGTACCGTGGCTGGACCGAATAAAGATTGTGGAATTTTGACTAAGTGTCGAAGATGGGCCATGGGCCTTGGTTTTAGTCGACCAAAAATGAGTTTAGCCCGATGTTAGTCGATCGGTTTTGTTTCTAGCCGAGAGAAATTAAATCCGACCGACTCCAGCCGAGAGATAACCGGGACGCTGTGACTGAACTGGGACGCTAGGTTTTCCCGAGGTATAAAAGTGTGAAAGTCGCGATTTTTGCTCGGCCAGCCGCATTATTTCGCACCAAGAGATCGAGAGAGAGGGTTTAGCCGAGAGATTGCTCGAGAGAACTTGGAGTTTTCGCGAGTTAGTCAAGGACGATCGATCGTAGCCGAGAGAAATCCGACTGTGGCCGAGCGATAGTCAAGGTAATCCGAGTTTCACCGACTGATTTTTGTCTGGATCGATTATCACTGTGAGTTGATCGACTAATCTGATTGTAGGCGAGTGTTAGCCGAGAAATCCGAGAGATTAGCCGAGGAAATCTGTTCGGATCGAGAGTTAGCCGGGGACACTTCGAACCGTCCGAGAGATTTCGGTAAGTGTTCGGCTAATTCGTTTTTGGTTGAGTTTTGTCGACTGTGGCTCGACTAATCCGTGTATTCTGGTCTGTTTCCGAGTGGATTCAGTTTCTGGTTCGAGGAAAAGTGATCGGACAGGAAGTTAGCCGAGAGGGATTGGATTCCGCGTGTTCTAGTCGTACCGCTAGCCGAGAGTTCACGGCTGGGATCGACTAATCCTGTTTCTGACCAAGTTTCAACCGACTGAAACGTTTTCTTTGTGTCTAAGGTGAGTGCGTGACTGTTGTAGGTACCTGGAATTGTAGTATTGCTAGGTTATCTGATTTCATTGATTGCTTGTGTAAGTTAGTGATCGGCTTAGCAAGGTCAATGTGTTTTCATGTGAATGTGATTGGTACTGAATACTGTGGTTCAAACCGTGGTGTCTAACTATTTGTGTGAGTGTCCGGATCGTGTTGCTAGCTCAAGGGGATGTGTGATTCTCGCTTGAGTAGAACCGATGGCCGTGAGTAATTCACAAGTAGTTGAGATGATCATCGAACCGGGATTACTGATGTTTACTGAGTACGTGAGTGTACTGGATTACTGTTGTTACTGAGTACGTGAGTGTACTGGATTACTGTCGTTACTGAGTACGTGAGTGTACTGGATTACTGGTGTTTACTGATTACTGTTGTTTACTGTTTACTGGCGTGTACAGTGTTTACTGTGTTTCTGATATTAGTCAGTGGTACGGGATGACCGTACTCACTAAGCATTTGTGATAATGCTTATGCCTCTCTTATGTGTTGAGTGTGCAGGTAGCGTTGTTATCCGGGACGTTTAGTCTTGAAGGCGGACTTGAAGGCAGTGAAGAAAGAAGTGGATTAGGACGGGGTTTGGGAGTTTTATTTTATTAAGACTTGTTAGGTTATCTGGCTTTGGTGTTACTGTTTATGACTTAGAACGGATTTGGCTAAGTTAGTATTATGTTTTGAGAACCCCGGATTTATGTATTGGAATTGGTTAATTATGCAATAAGATGAATGTTTTAAGAATCGCTTATGCATGTTTAAGTTAAAGAAAGTTCGAAAAATTTGTCAAGTTCCGCAACCTGGCTAGAGTTAGACTCGGTACGGCCGGCCTGGTTAGGATTATCAGGTTGGGTCGCTACAGTTGGTATCAGAGCATGGTCGATTCTAGGACAGTTCATTAGCATAGTTGGGGTTAGAAATATCCACCTTTCACTGCCGAGTCTCGCGGTCTGTTGTTTTCTGTAGAGTTTGGAACTCTAGTCTGGTGTTAGCTTCGGGCTAACTGGTTCTGGTTTAACGTGCAGATGGCTCCGAGAACGACTAAGACTGCAAGGTTGGCTGGTACTGCGAACTCGGGGAGTTCGGGAACTGTGAATGCGGCCGAGGGCCAGCATGAGACTGAGGCTGCTGCGGCGGCCGAGGCTGCGGCTGCGGCTGCGAATGCTGCGGCTGCTGCTGCTGCTACGAATGTGGCTGTGGGTGGAGCTGGAAACGTGGCTGGGAATGCTGCGAATGCTGTTCCAGACAGGCTGGAGGCTGTGCTGGGACTGCTAGCTCAAGTGTTGGAGCGTTTACCAGCGGTTGCGCCTGTACCGGGAGTGGTACCGGCCGTGGCACCGCAAGTGGAGGTACCGGACGTTGAAGAAGTCGTTGTTGAGGAAGCGGGCCAGGCTGTTGCGATCCCGTCTTACGTCAAGGTTCTGGATCATATGGCGAGGTTGGGAACCAAGTTCTTTACTGGAGGAACTGCGCCGATTGAAGCTGATGAGTGGAGGATGAGGCTTGAAAGGAACTTCGAGTCTATTCGATATCCTGAGGAGTACAAGAAGGACTTAGCTGTGCATTACCTGGAGGGTACTGCGCATACTTGGTGGAAAGGAGCGGCGGTACGTTTGGTGAATCCGAACTGTTCGTATGAGACGTTCGCTGCTATGTTCCAAAGTAAGTACTTCCCGCAAGAGGCTTACAATCAGCTGGAGGCTGAATTTCTGTATCTGCGCCAAGGGACCAAGACGGTTCGGCAGTATGAGATTGAGTTCAACCTGTTACGCAAGTACGTGGGACGTGACTATGATACGGAGGATAAGCTGATCCAAAGGTTCATGAGTGGACTAAGGGTCGGGCTGCGTAATGGTTGCTTGGTGCGTGACTTTGCAACGGTCGCAGATCTGGTTGAGAAAGCGGCACTACTGGAGTCTGGACAAGCAGAGGAGGCCTTGTCTAAGGCTAAGACCGTGGTGTCAGTGGCCAAGAGTGGTCATTCGTCTGGAGGACATAACCACAAGTTTGGAAAGGGTGTTCCTACTAAGTCAAGTGGGAGCCGCAGCGTGTGTGGATCTTCCGGAAGGGTGCATGTTGGTCCGTGTAGGCGTGCATCCGGAGCTTGTCTTCTTTGTGGCAGCTTGGGGCATAAGATTCGTGAGTGTCCTGAGCCGGACACGAGGTTGGCGAGAACGTCGGATGGTGTTAGCGCGTCCGTTGTATGTTTTGGCTGCGGCGAGCCGGGGCATTACAAGCGCGAGTGTCCGAGGTCCGGAGCAGGTGGGCAAGTGGCTACTCAGCCTAAGCGTGCAGGAGAGGTACTGGCGCCACCGGCTAAGAGGCAGGCCATCATGCCAAGGGTGTATACCGCGACCGCGGAAGGGACTAGCGATCCGACCACGTCTCGACCGATCACTGGTAAGTTTTAGTACTTACGTTTTCTGTGTTTTCTGTGTCTGCGTGTTCTGTTAAGTGTCTTAGCATTCTAAGGATGAATGTGTAGGGACCTTATTAATGGGTGAGGTGGAAACCCATGTTCTGTTCGACTCCGGAGCGAGTCATTGTTTTGTTAACCCATGGATGATTGGGAAAGGAGGATTCCAGAAGGAACCCGGAGAAGAGTTCGGACTAGTGAAGGCGGCTGGAGGCCAAGTGATGTTTTCACTAGGGACTGTTCGCAACATTTCGGTCTGGATTGGCGAGGTTGATATGCCAGCGGACTTAGTGATCTGTGAAGTTAAGACTTACGATGTCATCCTCGGTATGGATTGGCTCGGTAAGCATAAGGCGCATCTGGATTGTCACCGCGGCAGGGTGAAGTTCGAGAGGGATGGCCAAGTTCTGGTTTACCAAAGAATTAGACCGACTTCTGGTAGCTTGGTTGTTTCGGCAATGCAAGCATAAAAGATGTTAGAGAAAGGTTGTGAAGCATATCTGGCGACGATATCTTCAGTTGAGGTTGGACCAGACGTGGAGTTAGGGGACATTCCAGTGGTACAAGAGTTTGAGAACGTTTTCGAAGCTTTGTCGGGAATGCCACCGGCTCGTTCAGATCCGTTCACAATTGAACTTGAGTCGGGAACTACTCCAGTGTCTAAGGTACCGTACCTAATGGCTCCGGCCGAGATGGCTGAACTGAAGAAGCAGTTGGCTGATCTTCTGGACAAGGGATTTGTAAGGCCAAGCAGTTCACCATGGGGCGCACCTGTTCTGTTCGTAAAGAAGAAGGATGGAAGCTTCCGGCTTTGCATCGATTACCGAGGGTTGAACCGTGTTACTGTGAAGAACAAGTATCCACTCCCAAGGATAGACGAGTTGTTGGACCAGCTTAGGGGTGCTACTTGGTTCTCGAAGATTGATTTGGCTTCTGGGTACCATCAGATACCGATAGACGAACCGGACGTTTGTAAGACTGCCTTTCGGACAAGGTATGGTCATTACGAGTTTGTGGTCATGCCGTTTGGTTTGACGAATGCGCCAGCTGCATTCATGAAGTTGATGAATGGCGTGTTCATAGAGTACTTGGACGAGTTTGTGATTATTTTCATAGACGACATCTTGGTATACTCGAAGAGTCCGGAAGAGCATGAGAGGCATTTGAGGATCGTTCTGGAGAAGTTGCGGGAACAGAAGTTGTTTGCTAAGTTGAGCAAGTGTAGCTTCTGGCAACGGCACATTGGGTTCTTGGGTCACATTGTTTCGGACAAGGGAGTGTCCGTGGATCCTGAAAAGATCAAGGCCATTGCGGATTGGCCGAGACCCGAGAATGCGTCTGAGATAATGAGTTTTCTGGGGTTGGCTTGCTACTACCGGCGTTTTGTTAAAGGCTTTGCAAGTATGGCTCAGCTGATGACACGATTGACCGGGAAGGACGTTGAGTTCGTATGGACATCCGAGTGTGAGGAGTGTTTCTTGAAGCTGAAAGGGATGCTTACAAGTGCACCTGTGTTGGCTCTACCTGAGCCGGATGAGCCGTATGTGGTGTACACGGACGCTTGTGGAAAAGGACTAGGTTGTGTCCTAATGCAACACGGGAATGTGATTGCCTATGCGTCAAGGCAGTTATGGAAGCATGAGGTGAATTATCCTACGCATGACTTGGAGATGGCGGTCGTGGTCTTTGCATTAAAGATATGGCGATCTTACTTGTATGGTGGGAAGGTTCAGGTGTTTACCGATCATAAGAGTTTGAAGTACATCTTCACTCAACCTGAGTTGAATCTGAGGCAACGTAGATGGATGGAGTTAGTCGCTGACTACGATCTGGAGATAGCCTATCATCCGGGAAAGGCTAATCTGGTTGCCGATGCATTAAGCCGGAGAAGGGCTAGTGTATCATCTGCTAAGGACGTGGAAGGAGTTGTGAATCTCCTAAGTACGTTAAGGCTGAACGTTTTTACTGAGGATACTGAACCGTTGGGTTTGGGAGCTGCGGATCAGGCTGACTTGTTAACAAGGATCCGGCTAGCTCAAGAGGATGATGAGAATCTGAACAAGTTGTCAAAGGCTGACAAGACCGAGTATCAGACTTCAAACAATGGGACGATTGTGTTGAATGGCCGAGTGTGTTTTCCTAACGTGAAAGAGTTAAAGGAAGAGATCCTTAAGGAGGCACATCAGTCAAGGTTTTCTGTTCATCCGGGAATGACCAAGATGTACCGCGACCTGAAAAGGTACTATCATTGGGTCGGGATGAAGCGGGACGTGGCCAAGTGGGTGGCTAGTTGTCCGACCTGCCAGTTGATTAAGGCAGAGAACCAGTTTCCGAGCGGTTTGTTGCAAACATTACCAATGCCGGAATGGAAATGGGATATGTTCACAATGGACTTTGTGATGGGTTTACCGAAGACTAAGAATAAGCATGATGCGATTTGGGTCATTGTGGATCGACTGACCAAGTCTGCCCATTTCTTACCGATGAGAAAGACGGATGGAGTGGCTAAGCTGGTGGAGTTATACATCGATGAGATCGTGAAACTTCATGGCGTGCCAGTGAGCATTGTGTCTGATCGTGATCCGAAGTTCACTGCTCGATTTTGGAAAGAGTTCCAAGAAGCGTTTGGGACGAAGGTACACATGAGTACTGCGTATCATCCGCAAACGGATGGTCAGTCTGAGAGGACCATCAGGACGTTAGAGGATATGCTGAGAGCGTGTGTACTGGACTGGGGTGGTAACTGGGATAGTCATTTGCCATTGGCTGAGTTCTCGTATAACAACAGTTACCAAGGGAGCATTGATATGTCTCCGTATGAGGCGTTGTATGGACGGTCGTGCAGAACACCGCTATGCTGGACCCAAGTGGGGGAGCGGAGTGAGTTAGGACCAGCGATAGTCGAGGAGACTACGAAAAAGATTCGATTTCTGAAAGTTAAGCTGAAAGAGGCTCAAGACCGCCAAAAGAGTTATGCCGATAAGCGCCGAAGGGACTTAGAGTTCAATGTGGGCGATCTGGTTTATCTAAAGGCTATGACCTACAAGGGGAAAAGCCGAGCAGCGTTTGATGCTAAGTTGAATCCGAGGTACATGGGGCCGTACCGTATTCTGGAAAAGATTGGGGCAGTGGCGTATAAGTTGGACTTACCACCAGAGATGAGCGCTTACCACGATGTGTTTCACGTGTCACAGCTGAGGAAGCACATGACCGAACGTGAGAATGTTATATCTGAACCACCTCCGGAACTGCAAGAGGATCTGACCGTGGAAGATAGACCGATCTGTGTGGTTGGCCGGAAAGAAAAGGTTGAACGTGGTAAAGTGATCAAGATGATCAAGGTTTTGTGGGACTGTAATGGCGACGAACAAACTTCTTGGGAAGTAGAGTCAAGGATGAGTACAAAGTTCTCAAAATGGTTTGAGAAACTTCCTGAGGAAGAGCCGGATTCGAGGATGAATCCAAACTGAGTGGGGGAGAATTGTAGCATCCGCGACCAGAAATCCTAAGTATGGTCGTGCGGACCATGGGATGGCCGTTGCTTATATGTTCTGGTACAGTGGAGGTTCGTCCGTTTCTGTAAATGTGTGTGTACAGTGGTACGTCTGTGGTACCATACCGTGGTACTGTGTCTGGTACGTCCGTGGTACGTGTGTCTAGTACGTCCGTGGTACGTGTGTGTGGTACGTCTGTGGTACGTCCGTGGTACGTCCGTGGTACGTCCGTGGTACCGTACCGTGGTACGTCCGTGAGGTTAAGTGTCGTACCGTGGCTGGACCGAATAAAGATTGTGGAATTTTGACTAAGTGTCGAAGATGGGCCATGGGCCTTGGTTTTAGTCGACCAAAAATGAGTTTAGCCCGATGTTAGTCGATCGGTTTTGTTTCTAGCCGAGAGAAATTAAATCCGACCGACTCCAGCCGAGAGATAACCGGGACGCTGTGACTGAACTGGGACGCTAGGTTTTCCCGAGGTATAAAAGTGTGAAAGTCGCGATTTTTGCTCGGCCAGCCGCATTATTTCGCACCAAGAGATCGAGAGAGAGGGTTTAGCCGAGAGATTGCTCGAGAGAACTTGGAGTTTTCGCGAGTTAGTCAAGGACGATCGATCGTAGCCGAGAGAAATCCGACTGTGGCCGAGCGATAGTCAAGGTAATCCGAGTTTCACCGACTGATTTTTGTCTGGATCGATTATCACTGTGAGTTGATCGACTAATCTGATTGTAGGCGAGTGTTAGCCGAGAAATCCGAGAGATTAGCCGAGGAAATCTGTTCGGATCGAGAGTTAGCCGGGGACACTTCGAACCGTCCGAGAGATTTCGGTAAGTGTTCGGCTAATTCGTTTTTGGTTGAGTTTTGTCGACTGTGGCTCGACTAATCCGTGTATTCTGGTCTGTTTCCGAGTGGATTCAGTTTCTGGTTCGAGGAAAAGTGATCGGACAGGAAGTTAGCCGAGAGGGATTGGATTCCGCGTGTTCTAGTCGTACCGCTAGCCGAGAGTTCACGGCTGGGATCGACTAATCCTGTTTCTGACCAAGTTTCAACCGACTGAAACGTTTTCTTTGTGTCTAAGGTGAGTGCGTGACTGTTGTAGGTACCTGGAATTGTAGTATTGCTAGGTTATCTGATTTCATTGATTGCTTGTGTAAGTTAGTGATCGGCTTAGCAAGGTCAATGTGTTTTCATGTGAATGTGATTGGTACTGAATACTGTGGTTCAAACCGTGGTGTCTAACTATTTGTGTGAGTGTCCGGATCGTGTTGCTAGCTCAAGGGGATGTGTGATTCTCGCTTGAGTAGAACCGATGGCCGTGAGTAATTCACAAGTAGTTGAGATGATCATCGAACCGGGATTACTGATGTTTACTGAGTACGTGAGTGTACTGGATTACTGTTGTTACTGAGTACGTGAGTGTACTGGATTACTGTCGTTACTGAGTACGTGAGTGTACTGGATTACTGGTGTTTACTGATTACTGTTGTTTACTGTTTACTGGCGTGTACAGTGTTTACTGTGTTTCTGATATTAGTCAGTGGTACGGGATGACCGTACTCACTAAGCATTTGTGATAATGCTTATGCCTCTCTTATGTGTTGAGTGTGCAGGTAGCGTTGTTATCCGGGACGTTTAGTCTTGAAGGCGGACTTGAAGGCAGTGAAGAAAGAAGTGGATTAGGACGGGGTTTGGGAGTTTTATTTTATTAAGACTTGTTAGGTTATCTGGCTTTGGTGTTACGGTTTATGACTTAGAACGGATTTGGCTAAGTTAGTATTATGTTTTGAGAACCCCGGATTTATGTATTGGAATTGGTTAATTATGCAATAAGATGAATGTTTTAAGAATCGCTTATGCTTGTTTAAGTTAAAGAAAGTTCGAAAAATTTGTTAAGTTCCGCAACCTGGCTAGAGTTAGACTCGGTACGGCCGGCCTGGTTAGGATTATCAGGTTGGGTCGCTACAGTTTCCATCCTCTTACGGCAACAAGTATATACTAGTTGCTGTCGACTATGTCTCAAAATGGGTCGAAGCCATTGCCAGTCCCACCAATGATGCAAAGGTGGTTCTAAAGCTATTTAAATAAACTATCTTTCCAAGGTATGGGGTTCCAAGAGTGGCAATAAGCGACAGTGGTAGTCATTTTATCAACAAGTTGTTCGAAAACCTCCTAAAGAAGCACGGGGTCAAACACAAGGTAGCCACACCGTACCATCCGCCGACAAACGGGCAAGTCGAGGTATCCAATCGGAAGATCAAGGCGATATTGGAAAAAACAGTAAGAGAAACAAGGAAGGACTGGTCAACAAAGCTAGACGACGCTCTGTGGGCATACCGAACAGCTTTTAAAACACCAATAGGAAGATCTCCTTACGCCCTTCTCTATGGCAAGGCGTGCCACTTATCCGTGGAACTCGAGTACAAAGCTCTATGGGCCATCAAAATCCTAAATTTTGATATCAAGACAGCTGAAGAGAAAAGGCTGATAAACCTTCACGAGCTGGAAGAAACTCGGTTGGATGCATTCGAGAGCTCTCAGATTTACAAAGAGAAAACAAAGGTTCTCCACGACAAGAAAATCAGACCCAAGGGGATCAAGTGCTGCTGTATAACTCAAGACTAAGGCTGTTCCCCGGTAAGCTGAAATCAAGATGGTCCGGTCCGTTCACGATCAAGGAAGTATTGTCGTATGGAGCTATGACACTTGTTGGAAAGCAAGGAGAGGACTACACAGTAAACGGGCATAGACTCAAGCCGTACTTGGGTAGTGAGAAATACCAGACCTGGGAGGCAACCACGGTTCGTCTCCAAGACCCCAACACGGCCTAAACGGCTTGAAAAAGTCAAGCTATGAGACTTTAAACAAGCGCTCTTGGGAGGCACCCCAAGCGTTCTCAAGAATATCTTATAAGCGGAATTGAGGATTTAGATATAAAGGCGCAGGATATCGGGGAGCCATATCGGGCAGAAGTTGAAGGATTGGTCATTGCGTAAGTAGGATCCGTGCACAGGCCAGCTGGAAAAACATAATGTAAGATATCGGGTCATGATAACGGTTTAGGGTCGCTACAGATATACAACTTGGCCCGTACTAACGGACCCACTCTGTAATGACAATCCCGATATAATAGCATGGACCTGCAACTCACTATACCAAGTGACACCGGATTCCTCCAACGGTTACAGACCGACGTGACCATGAGGTACCACTCCAGAACCATTGTACATAAGCGTTTTTCCTTTTTATTTTTTACCTTATGCTTGACTACTTTCTGTATTTTTTAGGACAGTATTCTTCCTCTCTTCTATCACACTGGGACTGTGTGATTTAAGTTTGGGGGAGTACGTAGTACACATAGATTAGACATCATGCATTCATCAATCTGCATATATAAAAAAAAAAATTTGAAAAATTTGAAAAATTATCCCACAAAAAGATTCATGTAGTTGCATTTCCATTCTAGGATTGAGTCTAGATGCATTCATTTAGGATTCATAAGCATTCGCATAAGGTGTTAAGTATGATGAATCCTCGTAAATAGCCATTTTTAAGTCATGAATTCAATGCCTTAGTTCTTGTTTGTTTGGTGCATTTTGAATTAGACTGAGCTTAAGGCAGCATTTGGAATTTGTCTTGTGAAATTCGGTTTTAGCTTAATGCATTGTGATTTGAACCATTTCCCTAATGAATTTGAATCGTTAAACTGAAAATTTAATTATCTTGTTCATATCTGTCAAATAACTCATAGATTTCACTTGGACTCTCTTTCCATTTTTACCACTCTTCTGCTAGTTCAAGTACCAAACCACACCCGAAACCTAAACCTTTGTTTTAAACCTTAAACACTTTTGTGAGAGCATGCGAGGCCTTTGCACCATTTTCGAATCTTCTTAGGCAAAAAGTGTTGGGTTTAGACCGACAAGGTTGGATTTCCATGTAGACGTTGGCTCACATCTCGAGTCAACACTAGGTTAGGTGGTGTAGATACTGAAACGGCTTGATACCGAAATTGGGAGCTGATATTGCTGGTTAGACTAAGAAGAGGGGTTTGGTTCCGATTGATTATACATTGAAAGAAGGGGGAAAGGAAGGAAACCACTGAGTCAGACGGGGACAAGTATAAGGGAGATGGCGGCATCAAAAGGGCTCGAAAACAAAAGAAGAAGAGGCGATTCCAAAAAGGAGCAAAAGAAGGCCAATCAACAAAGTCCAAACCAGGCCAGTAACACCAAAGGTGAAACGCAAGAAACGCAACAAAGAAGCCAGAAAGCCGAAAGCAATCTCCAACAAAGAAGAAGTCCCCCGAAAATGACCAGGAAAGGTAATATCGAGGAGTAATAACGGGTATAAGGCGAAATGCCAAAAGAAAGGGTAGCTTAGGAGGGAGTAGTTTAGACTAGGGTAGAAAACATAATAGATGTTCTGGGTAGATGGGAGTCTATCCTTGTATGCATCCATTGGTTTTTACCCTTAGCATTTTGCATTAAGAAAGTTCCTTTCATGAGTGATCACACTTAAACACTTAACCCGTTCGCACTACGAGTTCATATTTAGCTCGTGAGTTTACCCTGAACCAAGTGAGTTAGTTGACAGGCATGAATGAGATCCACGCTTTAATTTTTCTTAATGAATGTGAAAGAGAATTGAGAATTTGAATGTGCATCTAAGTTAGGATTGGTTTTGCTTAATGTTGCGATGAATGTGGCTAAGGCTTTTTGGATAGGTAGAATTCAACCTGCATCCTAGAAACCTGAACTTAGACATTGAGTTGATTTCTTTTACATGGCGTTTTGGATTCAAACTTACATCTTTTCTTTTAAAACATCACCCCTCCGGTTGGCTTTTGCTTGAGGACATTTCATGATGTTGGTGCTCCGATTCTTCGGTCTGCCTTTGGTAGACCCACTTGGCCACCTCGACCAGTTCGACCGTGTATGCTCCATGACCAAGATTAACGATGTAAGCGAAGACAGTTTCAAGCTACGTTTGCTTCCCTTCTCATTGGGAGACAAATCACACGTCTGGGAGAAGACTCTGCCCCAAGGATCCATCACCTCGTGGGCAGAATGCAAAAAAGCTTTCTTGACCAAGTTCTTCTCTACATCGAGGACTGCCCGATTAAGGAACGAGATCAGTGGATTTACTCAGAAATCCAATGAAACCTTCGGAGAAGCCTGGGAGCGATTCAAGGGATACACTACTCAGTACTCTCACCATGGATTCAGCAAGGAATCCCTCCTCAGCACCCTATACCGAGGTGTTATTCCCAAAATTACGATGTTGCTCGATACGACAAGCAATTGAAATTTCTTAGCAAAGGACGTAGAAGATGGTCTAGATCTGGTTGAAAACTTAGCTCAGAGTGACTGTTCTTACCACGAGGAATACGACAGATCCAACCGTGGCTCCAAAGAAGAAGTGGATGGAAGCCGAAAAGTTATCAAAGAGCTAAACGAGAAGCTTAACAAGTTACTACTTGTCCAAACTCAAAAAGAAGTCCATTTCGTGGAAGAACTCACTCAAGTCCAAGAAGGGGAGGACGTCCAGTACGAAGATGTTAACTACATCAACGCTCAAGGAGGTTACAACAATTGGAGACCCAACAATAACCTTTCTTACCGGAGCACCAATGTCGCTAACCCACAGGACCAGACCTACCCTCAGCAACAAGCAGGAGGAGCAAAACAATTCGTGACCTACACGAATCAACAAGGCTTTGTACCAAGATACCCATTTCAAGGCGGCTACCCGCCACGACAACAAGCCGTTGCACCCCTTGGTTTCCAAAAACAACTAGGAAATCCACCTACTCAAGCTAGTTTTGACTTGGAAGGCACTCTAAAGCAACTGCTCCAAGGTCAAACACATATCCAGGCGGATATACACAAACGATTTGCTAAAGTGCATAACAAGATAGATGGTGTAAATACCGAGTTATCCGGGAAGATTGAAGTTTTAGCCACTCGCGTTAAGGCACTTGAAAACAACAAAGGCATTGCATCTAAAAGCCAACCAAGCAACCTTCATGGCAAATCCGTCATGAACCCAAAGGAGTATTGCCAAATGATCACCACTTTCGACGAGGCAAAACGGGATCTAGCCGAAATTGCTTCTCCAAATCGGACTCAAGTCGATGAGAACATCGACATCCTAAGAAGGGGAGGGAGTTCTAAAAATTTGGAAATCCCTGAAGAGAAAACAGCTACTGACCGTCAATGGCATACCCCAAGAAGCATAAGAAGCGTCTCATAGAGAAACAAGAGGCCGAATTGATCGAAACCTTGAAGAAGGTTGAGGATTTATTCAACAATGTCGAGAAGACCAAACATTCCAGCTTTCCTAGTAGCTTTGAAGGACAAGCTCTATGCCGACACAATGGCAACTATAAGAAAGAATGCAGCAGCTCGTGAAGAGAAACCCAAGGAAGAAACCTTGGTAGTGAAGAAGCTTGAGGATCCAGGATCGTTCACTCTCCCGTACACACTCGGTGGAATCACCTTTGATAACTGTTTGTGTGATCTCGCTGCAAGCATCAATGTGATGAGCCTAGACACGGCTAAGCGTCTCGGCTACGACACTTATACCGACTGTAAGAAGCCATTATCGCTGGCCGATGGAAGGGAAAGAAAGACATTTGGGAAGTTGTTGGACTTGCCTCTCTTGATTGGGAACGTGCTACTGCCAAGCGACTTCTTGGTGATAGAAATGGACCAGATGTCAAGGAGACCCTGCTGTTGTGAAGACATTTTCTAGCCTCTGCCGGTTGCATGTTTGATTGCAAAAGCGGCAAGGTAGAGCTGAGACTAACCGGGAGCTTGGTTATGTGTTTTGACACAAAAGGGAAGAGGGTAAATGAAAGGGAGCATGCATACTCCCTTGAGCTCAAGAAGACGATTGAGAAGACCAAAGATCCATCTTTGAAGATATGCTATGATGGTGATAGCTTTGATGGAGTCTGCCTCAATGCAATGTTCGAAGGGCAACCAGAAGAAGTACAAGAAGCACCAAAGGGGGTGATCACTTGCAAGAAGTCATATGTCCAAGGACCAACCCTCGGTGATCTTCTGGAAGGTATGACTCTCAAACCTGTGCTCTCTGCTGGTGGTGATATGAGATATAAGCTGAGATGCAAGGGAAAGGTTAGACCCTTTGCTTACCTTAAGGTGATAAAAGACACCGATTTGACCAATCAAGAGGGTTCTAAGGCAAGTAAAGAGGGAACTGATGAGAAGGTTTTTTCACGGTTTCTAATCAAAACCTAAAGCCTCTTTGACCAGTTGTAGTACTTTAGGTGTCAATCCAAATTGGGGTGAAAGATACTAAGAATACAAAAGTTCAAATGAAGCTAAGCAGAATTCGGGTTAATTGGTGATTAATTCTATGAAAATTACTTTCAATGATTATACAGACACGAAAACTATTTTAAAATCCCTACTGAAGGGTTATACAACTATTAGATGACTTCTAAACAATTAAACAACCGATCTACTAATTTTATAAAATCAAAATCTAAAACCGGATAAACTAGACAATTTTTAGCAAGTGACAAGATTTTCAAAAACTACTTCTAAAAATCAAACGACTATCAACTCAATACCAGACAGTAAAATAAGACTCTAAGCAATTTCTAAAATACTAAAAATAGCAAAAACACAATTTTACAAATTTATAAAACTCTATTGCATAATTAAGCTATCTAAGAGGTTTTTAGGGAAAATAATTAAACACAAAACTAGAGGAAAATGGTTTTAAGTTTTCAAAGATTAAAAACAGATTCAAGGTTGGGATTCATTCTTAGGGAGGTTGAAAATTCGAACTTGGGGTTTTGAAAACATTATTTTTTACACTTTTTAGTGCTATCTCTAAGCCTTAAGAAACAAAACTAGATTTACCCATGATGTGTGGTGTAAATCCTTTCTTCACCCTTTCCTCCTAACCCATGATGTTTGGTGGAAAGAAAAGGTGAAGAACATTAAGAATGGATCTTAAAAAAAATGGTTTAACTAGCTCCCTAAGCATCCATGATGTGTGGGAAAGGATGAGCTAGTCTCTTGGATTTGGTTTTAAGGGATTTCCTAAGTCTTGTTAGGATAAGGAAATCCCTAGATTAAAGAGATCTCGATAGAGAGTCTCTAGACCTTAAAACCCCCAAATCCAAGAAGAGAATTAAAATGAAGTACATGATGAAAACAAACCAAGTTTTTAGTCTCCAACTTCCTTAATCATCCCAACCTTAAATCTTAGGCGGTTTACTCACAAATCATGTTCTTATCTCCTTTAAACTTAAGTTTAGAGTTAAGGAACATGACCAATGAGGTTTTTAAGAAAGATTGAAATTTAATTAAATACTTGTGGAAGATAATAAAATACAAGGATTTTCAAAAGATCTAAATAAAAACTAAGAAGAAGGATTTGACTTTAGAATAATTTAAACACTTGCTATCTATAAAATAAGAGTTCTTAACAAAAGATTTAAACAAGAATTAAGAAGAAAGACTTAACTTTAGAATATGTTGAATACGAAATCTATATAATAAAAATACAAGTTTTAAAGAACTAAAATAAGAAGAACTATAAAACTCAAGAACAAGGGAAAGCTTATAAGAACACTTAAGAAGACTTTGAAAGAGAGAATATAAAGACTTGATTGTTTACTTGATGAAAAACTGAATGAATATTACAAACACATAAACACTCCTTATATAGAGTTTTAAATATGGCTCTTGGCCTTAAAAGAGGGGTTAAGGGGCAAGAGACAAGGGGCAAGAGACAAGGGACCTATCTAATCCCACTTACTTAAAGCATAAAAACTTTTATGACTCAGCTTCCTTTTTGGTCCGCGTGGTTGGGTCGATCGGTCACTCGATCGTGTCGTCAGATCGGGTCACTTGGTCGATTGTCTAGTCGATCACTCTTTGATCGACTCATTTTGCACGATCGTCCAGTCGATCACACCTTGATCGAGTCATTTCGCTCGATCTTCCTCTCGATCTTGATTGAATCGACTGGCCTTAGTCGATCTACCAGTCGATCTCGGCTCCTTTTCTTTTGTCCGAGTTTTCTTTTTTTTTTTTCCTGCCAACTCTTATGTTCTTCTTTCATCTTCTTGTTAATGCTCAACATCCATCACAGCTCCAAGTACTCAAAACAGCCTGAAAAAGATGCAAATATGCAAGAAACCATGCAAATGCTAATGCAAAGTTCTCTAGGACTTAAAATGGTACAAATGATGCAAAATAGTCTATTATGAATGATGTATGCATAGAAAACCTATTCTAAATGTAAGCTAAATATGCGAAATATATGAGTATATCAACTCCCCCAAACTTGCCTTTTGCTTGCCCTCAAGCAAACAAAATCCAAGCTAGGAAGAGATGATCAAACTAAAAATGGGGGCTCAAATCCGAAAAGTGTTTTTCAAATGTATCAATTCAAAGGTCCTTGTTCTCAGTTCTAGGATGCAGTATACAAGCATTTACTCAAAAGGACTTAGCCATAATCATCACAAATTGAAATTCAAATCATGACTTGTTTATTCCAAGCAATCCAAGAATTCTAACCTTTAACATTCATTAAGAGCTTAAACCGTGAATCACACTTGTGCATTTAAAACCGAATACATTTGGCAAGGGACAAGGTTATGAGATAAAAATGATCTCATTCAAGTGGGTACTCCAAGCATTGGTTTTTCTCAAAAAGGTTTGAACTTATGCATAATGCTAAAGGTAAAAGGCAATGTATGCGCATACATGACTAGACTCACATCTACCCAAGTATACTAACAATGATCCTAATCCCTTTCTCATTCATTTTTTTTTCTTTTCCAAGCTCACTCACCCTCTAGAGACTACCCAAAACAACAAGGCTAGACACGCCAAGCATAATCCCACAAGAACTCCATCAATCTCAATTACTTTTAGGGAAACTTCTTCTACCTTGCTTATAGCTAGTGGTATGGTCACATAAATATTAGCTCTTTTCTTTCTTTAGATAGCCCTTTTCTCAACAATTTTCTTTTATGCATTTGGCTTCTAGGGCTCTTTTTTCTTTTAACATGAGCTTTTTCTTAACACAATTCAAGACCAACCACTTAGAACTATTTATCCCTTTTTCATTCATTTCCTTAACACCTTCTCATTTTCAAGCCCGTGAACTCCCAATCTCAAATCAAGCCTAAAACTAGCTTCAATATGCAAAGCTAGCATCATCATGAGAGCCTAAACATGTCGCCCTAAACCTAACACTTTATGCCAAGTTCAAACAGAAAATAAGGCCTCACAATTTGTAATCACACAAGAATTTTGGCTTGAAATAAGGCAAGGGTCAAGGTGTGGTATTCTATTTAGGCTTACAAGAGAGTGGTGAAATGAATAAGAAAGCCTAAATATTTTTTTGTAATCCATGTATTTTTTCCCAAATGCACAAGTATGATAATTAGATGTTCATGTTAAGGTTCCGATTTATAGGTAAAGATTCAATTCGTGCTTGTTTCAACTTTAAGCACCGAAAATCAAGTCAAATGATCCAAGGATGGTTAGAACTTAATTTCAAAGTTGTGCAAAACATCAAAGAATTACTAACTAGGGCCTTGAACCAATACATGAGCTTAAAACACTTTTCACATGAATTTTATTTCATTGCCCTCTATGCATATGAATGATGCAACCTATATGATAAAAATCTAGACTCAATCCTACAATTTTTGACAATACAAATGCAAGCTATAAGAAATTTTTTTTTTTTTTTCGAAATTTTTAAGAATTTTTCTGATTTTGTTTTTTTTTTTTTAATGCAATTTTTTTTATGCATGAAGACTCAAATATGTAAACACAAAATAAGATCCAAATAAAATATGTCAATGCACACACTCTCCCCCAAACTTGAATGACAACGTCTCGGTGTCAAACAAATTCAAGAGAAGACACAAATTTTACAAAGCAAAAATAAAAAATGCATGTTACGTACAAAGGTTGGAGTTTTCGGTACCTTGGAGTTTGTTGTGCTTAGGCCTTGTAGGCTCGATTCTTGGGTCTCCATTTCCCTTGTTCCTGCTCAAACACACTCAAAGTAGAAAACATCAATTTGAAACAAAAATATATACAATGATAGTCATGGGATTGCCTCCCAAGCGCGCTTGTTTTAAGTCTCTAAGCTTGACTTTTCTTACAAATCTTTTTAGTTTGGCTTAAGGGTGAAGTGGGTGGCTGGAGATGTGAATGAGTGTGAACTTTTTGGCATGTCCATGGTGTAGATAGTGGACAACATCTCTTGCACCCTTGCTTCATCCTTCTCTAAACCCGGTGGAAGAATGAACCTTGCCTTTGAGAATGGTGTTGAGCGTCCTTTGCTCTTGACTTTGTACTCAATAGAGCCATCCTTGAGTTTCAATGGATGTAAACTCAAAGAGGTCCTTGGCCCAGCACGTCCATTACTTGACCCATCTCTAGCTTTTTCGGGTAAACTCATCAAAGAGCACTTTTTCTTTCCTTTCCCTTTAGGTGGCTTCTTCTTGAGAGGTTTTTCTTCTACACCACCAAACAAAGTCAGCAGGGACTCACCATCAGGTTCTTCTTCAGCCTTGAACTCGATCTTAGGCTCAGTTTTGTTCATCCTAGCTCCATCCTTAGGATTTTTTGTTAAACTCATGAAAGACCTCTTTTTCTTGCCTTTCTCTTTGGGTGGTTTCTTCTTGAGAGGTGTTTCGTCTTCACAACCAAATAGAGTCAGTAGGGAATCACCATCAGGATCTTCTTCAGCAGTAGATTTAAGCCTTGGCTCGGCCTTATCCTTGTTTGTACCTGAAACGCAACCAATCTTAGCCTTTCCCGCGGGCTTGTCTTGCAAGCTTTTGTCTAGTTGCTTGGTTCTAAAGGCTTGGACTTCCAAAAGCTTTTTCAACTCAGTCTCCTCTCTAATCTTCTTACAGACACGTTCCTCTTGATCAAAAGTGTCTTCCTCAGCTTCCATCATTCCACAAAACGTTTTCAAAGGAGGTGTGATCGGGTATGAAACCAAGTGATTCACATTCTTTAGGATGACCTCTTCCTTGGCAAAATCAATTGCTGCACCAACAGTGCTGAGGAATGGCGTGCCTAGGAGCATAGGAAGGTGCTTGGACTTGTCTATATCCATGACCACAAAATCGGTTGGTACCAAGCAATTCCCGACTTTCACCGGATAGTCTTTGATCAAACCAAGAGGTTTCTTTGTAGACCCATCTCCAAATGTGATCTCAGTAGGATGTCAATCCATACTCCTTATTCCAAGTCTCTTGACCATGTCAAGTGCCATAACACTCACTGTGGAACCCGAATCACACATAGCATCTTGAACTTCTTCATTGCCTAGCTTGCACACAATTGAGATTTTTCCCGGATTTTTGTGCTTGGTCAAGGTCTTGAGGTCATCAATTGCTGCAATGTGCTCTCTTGTAGGCTCCTGGATATGCTCTTGCTCCTCATCACACGGTTCTTGCATCATCAAAACGTCCTCAACATGGTTGATCTTTGTGAAAACCGCCTCCCCACTTAGGTGTTCAATGACCTCATTGAGACTAAAATTATCATCTGAGTATATGTAAGCCTCGTTGTCAGGTTCATACCATGATGGATCCATGTCATCAAGAGTGGTGGTCCTCTCCTCAAGATCATGGATAGCTTGACAATACTCCATAGGATTTGCTTCACTTTGGCCCGGTAGAGTTCCTTGCTCGAACTCCACCTCTCTGTTGATGTTGCTGAGTTGAGGATCAAGGGTACTGTAAAAAGCATTCATCTTAGTGGTAGATTCAGCAAAACCCTTGTCTATGTTTAACAAGCTAGCGGTTTGTGCTTGCAAAATCTGTAGGAGCATGTCATGGATGGAGTCTTGGGTGTGAGTGTGAACTTGTTGCTGAGGTACAAAACCAGGAGCTTCATATGGCTCATTCCATTGTGGTTGGCTTTGAAAGTTGCCTTGATAGTGGTTGAATCCCATGTAATAGCCTCTTTGGTTGGCTAGATAGTTAGCTTCCGGATTTTGACTAACAAAATGCATCTTGTCAAGAGGTTCAAGCGAGTTGTTCAAGCAAGTTGTAGTCTTTTCCTGTGTCTATGTTCATGTACCTGAGAACACAAGTACTGAAATAGAGCGATTAGTAACCAAAATAAAAATAAAAACTTAGTCTCCACTAAGCTCCAAATCCTAATACTTTCACTTAGAACCCAACTTTGGCAACGGCGTCATTTGATAAGAAGTTTTTTTCACGGTTTCTAATCAAAACCTAAAGCCTCTTTGACCAGTTGTAGTACTTTAGGTGTCAATCCAAATTGGGGTGAAAGATACTAAGAATACAATAGTTCAAATGAAGCTAAGCAGAATTCGGGTTAATTGGTGATTAATTCTATGAAAATTACTTTCAATGATTATACAGACACGAAAACTATTTTAAAATCCCTATTGAAGGTTTATACAACTATTAGATGACTTCTAAACAATTAAACAACCGATTTACTAATTTTATAAAATGAAAATTTAAAACCGGATTAACTAGACAATTTGATGGTGAGTAGCAAGATTTTCAAAAACTATTTCTAAAAATCAAACGACTACCAAATAAAAACCAGACAGTAAAATAAGACTCTATACAATTTCTAAAATACTAAAATTAACAAAATTACAATTTTTCAAATTTAGAAAACTCTATTGCATAATTAAGCTATCTAAGAGGTTTTTAGGGAAAATAATTAAACACAAAACTAGAGGAAAATGGTTTTTAGTTTTCAAAGATTAAAAATAGATTCAAGTTTGGGATTCATTCTTAGTGAGGTTTAAAATTCGAACTTGGGTTTTTGAAAACATTATTTTCTACACTTTTTAGAGCTATTTCTAAGCCTTAAGAAATAAAACTAGATTTACCCATGATGTGTGGTGTAAATCCTTTCTTCACCCTTTCCTCCTAACCCATGATGTTTGGTGGAAAGAAAAGGTGAAGAACATTAAGTTTGGATCTTAAAAGATGGCTTAACTAGCTCCCTAAGCATCTATGATGTTTGGGAAATGATGAGCTATTCTCTTGGATTTGGGTTTAAGGGATTTCCTAAGTCTTGTTAGGATAAGGAAATCCCTATGATTAAAGAGATCTCCATCGAGAATCTCTAGATCTTTAAACCCCTAAATCCAAGAAGAGAATTAGATGAAGAACAAGAAAAGACCCAAAATTCTAGCTTTCAACCCCCTTAATCATCCCAACCTCAAACCTTGGTGGTTTACTCACAAATCATGTTTTTTCCTTTCTTAAACATAATTTTAGAGCTGATGAACATGATCGGTTTTTACGAGATGAAATATTAGACTTTAAGAAAACAAAGATACTTGAATCAAATCCAAAATACAAGAGTTTTAACAAAGGAAATAAACAAGAAACAAACAAGAACTAGTAAGATCAAGGAAGAACAAGGAAGAACACTCAAGAACAAGGTAAGAACAAGCTGCCTTCTCTCTCTCACGCCTAGGATAGAATATTCCAAGTGAAAGTAAATTATGATAAGTGGTGATAAGTGTGTGCATAAAAATCTTCTCTCTTTTGTCATAAGGAGAAAACAATTAGAAAATTGTCCACCCTTTCCCTAAAACAAGGGTTGCTTGTCTTGTATGAGACTTTCATGCCAAGGTGGTCCCCTCAATAGAAGACAAATACACAAGTTGAGAAGGTTTGGTGCGCCTGGTTTGGCTGATCGAGATGGACTGCTCGATCGTCCGGTCGATCTTCTTTTCGGTTCGGGCTGGACGGTCGATCGTCCACTCGATCAGTTTTGGATCGACTCAGTTTGGTCGATCATCCGGTCGATCTCTTCTGAATCGAGTCAACTTACTCGATCGGCCGGTCGATCTCGCCTTGATCGAGTAAGCTTACTCGATCGGCCGGTCGATCTCGGCTTCTTTGCTTTTGTACGAGTTTCCCTTTGATTCCCGCCAACTCCTAGACTCTTCTTTCATCTTCTTGTCAATGCTCAGCATCCATCACAGCTCCAAGTACTCTAAACAACTTGAAAATGATGCAAATATGCAAGAATCCATGCAAATGCTAATGCAAAGTGTTCTAGGACTTAGAATGAGATAAATGATGCAAACTAGCCTATTATGAATGATGTATGCATGAAAACCTATTATAAATGCATGCTAAATATGCGAAATATATGAGTATATCAGGAACCTCCCGCGTATCTCTGGCTGATTTCATCTCCGTGATCAAGGAAAGTAAAGATCCTCCCACAGGATCGAGGGGTGTCCATTCCCCCTTTTCACAATGAAAAATGAAAGATGAAAAGTCAAGCTAAGTGACTTAAAACAAAGCGCTCTTGGGAGGCACCCCAAGCTTATCCATGTACATATTAATGCTTTTCTAGTTTAGTTTAATGTTTTCAGGATCCGATGACAGAACAAGGTAGGGTCACCTGTACACAAAGGGGAGCAAAAACCAATGTGAAGATTGTCTAGCACGGCAACAGGATGCAATATCGGTTTAACATTCCAGGGCATTCCATGTCGAGCAGGCACAACGGGGTATAGCCGATATGGAACGAAGCCCAAGCCAGACAATCTTTACCAGGGTCAAATATCGGGAACAAGCCGATTATCCGTAATGTCAGTCAGCAATATCGGGCTCAACCCGATATAGTCATCCAGGTAATATGGTTCTTTACTTAGCCAATCCGAGAAAGGCGCTCAAATTTATGGCCTACTTTTCCGGATAAGGCAAGAATACTTGGTTGGGGTTAGCCGACAGCTATTCCCCAAACCAAAAAATCCTAGTCAAACCCTCTTCAACCCTTGTCTCCTCTTTAAAAAGCCATCACTATCGTCTCTCTCTTTTTCATTCCCCATCACTCTCAAACCCAGAAAATTGTCTCTAGCTTTTAAATTCGCAACCTGAATCTCTGCGCTTTTTCTTCCAAGGATTTTGCAAAAATTGAGCTAGGTAAATATTCACTCTTGATTGATATGATTTTGATTGAATACTACTTAGGATTGTTTATATTCATTGCATTTGGTTTTTTGTAGGATTTTTCTAGAATTTTGGCACTCCTGTTTGTGAGAATAGCTTCACGGCTAAACTCTTTGAAATGTCAAAATTTTTGGAAATCTCCTTTCTCACCCTTGATTAATGCATGCTTTGTCTAAAAACTTGAATCCGTGAAGAAGTATTTATAGGAAATACATCATTGCCCTTCACGATTTAAGCCTGTCTCGATCTAGTGTATAAACCGAATGTGTTTGCTTGAGTCTCTCTCTAGTCATGAATAGAGGTGCTTAAGTTCAAACGCACATGCAAGATATCTGCTGCTGTTGATGTTTTCCCTTGTACTTACACACTTGCGAGTGTTTTTGGTTGATAGGTACAATGGTAGGAGTAACAAGAAGCGGAGCTGTTCTTGGAAGATCGAGGGACTACCAAACTGAGAAGAGAGATGGAAAGTGACCAGTGGGGAGTTTCAGCCGAGCTGTTACAGTTCGCTCACCCACACGTGCATCGGGAAAGAGAAGTACAAGTTCCCTACCTACACTAGCCGATATGCGTGCAGCATTCAGACGGATGGAGTTCAAAGCCACACGCTACCCCCATGAGGAAACAATGATCGAGTTGGGCATCTACGAAGACTGGCATATCCTTTTTGATGCAATGGGTTTAAGGCGCTTCATGAAGAATGCCTATGCATCTCACGACGAGGCGACCTTCCAGTTCCTGGCAACACTGGAAGTGACCTTCTATGCCTTTGGAGAAGAAACTCCAGAGCAAGATGGAGACGGCTACATCCGTTTCAAGTATGGAAGCGAGACACACCGAATGTCATTTCGGGATCTCGAGTCGATATTCGGATTCAGCCAAGGCAATATGCGTGAAATGACCCTCAATATAGAAAGGGAGTAGCTGGAGGCATTGTGGGGGCACATTGGGGTAGGCACGTATAATCCCGGAGTGAACAAGAGAACCAGGATCAGGCATCCAACATTGAAGTATGTGCAAAGAGCCATTGCACATACATTCTTTGCAAGGAAGTAGTGCGGAGCTATCCTGACCAAGGAGCTGGAGATAATTGATGACGGTATGGTAGAGATCATCCAAGAGACCCGGAATGGGACCGAACTGAAAGGAAGCAGAAGGAGCACCGGGTTGATCATGATTTTGCTCAAGGAGCTCCTCCATTACAAGTCGTGGATGATTTCCACACCAAGCGAAAGGCCTCAAATAGGCTGTGGAGGAGTCGTATCTGCCATTCTGAAGGGGGCTGGTGTTGATCTTGAGGAGTCAATGCACGGGATCCGTTGGATAGACATCAGGTACTTGAAGAAGTGTCAGTTCCTCGGGAAGCCATATCGGCATGGACACCGATATCAGTTCACCCTTCCATCAGAAAGAGCAGCCGTGCTATTCCTGCCAAACCCGTACTTGACCACGATAAGAGAACCTCAGAATCTGGATTTCGAACCGCAGGAGGCACACCTTTTCCCATATGGAGCTGACTTTTATGGGGACTATGAGGAAGAATATCGGGAAGAGGTCGATAAAGTTGCCGAAGAAGAGGAAGAAGATGAAGAAGGCTACGAGGAGCCTACGGATGAATATGGTTTCCCTCTCTATGGAGTGGAGCGTTACCATTTTGAGCCAATCACGAGTGCAACGCATCGAACACTCAAGACGTCTCATGATCGGATAAAAGTGCTTCAGCGGTACAGCAAATGGCAAGATCGCTCGATTAAGAAGCTAGTCTCCACGGTGAAGGGGATTAAAGGACCTGTGAGGGGTCTGAATGGCCAAATCAAGTCACTCACCTCAAAGCTGAAGGGGTCGACACCATCACCACGGCTTGAAGCCGATATGTCACCTGGAGAGCAAGAAGGAGAAGAAGAGGAAGGGTCTGACGGAGCGGAAAGCCGAATGCCCTAACAAAGGCACTCCTTCTCGTTTCTTCCAAGGGAGCATGAGCTAAGTGAGCCATGAAGGTATTCCTGCCAAGAGGGGAACATATCGAGGAAAATAAGTGCAAGCCAGTCCCCGATACCGGAATCGGATAACCCCTCTTTCTCGACCAGTGAGGACACCACGTTCTCACATCACACCGAACCATAAGGTACCACTCCAGAACCATTGTACAAAAGCATTTTTCTTTTTCCTTTTGTTTTTTTCTTGAATATTTTGTATTTTTCTTAGGACCTCATTCTTCCTCTCTTCTATCACACAAAGACTGTGTGATTTAAGTTTAGGGGAGTACGTAGTACATGCATTTACTTAGAATAGACATCATGCATTCATCAAATTTGCATAGAAAAACACAAAAAAAAAAAAAAATTGAAATCTTTTGAAAATTTATCCCACAAAAGATTCATGTAGTTGCATTTCCATTCTAAGATTGAGTCTAGATGCACGCATAAGGTGTTAAGTATGATGAATCCTTGTAAATAGCCATTTTTAAGTCATGAATTCAATGCCTTAGTTCTTGTTTGTTTGATGCATTTTGAATTAGACTGAGTTTAAGGCAGCACCACATTTGGAATTGACCTTCTAAAATTCGGTCTTAGCTTGATGCACTGTGATTTGAACCATTTCCCTAGTAAACTTGAACCGTTAAACTGAAATCTAATTATCTTGTTCATGCTTGTCGGTTAACTCATAGATTTCACTTGGACTCTCTTTCCCTTTTTACCACTTCTGCTAGTCCAAGTACCGGACCACACCCGAAACCTAAACCTTTGTTTTAAACCATAAGCACTTTTGTGAGAGCACATGAGGCCTTTGCACCATTTTCGAATCTTCTTAAGCAAAAAGTGTTGGGTTTAGGCAGACAAGGTTGGATTCCCATGTAGACGTTGGCTCACAACTCGAGTCAACACTAGGTTAGGTGGACCTATCTCTGTAAATTTGGGGGTGTCGATATCTCTGTAAATTGCATGTTTTTAGCATACATTTCACACTAGTTAGGACCCCATTCGTGCACTTTCATCTTAGCTTTTATCTCATTTTCCCTCATATTAGGTCTAGATGCATTAGGTTAGGTCTTTGCATATTCTTGCATGTTTTGGAGTATTTTCTCAGGTGCTTTGTGAATGAGGATGGTCCGAAGAAGAAATCATGGAGAGAGATCTCGAAAGGAGGGTGAACAGATGATATTGAGCATGGATGACGGCCCCTTAACCGATATGGGCAAGCGCATGACGAACCCCGACTTGTAGCAGCGACTTGGTCCCGAAAGAAGCACCCCAGAACGAAGGCCCGGAAAGAGGATTCGCTGAAGATGGATATCGGAGCAAGGCAGCGGGAATACCCGGATCCCAGTAGAAATGAAGAAGAGCCACCACAGCTTGATCCCGAGATACTTGCCGATATAGAGGTTGCTCGAAGAAACACAAGAAGATGGCATATCGGCTTTCTTCCCACGACGTGAAGCAGATTCGCTACAGTCCAAAATAGTATCTTTTCGGGAAAGTGGTCCCAACGTTTTAGGTTTTTCCTCTTTTGTGTATAAATACTTTGTTCCCCACGCCTATCTCTCTCTCTCGGTTCCATAATCTATTTTTCTGTCTTTCTTGTAACTGAAACCTTTAGTATTTTTCTCCATTGAAGCTTGTTTCAAAAACTGATGGGGTCTAAATAGCCGTCCGAGATTGGAGGATTTCTTTGGGGACTCGTCGAGCTTTGAATTTGTAGGACCCTAAGCTGCAAGTGCACAGCGTACGTTGTAGTACTTAGGGTATCGATCCACAGGGAGGAGGTCAACTGCAAAACAGAAGAATCAGGGCAACCAAAGACTCAGGGAACTGGGGTTTTGGGGTAAGTGTCACAGTTTTTTTGCAGAAATAAAATAAAGCAATATCACGTCTTATATAGAGAAGGTTGTCAATCTCTTCTATAGCCAACAGGAAAAGGAAAATAAACTTAAAGACTTGTAAAAAGGAAATCAGGCAAGCAGTGCAGGAAAAGTAAATATTGAAGTGCGTAAATCTCGATGTAAAAGCAGATGGGGTGCGACACGTTGGGAATCTTCTCGGGAAATCGATGGGGTTCTAACTAGGAATCAAACACGCAAAAGCTAAGCAAACGAGACTAGGCGATTTTTCCCCAAACTGATTCACTGGTTTTAACAACCTAACTTTATCAAGCAAGGTCGATCTGCGAACTTCTAGTCCGCAGGTATATTCTCGTATCCTGTGTCCTAGACGATCACGCAATAAGATCGGGACGATAAACATTCAGACATCTTTTAAAGGATGCTCTCTACCCTATTTTGGTCTAGATCTGAGATTCAGGACATTGGTCGCTCTCAAGATCCTGCAATCAGAATATAGTTCATGACGCTAGACTCATGCAATAAGAACGAATAAAGTGAGACAGAAAATCCTAGTCTATGGCATAAACAATCAGTTCAATAACATTAATGAAATTCCACATAGATCCTCTTAAAGAACACCCAACGAAAGTAAACTACTCAGACATGAAAGTAGAGACAGAAAACGTGATTGATGAATACATAACTTGTATAAATCGATGAGAAACAAAAAGGATTCAAGAATAAATCAATCTCCCTGTAAGAACAAAGGCAAACCGCGAATCAGAGACTCGCGGCCACCAAAAGAAATCTATGGCTTAGAGTATTTCGTGATAAGTTGCTCTCCTAGAAAAAAACCTAAACAACGAGTATATATAGGTCTTCAAGTGTCCTAGGTCGTGGATTAGGTCTTGGATTGCATAAGACGGATGCGGGTTCAAGTTGGGCTTCAAATGGGCTCGGGAAATACGAATGGCCTGACCGCTCGAGCGACCGGCCGTGGCGTGGCCAGCTTGTTCTTCCTGGTGGTTGACGGGCCTTCTTGCGTCTTCTATAACTTGAGATCCAACCGTGGGATTGTCCTCAAAACACTTCGTGGCGAAAGACCAATGACCTAACACTGTTAACCGAATGCAGTATAGGGTATGGGGTATCAATCCAATTTGGGAGTGTTAGTGAACAGATCGGTCATATCGGGTTAAAAGCCAAGTTCGAAATAGGTAAAGATTGAGACTTTCCTTCTTAAAACGACTAAAAGACAGATCTTGTGTCACTCAAGACCATAAATAAATCTACTCTAAGGGTTTTAAGCAGAAACTACAGATTTAAACGGTAAAAAGATAAGCTTTCAAAATAAAAGAAGGATCAAGATGGGTTTTATGAACTAGGTGACTCTCGGTTTTGTTTTATCAAGATAAAGCTTTTGGATCACATCAAGACTTGGTCTTTTGATGGTGATTCTTAGGTAAAGGGATCCTCAAATCGTTTAGCCCATGGTGTTTGGGTCTAAACTCTTTGAATCTCTATCACCATATACTAGCTCTCGCATAGCGGTACAATAAAAGAAACAAGCATCTGCATCGTCCCTATTGAACCGTAAGACTCTTGGACAGAGGGTTAGTCTTAGCCCAAGAAATCAAACTCTTGTTCATGGATCCGGCTAAGCAAGCACGTGATGTTCATGTCAAGCCGCATGTGGACTTTAGGCTAGATGGCCAAACTAGACTAAGCTTTGGGAATGATATATAAGAAAGAATCTAACTTTATGTTTTAGCTAAGCAAGAAATATAAAAGACTACTCACTTTCCATTTGAGAAACTTCAAGATCCACAAGGATAAAAAGGTTACTCATGGCTTGCAAGATAGCCGAAAATAAGAAAATGAAGAAACTTTCTTGAAATCTACTAAGTAATAATACTTAAAACTTCAAGATTGCATAAAAATCAAAGCTTTGAAATAAGTTTCAATGGTGAAAATACAAAATAGTTCTCGGTTTGAAAGAGAAGAAAGAAAAGTAAAATAAGCAAGCGTGATGATAAGGATAAGAGTGGAGAGAGTATTTATACATAAAAGAGGAAAAACCTAAAACGTTGGGACCACTTTCCCGAAATGGTACTATTTTGGCTTTTAGCGTTTCGGGCTTAAGTCGTGGTGAACAAGCCGAAACGCTAACTCTTCTGAATCTTCGGGCAGGCTCCATATCGGGCAAGCGTTTCGGGATCATGTCGTGAAGGCTTGCCTTCCTTGTAACTTGAATCGGGTGCTTCCCGTTTCCTTGCTCCGATATCCGTCTTCATTCAATCCTCTTGCTGGATCTTCGCTCCGAGGTGGCTCTTTCGAGATAAAACCGCTGCTACTTGTCGAGGTTCATCTTGCCCTTGTCCGCATCGGTTACGAGGTCGTGATCCATGCTCGATACTGCTCCCTTGTCCTCCATCCGAGATCTCTCTCCTTGGTTTCTTCTTCGGACCTTCCTAAACACCTGAGAAAACACTCCAAACATGCAAGACTATGCAAAAACCTAACCTAATGCATCTATCCTAACATGAGTGAAAACGTGATGAAAACTAAGACTAAAGTGCAAGAATGAAGTCCTAGCTATCATGAAACATGTACTAAAAACATGCAATTTACAGAGATATCAACACCCCCAAACTTGCCTTTTTGCTTGTCCTCAAGCAAAAGCCAACCGGAGGGGTGAGGTTTTAAAATAAAAGGTGTAAATTTGAATCCAAAACGCCATTTAAAGGAAATCAACTCAATGTCTAAGTTCAGGTTTCTAGGATGCAAGTTGAATTCTACCTATCCAGAAAGCTTTAGCCACATTCATCACAATAATCAAGCAAAATCAATCTCAATTGAGATGCACATTCAAATTTCCAATTCCCTTTCACATTCATTATGAAATTTAAAACGTGGATCTCATTCATGCCTGTCAACAAACTCACTTGGTTCAGGGTAAGGTCACGAGCTAAATATGAACTCGTAGTGTGAACGGGTTAAGTGTTTAATGGGATCACTCTTGAAAGGAACCTTCTTAATGCAAAATGGTAAGGGTAAAAACCAATGGATGCATAAAAGGCTAGACTACCATCTACCCAGAACATCTATTTCGTTTCCTACCCTAGTCTATATTGCTCCCTCCTAAGCTACCCTTCTTTTTGGCATTTCGCCTTATTCCCGTTATTGCTCCTCGATATTACCTTTCCTGGTCATTTCTGGGGACTTCTTCCTTGTTGGAGATCGGTTTCGGCTTTCTGGCTTCTTTGTTGCGTTCCTTGTGTTTCACCTTTGGTGTTGTTGGCCGGATTTAGACTTTGTTGATTGGCCTTCTTTTGCTTTCTTTTGGAATCACCTTTTTCTTCTATTGTTGTCAAGCCTTTTTGGTGCCGCCATCTCCTTAATATGTGTCCCCATCTGACTCCTCGGTATCTTTCTTTTTTCCTTCTGTCAATATGTGATCAATCGAAATACACCCCCCTTTTTCCTAGTCTACCCAGTAACATCGGCTTCCTATTTCGGTATGTAGCCGATTTCAGATTCTACACCACCTAACCTAGTGTTGACCCGAGATGTGAGCCAACGTCTACATGGAAATCCAACCTTGTCGGCCTAAACCCAACACTTTTTGCCTAAGAAGATTCGAAAACCCAACACATGCTCTCACAAAAGTGTTTATGGTTTAAAAACAAAGGTTTTGGTTTGGGGTGTGGTCTCGTACTTGGACTAGCAAGAGGGTGGTAAAAGGGAAAGAAAGTCCAAGTGAAATCCATGAGCTATTTGACAAATATGAGCGAGATAATTAAAATTTCCAAATTAACGGTTCAGGTTCATTAGGGAAATGGTTCAAGTCGCAATGCATCAAGTCATAACCAAATTTCACAAGACAAATTCCAAATGTGGTGCTGCCTTAAGCTCAGTCTAATTCAAAAATCATCAAACAAACAAGAACTAAGGCATTGAGTTCATGACTTAAAAATGGCTATTTACAAGGATTCATCATACTTATCACCCTATGCGAATGCTTATGAATCCTAAATGAATGCATCTAGACTCAATTCTAATATGGAAATGCGACTAGATGAATATTTTCTTGGAACAAATTTTTCAAAATTTTTAAATTTTTTTTTGTGTTTTTCTGTGCAAGTTTACGAATGCAATGGTTAATCTAAATGATGCATAACTACGTAATCCCCCAAAATTAAATCACACAGTCCCTGTGTGATAGAAGAGAGGAAGAATGCGGTCCTAAGATGATGCAAAAATTTTCAAACAAAAAGCAGAAAAATAAAGAAAAAGAAATGCTTATGTACAACGGTTTGGAGTGGTACCTCACTGTTCGGTGTGGTGCGAGGACGTGGTGTCCTCACTGGTCGAGAAGGAAGGATTGTCTGATTCTGGTATCGGGGACTGGCTCGCACGCCTCTTCCTCGATATGCTCTCCTCCTGGCAGGAATACCTTCCTGGCTCGCTATGCTCGTGTTCTCTTGGCAGGAACGAGAAGGAATGCCTCTCTTGGGGAGTTTGGCTGTCTGCTTCGTCTGATTCCTCTTCTTCGTTTCCTTCTGCTCCCTCTGGAGACATATCGGCTTCAAACCGTGGCGATGATGTCGAGCCCTTCAGCTTCGAGGTGAGTGACTTGATTTGCCCTTTCAGCCCTTTCACGTGGCCTTTGATTCCCTTCACCATGGAGACTAGCTTTCTGATCGAACGGTCTTGCCACTTGCAGTACCGCTGGAGCACATTGATCCTATCGTGAGCCGCCTTGAGAGTTCGGTGTGGTCCACTGGTGATTGGATCGATGATAGCGATATGCCCCATATATAGGAAAACCAAACTCGTCGGTAGGGTCATCATAGTGGTCTTCACCCTCATCTTCTTCCTCAGCAACCATATCGGCTCCTTCCCGATATTCCTCCTCGTAGTCCTCATTGAAGTCAGCTCTGTATGGGAAGAGATGCTCATCCTGTGGGTTGAAATCCAGATTTTTTGGCTCCCTTATCGTGGTTAACCACGGGTTCGGCAGGAACATTACTGCAGCTTGTCCTGATGGGCGAGTGAATTGATATCGGTGTCCATGTCGATATGGCTTCCCTAGAAACTGTCATTTCTTCTGATATGCTATATCTATCCACCGGATCCCTTGAGTTGGCTCCTCGAGATCAATGCCAGCCCCTTTTAGGATGGCAGATACAACTCCTCCACAGCCTATCTGAGGCCTGTCGCTTGGTGTGGATATCATCCACGATTTGTAGTGGAGAAGCTCCTTCAGCAATAACGTGATCAGCTCGGTGCTTCTTCTGCTTCCCTTCAGTTCATACTCGTTCCGCGTCTCTTGAATGATTTCTACCAGACCTTCGTCCATTATCTCCAGCTCCTTAGTCATGACAGCTCCACATTCCTTTCTCGCAAAGAAAGTATGTGCAATAGCTCTTTGCACATACCTCAAGGCTGGATGCCTTATCCTGGTACTCTTGTTCACGCCGGGCCTGTACGTTCCCACTCCGATGTGCATCCACAGTGCTTCCAGCTCCTCCCTTTCGATGTTGAGGGTCATCTCGCGCATATCGCCTTGGCTAAATCCGAATATCGACTCCAGCTCCTTAGTCATTCGGTGAGTATCGCTTCCATACTTGAAGCGGATGTGCCCATCGCCGACTTCCTCCTGAGTAATCTCTCCAAACGTGTAGAAGGTTACCTCCAGTGTTGCAAGGAACTGGAAGGTTGCCTCATCATGGGACGCATAAGCGTTTTCCATGAATCGCTTCAGACCCATTGCGTTGAAGAGGATCTGGTAGTCTTCGTAGATTCCCAATTCGATCATAGTTTTCTCATGGGGGTAGTGTGTGGCCTTGTAATCCATTCGCCTGAATGTTGCACGCATTTTGGCTAGTGTGTGTCGGGAACTCGTACTTCTCCTTCTCGATGCACGTGTGGGTGAACGTACTATAGCCGCTCGGCTGGACCCTCCGACTGGTCTCTTTCCTTCTCTCTTCTCCGTTTGGTATTCCCTTGATCTCCCAAGAACAGTTCCGCTTCTTGTTGCTCCCACCATTGTGCCTATCAATTAAAAACACTCGAAAGTGTGTAAGCACAAGGAAGAACACTAATAGCAAAGCTTATCTTGCATGTATGTTTAAACTTAAGGCAACTCTATTCATGACTAAAGAGACCCAAGCAAACATATCCGAGTTATTACTAGATCGGGAAAAAGTTTAAACCGTGATGAATAAAGAGTGTTACTTATAAATTGTTCTTCACAAATTCAGATTTTTAGACAAGCTTGCGTTTAAACAAAAAGGTGGAAAAAGGATTTCCAGAATCTCAACACTTCAAAAGAGTTTTAGCCGTGAAGCTATTCTCACAAGTAGATGTGCCGATATTCAGAAAATCCTACAAAAAACCTAAGTTTTTATGCAAAATTGTCAACAAAACGTTTCTCCATCTACTCTCAAATCCCTAATGCGACGAATCTAAACAATCGTAAGAGATAATAACCCATATCGTTTTAGATCAAAAATTACCTTAGAACGATATTTGCAAAAATCCTTGGAAGAAAGCACAGATTCGAGTTTGCGAAATTAAAAGCTCAAAGACAGATTTCTAGGATTGAGAGTGATGGGGAATAAAAACGAGAGAGGCGAGGGTCTTTATAAAGAGGAGACAAGGGGAGAAAAGGGTTTGACTAGGGTTTCTTGGTTTGGGGAATAGTTGTCGGTTAACCCCAACCAAGTGTTCTTGCCTTATTCAGAAAAGTGGGCCACTAATTGAGCGCTTTTCTCGGATTGGCCAAGTATAATTACCCTATTACCTGGACGACCATATCGGGTTGACTCCGATATGGTGTGATTGACGTTACGGATATCGGCTGGTTCCCGATATGTGACCACAGCGAAGGTTGTCTAGCTTTGGCTTCGTTCTATATCGGCTACACACCGTTGTGCCTACTCGACAGAGAATGCCTAGGGACAATATCAGGGTGTTATCCCGATATTATATCCTGTTGCTGTGCTAGACAACTCCTCATAGGTTTAGCTCCTCTTATACGCAAGTGACCCCACCCTATCTTTCATGGGATCCTGAAAACATTAAACTAGACTAGAAAAATCATTAATATGTACATGTATAAGCTTGGGGTGTCTCCCAAGAGCGTTTTGTTTTGAGTCACTTAGCTTGACTTTTCTTGATTATTTTTCAGTGTGAAAGGGGGAAACTAACACCCCTCGATCCTGTAGGAGGATCTTTACTTTCCTTAATCATAGAGATGAAATCAGCCAGAGATACATTGGATGTCCCCTCTTTGCTTACCTTAGAACCCTTTTGAATGGTCAAATCGGTGTCTTTTATCACCTTAAGGTAAGCGAAGGGTCTGACCTCTCCTTTGCATTTCAGCTTTTATCTTATCTCACCATCAGCAGAGAGGACTGGTTTGAGAGTCATACCTTCCAGAAGATCACTGAGGGTTGGTCCTTTCTCATAGGATTTCTTGCAAGTGATCACCTCTTTTGGTGTTTCACGGACTTCTTTTGGCTGATCCTCGAACATAGCGTTGAGCGAAACTCCATCGAAGCTGGCTCCGTTGTAGCATATTTCCATTTATGGGTCTTGAGTTTTTCCAATCGGCTTCTTCAGCACAAGAGAGTATGCATGATCTTTTTCGTCGATCTTCTTCCCCTTTGTGTCAAAATGCATCACCAAGCTCCCGGTTAGCCTTAGCTCAACCTTCCCGCTTCTACAATCAAACATACAACCGGCAGAGGCTAGGAAAGGTCTTCCCAACAGGAGGGTTTCCTTGACATCTTGGTCCATTTCTATCACCAGAAAGTCGCTTGGCAGAAGCACATTTCCAATCATAAGAGGTAGGTCTAGTAGCTTCCCAACCGGCTTCCTTTCACTTCCATCGACCAGTGATAATGGCTTCTTGCAGTCGGTATAGGTATCATACCCGAGACACTTAGTCGTGGCGAGACTCATAACGTTAATGCTTGCTCCGAGATCACACAGACAGTCTTCAAAGGTGATTCCTCCGAGTGTGCATGGAAGAGTGAATGATCATGGATCTTCGAGCTTCTTAACTACCAAGGGTTCTTCCTTAGGTTTCTCCTCACGAGCTGCTGCATTCCTTCCTATGGTTTCCATTGCATCGGCATAGAGCTTGTCCTTCAAAGCTACTAGGAAAGCTAGAATAGGCTTGGTGCTGTCTGCATTGTTGAATAGATCATCAACCTTCTTCAAGGTTTTGATCAATTCGGCTTCTTGTTCCTCTATTAGCCGCTTCTTGTTCCTCTATTAGCCGCTTCTTGTGCCTCTGAGGGTATGGCATTAGTGGTTTGTAGACTCGCAGGAATGGTGCTTTTGGGGGAACAGTGGCTGCTTTCTCTTCAGAGGCTTCCAATTTTTTCGAACTCCCTCCCCTTCTTAGGATGTCGATGTCCTCATCGACTTGAGCCCGTTTTGGAGAAGTGATTTCGGGTAGATCCCGTTTTTCCTCGTCGCTAGTCGTGATCATTTGGCAATACTCCTTGGGGTTCATGATGGCTTTTCCAGGAAGGTTGCTGGTTTGGCTTGTTGATGCTATGCCTTTGTTGTTTTGCAAGGCTTTAACACGAGTGGTTAATGCCTCGATCATCCCAGATAGTTCCATGTTAACTCCAAGTCAAAACCAGCTTGAGCAGGTGGATTTCCTTGTTGCTGTTGAAAGCCAGGAGGTGCAACGACTTGTTGTCGTGGCTGGGAGCCGTTTTGATTCTGGAACCGTGGTACAAAGCCTTGTTGGTTCGTGTAGGTCACGAACTGTTTAGCTCATTCTGCTTGTTGCTGAGGGTATGTCTGGTCCTGTGGGTTGGCGATGTTTGTGCTCCGGTTGGACAGGTTGTTGTTTGGTCTCCAATAGTTAACATCTTCGTACTGAACGTCCTCACCTTCTTGAACTTGAGTGAGTTCTTCTACGAAATGTATTTCCTTTTGAGCTTGGACAAGTAGTAACTTGTCAAGTTTCTTATTTAGCTCCTTGATCACTTTCCGGCTTCCATCTACTTCTTCTTTGGAACCTCGGTTGGATCTGTCATAGTCTTCGTGGTAAGAAGAGTCACTCTGAGCTAGATTTTCGACCAGAGCAAGACCATCGTCAACATCTTTGGCTAAGAAATTGCCATTGCTCGCCGTATCGAGAAGCATCCGAATCTTAGGAATGACACCACGGTAGAGAGTGCTGAAGAGTGATTCTTGACTGAATCCATGGTGGGGACACTGAGTAGTGTATCCCTTGAATCTCTCTCAGGCTTCACCGAAGGTCTCATTGGATTTCTGAGTGAATCCGCTTATCTCGTTCCTCAATCGGGCTGTCTTCGATGTAGAAAAGAACTTTGTCAGAAAAGCTTTTTTGCAGTCTGCCCACGAGGTAATAGATCCATGGGGCAGAGTCTTTTCCCAGGCGTGTGCTTTGTCTCCCAATGAGAAGGGAAATAATCGCAGCTTGAAACCGTCTTCGCTTACACCGTTGATCTTCGTCATAGCGCACACTCGGTCGAACTGGTCGAGATGATCAAGTGGGTCTTCCAAGGGCAGACCGAAGAATCGGTTGTTCTGCACCATGGAGATGAGACCGCTCTTGATCTCGAAATTATTATTTTGGACCGGTGGTGGCTGAATACCAAGTCGGCTTGCTGTCAAAATCGGTGCGTCTCCTGCACCGATTTGCCTAATAGGTCTTGGTGCAGCTGCAACGCCAGGCTGTCCTTGGACTCCTTGTACACCCTGTGGACCTTGGGGTCCTTGTGCACCAGCTGCGCCCGCAGCTCCTTGAGAACCTTGTTTATTATCCATTGTCACACGGTCTTGTGTTTCGGCTTGTTCCCGATTTCGTCTGGCCGATCTTTTGAGCAGGTGTATATCGTTTATTCGGGGAACAAGATTTGTTGTACAGTGTGAGCGTAGGTTCATATACCTGTCAAAACAGAGATATACGAGTAGAAGTGTTAAATAACTGGAAAAATAAAAACTTGTCCGTATAACGACCTAATACCGAAATGACTAAACTTTCTCCCAAATTGGCAACGGCGCCAATTGATAAGTAGGTTTGTTTAAGCATGTGACCAATGACCCAACACTGTTAATCGAATGCAGTATAGCGTATGGGGTATCAATCCAATTTGGGAGTCTTAGTGAACAGATCGGTCATATCGGGTTATAAGTCAAGTTCGAAATAGGTAAAGATTGAGACTTTCCTACTTAAAACGACTAAAAGACAGATCTTGTGTCACTCAAGACCATAAATAAAACTACTCTAAGGGTTTTAAGCAGAAACTACAGATCTAAACGGTAAAAAGATAAGCTTTCAAAATAAAAGAAGGATCAAGATGGGTTTTATGAACTAGGTAACTCTCGGTTTTGTTTTATCAAGCTAAAGCTTTTGGATCACATCAAGACTTGGTCTTTTGATGGTGATTCTTAGGTAAAGGGATCCTCAAATCGTTTAGCCCATGGCGTTTGGGTCTAAACTCTTTGAATCTCTATCACCATAGACTAGCTCTCGCATAGTGGTACAATAGAAGAAACAAGCATCTACAACGTCCCTATTGAACCGTAAGACTCTTAGACAGATGGTTAGTCTTAGCCTAAGAAATCAAACTCTTGTTCATGGATCCGGCTAAGCAAGCACGTGGTGTTCGTGTCAAGCCGCCTGTGGACTTTAGGCTAGATGGCCAAACTAGACTAAGCTTTGGGAATGATAAACAAGAAAGAATCTAACTTTATGTTTTAGCTAAGCAAGAAATATAAACCCGAGAGCTCATTGGTCCTTTTAACACATCAAAATCCTAAAAAGACTACTCACTTGCCATTTGAGAAACCTCAAGATCCAAAAGGATAAAAAGGTTACACATGGCTTGCAAGATAGCCGAAAATAAGAAAAGGAAGAAACTTTCTTAAAATCTACTAAGCAATAATACTGAAAACTTCAAGATTGCGTAAAAATCAAAGCTTTGAAACAAGCTTTAATGGTGAAAATACAAAATAGTTCTCGCATATAGAATCCTTGTCTTGTGACAAGCAATGAAATGTGCCTTTGAAAACCTATCAACAACAACGAAGATAGAATCCTTGCCAGTTCTAGTTCTAGGAAAACCAAGCACAAAGTCCATAGAAATGTCACTCCACGGTTGAGTAGGAATGGGTAAAGGAGTATACAAACTGTTGGGTTGTACTCTGGATTTAGCTTGTTTGCAAGTTACACACCTTCCACAAATCCTTTCCACGTCTCTCTTCATGTGTGGCCAGTGAAAGTGATCTAGCATAACCTGAAATGTCTTAGCAACTCCAAAATGCCCCATTAAACCTCCTCCATGGGCTTTCCTGACTAACAAATCTCGAATGGAACAGTTAGGCACACACAAACGTTGCTCATAGAATAGAAAACCTTCATGCCTATAATACTTTCCAGACGCAAACTTTTCACAAGCTTTGTACACTTCTTTAAACTCAGCATCATTCTCATATAGTTCTTTAAGTTGTTCAAAACCAAGTAACTTAGCATCAAGAGTAGAAATCAGTGCATACCTGCGTGACAATGCATCAGCAACAACGTTTTCTTTACCTTGCTTGTATTTGATGACATATGGAAAAGTCTCAATGAATTCAACCCATCGAGCATGCCTCTTGTTGAGCTTCTGCTGACCTTTCAGATGCTTGAGTGATTCATGATCGGTATGGATCACAAACTCTTTCGGCCAGAGATAGTGTTGCCATGTTTGCAAAGCTCGAACCAAAGCATAGAGCTCTTTGTTATAAGTTGGGTAATTCAGCGTAGCTCCTCCAAGCTTTTCACTAAAGTAAGCTATGGGTTTCTTCTCTTGCATCAACACAGCCCCAATACCTACACCAGAAGCATCACACTCAATTTCAAAAGTCTTTAAGAAATCAGGTAAAGACAAGAGTGGTGCGTTTGTAAGCTTCCCTTTCAAGGTTTTAAACGCTTCTTCCTGAGCTTCTTCCCACTTGAATCCAACGTCCTTCTTGATTACTTCAAAAAGTGGTGCAGCTATGGTGCTAAAATCTTTCACAAAGCGCCTATAGAAACCTGCCAGTCCATGAAAGCTCCTCACTTCTCCAACTGTTTCGGGACTCGGCCATTCTCGGATCGCTTTAACTTTTTCTTCATCCACTTTTATGCCATCAGTACCTTACAACAAAACCTAAAAAGACCAGGTTATCTGTACAAAACGTGCATTTCTTCAGATTGGCAAAAAAAATTTCCTTTCTAAGAACACTTAGAATCCTTTTTAGATGCAGAACATGTTCATCTAGACTCTTGCTATAAACTAAGATATCTTCAAAGTAAACAACATCAAAGACTCCAATGAAACTTTTAAGAACGTGATTCATCAACCTCATGAAAGTGCTATGTGCATTTGTTAGCCCAAATGGCATAACTAACCATTCATACAAACCATGCTTTGTTTTGAATGCAGTTTTCCATTCATCTCCTTCTTTCATTCGAATTTGATGGTAACCACTTTTAAGATCTGTCTTAAAAAAGATGCTAGAACCATGTAACTCATCAAGCATGTCATCAAGTCTAGGAATAGGATGGCGATACTTTACAGTGATGTTATTGATGGCTCTGCAATCCACACACATGCGCCAGCTTCCATCTTTCTTTGGCACAAGTAAAACTGGTACATCACAAGGGCTCATACTCTCTCGGATATGCCCTTTCTTCATGAGCTCACTAACTTGTTTTTGAAGCTCCTTTGTTTCCACAGGATTGGTCCTATAAGCTGGACGGTTTGGCAATGAAGCTCCTGGTACAAAGTCTATTTGATGCTCAATTCCACGAATTGGTGGCAATCCCTTCGGGTTATCTTCAGGAAAAACATCTTCAAAGTCCTGCAAAAGAAGAGTTATTTCACTCGGCAGCACCGGTGCAAGGTCAGTCAAACTCATAAGAGTTTCTTTATAAACAAACATAAGTAAAGGTTGTTTTGAAAGCAAAGCTCTCTTAACCTCACTAATCCTCACAAAAAAGTTTGAATGCCTCACGGGTTTGCTCTCACAGGCTTTTGACTTGGCTTTTCTCAGACTCTCATTCTTTTTCTTGTGTGAAGTGTTTAGGGGGTCGCTCAAAGTGTTTGTTTCTCTTTTCTGCTTAAGTAACAACTGATCTTGTATACCTGATGTGGTGTCATCGGAATCAGTGTGATCTTTCTCCCCTTGAACTCAAAAGAATGTCTATTGGTGAATCCATCATGCGTCACCCTTCGATCAAACTGCCATGGCCTTCCAAGAAGAATGTGGCCTGCCTCCATAGGTAACACATCGCATAGGATCTCATCCTCATATCTGCCTATGGTTATGGGAACCAATACTTGGCTGCTCACTTTCATTTCTCCAACATCATCAAGCCACTGAAGTTTATAAGGCTTTGGATGTTCCCTTTCTTTCAAACCGAGCTTTCTCACCATTGTTTCACTCGCCACATTGGTACAGCTTCCTCCATCAATGATAACGCTGCATACCTTGTCTTGTACATGGCACCTCGTGTGAAACAAGTTCTCTCTTTGCTCCTGCTCGTTTGATTTAGACTGCACACTTAGTGATCTCCTCGCCACTAGTAAATCTCCTTTAGCCGGATTCTCATGATCTTCTTCTGATGGTAATGAATCAGAAACCACTTCTTCTACCTCTGATTCGATCTCTCCATTGTCCAAAAGAATCATGGTCTTCTTATTAGTGCACTCATTAGCGTAATGCCCTCTCCCTTGGCATTTGAAACATATCAAATCTCTGGTTCTGGATCTAGATGCTTCAGCTTTTCCTTTGTCGAATTGACTTGAAGTATAAGGCTTAGATTCTACCTTTGGAGTGGTGATGGGTTTCTCTGTCCTTTGGTAACTCTGCTTAGCATTAGACACTCCAACTCCATAAGTAGGTCGAGAAGTACCCTTCCTTTTAAGCTGCTGCTCCACTAGAATTGCTTTGTGTAGCATTTCCTCAATCTCCACATAATGCTGCAACTCAAGTCTGTCTTGCACATCCCTGTTTAATCCACTCAAGAACCGAGCCATTGTAGCTTCTCTATCTTCAGACACATCAGCCCTTATCATAAGAGACTCCATCTCTTGATAATAATCTTCAACATTACGGCTGCCTTGTGTTAATCTCCTTAGTTTCTGATGAAGCTCACGGTGGTAATGACTAGGAACAAATCTCCTTCGCATAATAGCTTTCATATCTGCCCAAGTCTCTACTGGACGTTCCCCATTTTGTCTCCTTGAGGTAACCAACTGATCCCACCAGCTTAGTGCATAATCATAGAACTATGTGGCTGCCACTCTCACTTTGTTGTACTCCGTGTAATGTTGGCAATCAAACACAAGCTCTATCTTCTTTTCCCACTCTAGATAGGTGTCTGGATCATTCCTTCCTTGAAATGGTGGAATTTTGAGCTTAAGTCCTCCGAGATCATCATCACGTTGCCTCCTGCCTTCTCTCTCACGTCTAGATCTTCTTCTGCTCCCTTGAGAAGAACGCTCATCGCGACTATAGTTGTCATCATCTAAGTCGACCCTTGCTGGTCTAAGTTGCTCTCTTTCTCTTCCAACAGGAACATCTTGAGGCTGTCTTTGTTGTGCCTCCACTCGCATTTCATCTACTCTATCATCGACACCATTGATTTCATTCCTCAGCAGTCTCCGCATTTCTCCCATCATGGCTTGCACTTGCAGATTTGGAACTGCCTCTCTTTCTTCATTGTTGTTATCTCCATCGTGGTTAGACATGATTATTTTCCTGCAAAACTCAACAAACAGATTAGTAGCAAAAGCTTCTCACAAGTGTTTCTCTCAAGGTGTTTCACTCAAGTGTTTCACTCAATCTGATTTTCCTCAGTGATCTCTCAAGAGTTCTAATAGAACAAATCCAATACAACTCAATGGTAATCCGCAAAGTAACCAAACAGAAAAAAACCAAATGAATTTAAAGATAGATGAGATAAGAACTTGATGAAGAACAGAAAATTCCCAAGAACTATAGGAATGAAAACCACATAAATAAACTGAATAATTCTTTTTTTTTTGATTTTTTCGTCTCTCTCTTTTTTTTTTTAACAACGAATTTTTTTTTTTTTTTTGATTTTCGTTATTTTTTTTATTTTTTTTTTATCAACTGAAACTGATACTTAGATCAGAAATAAAAGAAGATGAACAGATAGAAGGTGAAAAGATAGAAGATGAAAAGATAAGAAGATGATAGATGAAAAGGTGAAAAGATGAGAAGATGATAGATGATACCGAACTGAAGAGTGTGCTCTGATACCACTTGATACGATCCTCTCAAGAATCGGCACTCTTCGGTTGGATTTGGATAGATGGATAGGCCTTAGATCTTATGAAGAGATGAATCCTCAAAGAACAAGGTAGATGGATCGAAAGAATCACACAGAAGTTGCGGAAAGACTTCTGATATTTCCCAACTTGAATCCCTTAGATATGACACACTAAGACGAATTCAAGATCGATTGAATGGATATGACGCACCAAACAATCTCTTAATCCCTTGGATATGACGCACCAAGACAGCTTAAGGTTTGATCAATGGATATTACACACCAAGGCTCGAAAATGTTCACGAAGAACAAAAGAGAATCACTCTCAAATAAAAATATAAAGAAGAAAAAACTGTGTTTAATGACTAGCTAAAATCGATAAAGACTTAGCTAAAAACTAGGAAGACTTAGACTGGAATTAAAGATGTGTTTGAATGACTTTTAGACTTAAAATGACTCTTGAAAACGTCCAGATCCCTTCCCTTTGGTCGACTAAACTCTTCAACTGCTTTTCCTTCCTTTGACAGAATCTCGACTATATAACTTGACTATATAGTTGACGAATGTAGCGTGACTACGTAGTCGACTATATAACTTGACTATATAGTTGATTCACAAGTCTGCCTTGTATTTCTAGAAGTCTGCTGTGTAATTCCAGAAGTCTGCTGTGTAATTAAAACCAGAATGGTTTTAACTTTCTCTTCTTTCTGAGTGATCATCCGACTGAGTAATCCTCCAATTCCTTCCTTAAGCCTCTTAAGCCTTGCGCGAGTCATACGTCTGGATGGCATCACCAAGTCTTCAACGGCTTCTGGTTCAGGTTCAAGCTCAGCTACAAGCTCATTCTCCTTTGTGCTATCCATGATCGCATCAGAAGATGTTCTCCCGTTGAACAACCACGGGTTCCACCAATACGCTTAAAGCGCGTCGGATCACAAGTATCTCCCCGGAGTCAGGATACTCGATGTCTTCTCCATCGGTCTCATTAGGCTCGTTTTCTAGTTCATCTTGGGATTCGTAACCACCATCGGCCGTAAGGATCATGACTCGGTTGTTTGGACACTCTCTGGCCCTGTGTCCTCGGCCCTGACATTTGAAACAAGTTATATCGCGTGTCCTCTGATTGAATGGGGGCTTAACTTGTTCCTGGCAGTTCCCTTTGGTGGGCTCGGTCGTAGGTTTTCTGAACCGAGACTCGATCTCCACCGCTTTGCCTTTGTCTTGGTCTCGGCTAGGTGGTGTCCAGCTAGTCTTAGCTCGGCTGGTGGAAGCTACCTTCCGTTTGATGTGCTGCTTGGCTTGCATCGCGAGATGTAGGAGTTCGCCTAAGTCATGGTACGACTGTCTCTCTACTTTGCGCACGATACAGTCGTTCAAGCCGTCTAGGAATTGTGCCATGAGTGTCTCCTCCGAGTCCTCGTCTTCGAGTCGATTCTTAAGCTGCTCAAACTCGTCATAGTAATCCTCCACCAACTTTCTTCCCTGCTTTAACTTACGAAAACGCTTTTGTAAGTCTCGATAAAAAATATGGAGGCACGTACCGTTTCCTTAGGTTGAATCGCATGTCGTTCCAAGTAGCGATCTGTCTGTGGCGGTGCCATCTTCTTTCGGCGGTATCTCGATCCCACCAGGCGAGAGCACTCTCGGTGAGTTGCACGGATCCCAAAGAGATCTTTTTCGGGTCGTTGTAGTTGTAATAGTCGAAATTGTATTCCATGCGTCGCTCCCAGTCGAGGTACGCTTCAGGGTTGACTTTGCCGGCAACGGTAGGTCCGGTTAACCTCACTTCCATGTTGCCTTGCCGTGCGAATTCATCATCCCGGCCTCTCCCGCGGTGAATGGGGTCTCTCTCCCTTGGGTTGTGGTTCTGGTCAGGCGGTATGGGCTGATATTGGTGATTTGGTGGGGCGTCCTCTAGGTCAGGCATGCCCTCATCTCCACGAGCCGTCGGTGGTCGGAAGACATTGTGAACGGCTTCTCGCCTTTGAGTCGCAGGTTCCTCGATTCTGGTCATTTGGTCGCCTAGGGTTTGGAGCTGCGTCTGAATGGCGGCTAGGGGTTGAGCGGTGTTCATCTGTTCGGCGTTATCTCCCGTAGCACTTGATCTGTCTCTCACGAACAAACAATCAAAGTAAAAGGGAAACTAGGTACTAGCCGAAGCAAAAAAAAAGGAAAACTATTGCTTTCGGACTATAGAAGCAGAAAATTAACTTTTTATTGTTTTTGGGGTTTTATAAAAAAAACCTAAACAAACTTAGATGCGGAAGCAACTTAACAAAACTAAGCGATATTTTTATGGGTTTTCTTTTATGAATCTTAACAAAGTTTAAATCCTTAAACAGCTAAAACAAAAGGGGAACAAGGATTTGGAAAAGATAGAACCTGGTGGAGGAGCGTTTTAGCTCTGATACAAAAATGATATAAGATCAAGGTACGATCTTATACAACCAGTATGGACAGATCTAGACCGCTGGCCAAACGGCGCTCTCAGCTTAGATGAGGATCGCGCGGATGAAAATCAAGTGAATGGCCACACGGCGCTTGTCACTTGATTGCGAGATGGAACAGAATGGGTAGTAACTCGAGGGATCGAAGTGACACCACAAAGTTTATGATCTAGCTTTGATAAGTCGGTGAACTCAAGAATCAAGGGGCAGCCGCGCAAGACTCTATGAACTCGTTTTAGGGTTTAAAGAAAGTTCGCTCTTTATTGATAATAGGTAAAAACGTGGACTACAATGCTGCATATGAGACTTTATTAATAGTCCGTTAGCCTTGACCTTCTAGGGTCGAAAATAAACAAAAATGCAAGGACCAAAAATACAAGAAAATAACGAAAGCTTATACGGCCTTAAAGCTAAAAATATAAAAACTTAATCTAAAAGTTTATGAAATAAATCGCTGCAAAAGAAATGGAAACAATGAGATTAAAGAATAAATGTAAACACTTACCGTCGCCTCTTAATATGGTAAGCGACCGTGGCCTCCAAGTCTTCTAGACGTGGTCGTTTTGGGCTTGAGTGATGACAAATAGAGATGGGTCGGGGCTCGTCCTTAGAAGCGGCCATTTGGTGTGGTTTGGGTCGAGGTTTGTCTTGGTATCTTCTCGGGCTTCTTGGCATGCTTCTACGTATGTGCCTTCCGTACGTCCTTCTTGATCCAACACGAGCCGTGCCATCGTGTTGGTGAAGTCCTTGGTCTCTCGTTGGTTTATGAGGCTCTCTACGGCTTTGTTGAATTCTTCGCGCATTGTCATGGTACCGGACCGTGTCCTTGGCGGTTCGTACATGACGGGAACTCTCGCGTCTTTAGGCGGGTTCGTGCTTATGTCCTCATCAACTACTAAATATACATTAATACCTTAGTGAAATGCTTATTAAACCATACACTTATGATGGTAAAAATGGGTAACATATACATGTTATCAAGTGTACATCTGTTGTCACTTCTAGGGTACTAAGTTACTAGGAGAGGGATAAAAATAAACCTTGCCCAGATAAAGGCATTCCTTGGAATGCCATCACCAAAGACAAAGAGGGAAGTCCAACGACTAACCGGCATGATTGCCGCGTTAAATCGAGTCATATCGAAGTCAACCGATTAGTATTTACCTTCCTACAACCTATTGAAGGGAAACAAAGATTTTGTTTGGAGCAATGAATGTCAAGAGGCATTCGAATCATTGAAAAAATATTTGATGGAGCCACCGAATCTATCGGAACCTCAAAACTGCAAGCTCCTATATTTATACATTGCAGTGCAAAAACTGGTATTTCATGTTAGTACATCTCTATGATGCCGAAACCAGATATTCAATAATCGAGAAATTGGCATTAGCCTTGCTATTATCTGCCAGAAAGTTGAGAGCATATTTTCAGTCTCACATGATTGTCGTAATGATGACACAACCACTCTACTCCATTTTGCATGGGATGAGCCAATATGGAAGATTGATTAAATGGACAATCGAACCCAGCGAGTAGGATATAGAATAGCGATATCGGAGCGTGATGAAATTTCAATTGCTAGCTGACTTTATAATCGAACTAGCTTTAGAAGAAAAAGAAACATATGATACAAGTAAGAAAGTAAGAAAAGGAAACACGTCGATGGAGGTTCATCAAAAAGTGGCTCCAGAGTGGAAATCCATCTAGTATCTTTCAACGGGGAAACTATCAAACAATCATACATGCTAAAATTCAATGCCTCCAACAACGAAGCTGAATATAAAGCATTGATCGCCATAATGAGATTAGCACAAGGAGTCGGAGCCAAAGTAGTGGATGTATTTTATGATTCACAACTTGTCGCAAATCAATTCAACGGTGAATATGAAGCAAATGATGAATGAATGAGCGCCTATTTACGGTTAGTACAAGAACTCTCTTACTCAGTCAAACATTTCATACTGACAAGAATCTCAAGGGGGAAAACTCCTCAGTTGATGCTTTAGTATCATTGACATCCACTTTGGATCCTGATGTCAAAAGAATAACTCCGGTAGAAGGAATTGACCAGCCATGTATTGGCTGACCTTAAAACCAAGTAATGGTAATGAACTCAGAACCCAATATACGACTATGGACCAAATTGGAGGATTCCGATAAACCTATATATTGTTAACGGGATAACACCAAAAAAAAGTGTTATACAAGAAAACTAAATGCAATAAGTGCCAGATATACAAGATCAAAAGACGAACTCGTGAGACGAAGTATTTGGGGACTATATTTAAAGACAATCCACGGAAAAGATAATAAAACTGTTATAAAAGGATATTAATGACGGCGAATGCGGAAACTACTCGAGTGGAAGAACAATGGTTCAACCAATAAAGCAACAAGCCTTTTTTGGCCAACGGTGGCAGTAGACAGTGAAGTCTCAACCCGAATGACTTTTGATTTTGCCCCTTCAAGCTCAAGCAGGAGACCCAAGTTCTTGGCTTCGAGTCTAACTCGCAAAGGTAATAACGTGAAGACAAACCGCTCCGGAGACTAACAAGAAGTCACTTTTACGAAGTCAAAAAATGAAAAATAACTGAGAAGTAAGTTCGGAAACGCGAAGTTTTGACTCTTCGCTCGAAGGAGACTCAAGAAAACAACGTTCATACCACTTGATAACACACCTATTTTACGCTTTATAGTTACTATTTCAAGATCTTTGCAGATGTTTTAAGTCGGTTTTCAAAAAATTTCAAGTGATTTTCATGTTTTCTAGTTTTAAAAGTCATTTTAGGTAACTTGGACGAAAAGAGCATTTTCGAGCGTTTTGGAGCAAAGCAGGTTTTGGACAGATTCTGATCGCTAGAAGTATCAAATCCGATGGAGACCTTATACAAACTTCCTACGTCTTATTTTTGGCCACACAACATATAATTGAGCTGCCGATCGCAGCAAAGTTGTTTGAAGGCAATCCCTTAGTTAGATCTCCAGATATGATCAATTTACCAAGGACACGTCCTGCTGTCTCGAAGGTGACCACGCGCATAAGCCAAAAAATGGACGAGCCATCCGCAGGGCCACCAGATTTCCAACTCACGGTGAGATCCCTCAAGGTTGTGGTTAGCAGCAAAACGTGTTTTATCAAGCCCGATCCAAGCCCATTCGACCCAATGACTTTTTATCGACTAGAAAAATCTAAATTAGTCCAACTCTTGAAGATCTATAAAATCCAAACGTTTTAGGGTTTTAAAAGCATCCGATAGCAGCCAAAAAGTTCACAACGCAGCCATCGAGTTCACATAGTATTCGATTTACTTTTTATGCTTTTTGGTTTTTAATTCTTCGTTTTCGTAGTTACTTTCAAGGTAGAAGATCACTATATCCGTACTTCATTTGGAAAAGTTTTCTAAATCCTCTTTTCCTTTCTTTAAATAATATATTAACATCAGTTTAATGATGATTTTAGTTTCCATATCTGAGTAGTTTAATAGTTGGGTCTAAAGGGTTTTTGAAGGGGTTTAATAATGGATCTTTGATATTAGGTTGATAGATTTAGGATAAATAAATGTATTTTATTTATTATTGTTCTTATAGCATATTTGAGATACTGATCATTTAGCAATGGATCTTAGGATCGATAAAACCACTAACGTGCTGCATTTATTAATTGGAACTAAGTTGAACGAGCAATTGCGTCGTAAGATATGAAATCATACTTACGGAGCGTTGTGACTGTATACAAACTCGATATTAATGCGTGATATTGTACGTCGTAAGATACTAAAGCATACTTACGGAGTTCTTAGACATAGGTAGTCGGTTCTACGAAAGTAGGTCGATTATATTTTCTCGTTTCAATTTAAAGAACCTAGTCGACGAAGTCGCTTAAAATCCTATCTATTTGTTTGATCCAATCCATGAACCCCGGAGAATCCCTTGAGCCCAACGCTTTTAGCCCCTTGATTTACTCACATCTTCTTATTCATTTGCTTGCTCATTTACTTGCATTATTTACTTTCATTCCTAGCTACAAAAAGTGACACAAAACCCCCCACTCATTCGAACGTGGTTTAGAGAAGTTATTTGAAATTTTCGCAAATCAACCATATCTTTGTATTTGATCCCTTAATATGCTATCGTTATTGAAGTGCACTTGCAGACGTTTTTAAGGATAAAACATGAAGTACAACAAAACCTACATCACTCCACTGTGTTATTGTGCGCTGCCATCAACTAAAAAGAAAGAAAGTCGAAGTCAACATGAAATGATACGAACATAGCCCTAATGAAAGATGAGAAGCAACTTACCCAGTCAAGGTTCTCCACAAAACTGGTAAAATGGAACAACCCAATCTTCAAAAAACGACTTAGAGGAGGAATCTTAGAACCAATCTCAAGAAAATAGTGAAGCAAAGCCACTGACGCAACCGAATTCTTCACAATGGGATCCTTGCAACCAAAGTAACATTTGTGCCGCAATTTTAGGAGGCAGTCTTCTCGGGGAGGGCTCTATTTGTCTCGACCAGTGCGAGTAAGCCTCTGAAACGGAGGCAAAAGGAGAAATGGAATGACTCCTCTTTCGAGAACGATCGTCTGCTTCATCTCTTTCCCGGGAGGCAGGAACCATCATCAAGTCCACTTCGACATGGTTCAGAACCTTTACCAGATGTGGATGCTTCATAAGGATCTGAATACACCATTATCTCTTTGCCACGCCCTGTTACATCTTCGTCCGGAAGAACTTCGCCAGATGATTTTTTTCCCTAAAAGCCCCAAGAGCATGGTAGTTCACCATAGGAACAACGAGATTAATAGCGTTAAGATCACCAAAAGAAGTCATGTCTTAGAATAATCATTTTCGGATGTGAAAAAGGAAAAGACAAAACGAGAGATATATATGGAAGAAGAAGGAATCAAGTGAAACAAAACATAGAGAAAAATACGCAGAAGAAGACTGGAAATCAGGGAGACGAACAATCCAGATTGAAAGATGTGAACAAATCAGACCGTCGGGATTTCATTTAAAGCGTCAATTTGAGTAAATTTCTTAAATGGAGTGAAACCCGATTTAACAAATTGGCAGGATAATTGTTGGCATACAAATCACAACCCAGAATTTTAGGCCCACTAAGCAATAAAATCAAAAGGCGCATCGACGAGGTCAACTTTCTTACTGATGACGAACTGAGAAATTATACAAACAAGAATAAATTAATATTTTGACTAGAAATTGCTTAATCAGCTCAAGTAAATGCAATCATTTCATAGTCGAACAAGTAAATGGAGATGTTAAACAACGTTTCAAAGCTATAAAACAATATGAACAAAGATCAACGACATATCACAACTTCCTACAATTCACACTACATATTTCTCTTTACTCGTCATTTCAGCTAATTTATTTATTCTTTCTCTTGTAAAAACTATAAATCGTCAATACTAAAGCCATTTACTTTTATTTCTAATGTGTTTCGTTAATTGAACTAGGTCGGATCCAGTTTGACACTTCTTTAGCTTAGTTTTTTTTTTTTATTGAATATCAAATTTATTGATTATAGTTAGAAAATAATGTTAATTTACAAGTGTGGAATCAGGAAACTAATAAAAGAATTCTATCTATATTCTCTGAACAAAATTTAAGATTGTCTAACTTCAAACCAGTGGCTCATGAGTCCTTCGTGTTTGTATGGGAACCTGTAACTGAGGTAGCTAATTCAATTTCGAATAGCTTTTTCCATGTTGCAAGTCAATTATTGATGAGGAACACAACCACAACCATGTCGTCGAGCATTACACTCTCTCCATATGAAATATATCGTTGTCTAAAAAACCATCTTCAGCAAAATAGCGTCCAGGGTGTGGTGACTTACTTAACTGAGATGGATCAAAGTTTCATGCCAGTCTGGATCAGCAGAATTGTCCAATGACTTCCCTGCCAAAGCAAGCCAAACTGTATATGTGTATGGGCATGCATAGAACAGGTGATCTCTCATTTCATCAAGCTCACCAAAGAAAACACAGCTCTGCATCGGTTACGAATTGTGAGAGTCATGTAATAAACGATTGTCAAGGAACCCCCTGCGAGAACCAGACTAGACGATGCCAATCCATAATATCTTTACATGGTCTTATCTGGTTCCATGTTTTCACCGACGAGAAATCATGACGATAAATTCCTTCTTCATGTCTCCATAGGACTAGATCTCTGCGACAGCGGGATTAGGAATGTGCGCAGCCAGAATCATAGCACATAGTGCAAGATAGAACCGACCCCTTCTCCCCCGAATCTCCCAGCTCATGGTTGTAGCAACGTCGGCTACAAAAGCATGCCGCGAGACGCCAAAGTTTCTTGTACGTCCTTCACCCGTGATATCTATCAGCATGCCTTCTTCTAACCAATCATCAAATAAAAAATGAACTGAGTTACCATTTCTGACTTCAAAACGTAAGAAAGAGTAGGCTTGATCTCAGAGTTTCAGAATTGCTCGATAAACCACTATATATCTTTGTTCAGACTTCAGACTCTTCAAATTATTTCTATTTATAAATTTGCACTGATGTAGTTTCTGCACCGATGCACAAATGGTTATTCTAGTTTAAAAAAAAACAAATCATCCATAACATATTTATAGAAAATATTAGTTGATTTCAAATACTTGCATTTTTAGAGGGTGATGATGAATTAAACAAGACTACTGAATTTATGAAATTTATATGATGTTTAATTTGTATGGTTTACAAAAGTTGGATTGTTCGTATGCATAAAAAAATTTCAATATTGACTTCAAATATTACTATGTAATTTCTATTCTTTCGATATTTTTATTTAAAGTGGGTATAATGTAATTTTTAACTGCGAAGTTTGTAATTACTATGTAACTAGAGTTTAAGTTGCCGACTAACAATGCTGGTTATCCAAATCCGACAAGAGCAAGGTTAGTGTTTAAGGTGATGAGCATGATTCGGATTGACTTCGGTAAATTGGCTTTTGAACAGATCCTGTATCAGGCAAGGATTGGAGATCCTAAGTTCTACTTGCCGTTTCCAAATCTCATCAGTCACGTGCTTGATGGCCAGCTTGCAATCCCTCACACTCCAAATGGACAGTTTGAACAGATCAAAACATCAAGAAGACATTAATCAGAGTGACTGTAAAGCAAGAGAAGACCCATCAGATCAAGCAAGAGAAAATCCATCAGGACAAGAAAGATAAAACACATCAGGCTGCTTATGCATCAGCTGGAACACCTCTCAGATCTCCGAGTCTATCATACAGAGATCGTAGAACTTTGACAGCTGCTGTCAAAGTGATCAAACGTCTGCTTGCATCAAGTAAGCATTCTCTAAAGTCTCTCTCATCTGCATCAATGAGATTATATTTTGACTTAATTATTCGCTCAAGCAAGGGGAGATGAGGATTATGATGATGTTGAGGATGTGACTCCGGGGGAGCATGTTTGATGGGGAGAAACTGTTATGAATTCAATGTTTTTCTAGTTTAATTTTTTTCTTGGAACTTGATGATTGGGTGCCTATTAGTTTTTTTGTTGGCATCATTGTTTTGTATGTCTTTTAAGACTCGGTGTTCTATTTTGGTAATGCATTTTGCTTTGGAAAAATTTGCCTGGTTGTGGCCGCTCTAGTTTGTTTTTTTATGTTGGCTCTTGATGTACATATGTAATATCGGATGGAATTCTCGAGCATTAAATCAAGTCGAAAGGAAAGCTGACATGGCAAGGAGTACTTTAGAAGGACCTCTCGTATATATTCATGATATATATAAAAGGAGAAGAAAAGGAAAGTAAGAGCGCGAGTAGCAAGATACAAGATACGCTAGTTAGAGTTTTAGGGATTAAGTATAAAGGGGTGGAGTATGTGAATTGTTAGGGTTAACACATTCATATTCAACAATTAGAAACATCGCCTAGAGCTTTCGCAAGAACAAGAGAGCTAAGAGGTGGATGTTCTTTGTAATTATAGATTCACTTGTTGTGAGATCTAGTTGGATTTTAACATAGAACTTGGAATCGTTTGAGGTCAATCTAGGGAGCTAGAGTTGAGTAACACCAAAGTGAGTGTAATTGTTGTAAGAATAACTTATCAGATTCAACTTGAAAAAAATCATTCGTTTTGGTGTTATCCAGGACACAAAATTATGTTGTTGCTTAGTTTTCTGCACTTCTGTCTTCCACAACTTGTTCCCAACTTTCAGTGGACATGTATGCATGAAAATGAAGAAGAATACAATGGTTTCATCTCTCTAAAACCGTTGTTTAAGCTCAAGAAAGGAATAAGATGCAAGTTCCTAACACAAACCGCGAAGAGACAAGCCCAAGAAGATAAGCTACTCTCACACGCTACCATGACCTTCAAACTCACAGAAAGAAATGATTTCATATGGCATTGCAGTCCTAGCTAAAACAAAACACATGTCAACTGGGTTTCTCAACAAATCACCGGATAGGCCCTCACTGACTCAACAAATCTCGGCAAGGGATGTTGACATGATGTTGACATTTGCTCTGGAATCGCATAAACAATCGTCGAACTCAATTCCCCTGATAGAACATGGAAATGTGAAAAGGCCGGGATCTTCTTCTTTCTTCAATCTCGCAAGTGTGCGACGTCTAGGTGTCTCAAATGCAGGATTTGCAGCTTGGTCGGGACTTTTCTTGACGGTTTGATAGAGCGGGACGAAAACTGAACCTTTTCTTTCGAGTGGTTCATGTTCGGTTGCTTCCTCGGGTGTTGTGGAGATCGCAATGCAAAAATATTTTGGGTTATCTTCTACCTCGAGAACGTAGACCATCTCCAATGGGTATCTGTCTAAGAATAGAGTTCCCTAAAAATAGATAAGAAGTTTGCTTTAATAGTTATCTCTTTTTCTACTGTAAAAATAAATATTCCAATGATATTCAATTTTTGTTAATTTAATAATTTCTTATGAAACTTTTTACTTTACAAATATACAATTTTTACACATTTATTTTATATTTTTAAACAAAAATTAAATAAAATTATTATTTTATTAAAATTAAAAATTTACCAAGAAAATAAAATTTTATTACAACACATAAATAGAAAAAAATCATGTTAATTTTTTTTTAGTGTTAACTCTTTTTATTAGATAACTAGGATAAATCATGTTAACAACCATTTTAATGGCAATTATTTTGGTATTAATTATATATTTTTTATTTATCATTTTTATGTTATTTTTAATATATTATATTTCAATTTGTATTTTAAAATTTAAATTAATTATTTAATTAGTTACTGTGAATATGATTTTATTTAAATATAAAAATAAAACATTTAGTTTTTGTTTAGGTATAAAATAAAAATATACTCCCTCCGTTTCATAATAAATGTCATTTGTGGAAAATGTATCTGCAATGTAACTGGATGTATCTGGATGTGTTTTGAGTTAATACATCCAGATACATTGCAGATACATTTTCTCCGAATGACACTTATTATGAAAAGAGAGAGTATCAAAATTAAAGGATGTTATTGCAAGGTTATGCAAATTTCTTATGCTTACGCGTGAAAGAACATTTCCTCTAGAATCCATTGACCATCTCAGATTCGTCTTCCATATGATAGTCAAGATTCGTTGATTTCCAATAATCCTTATTTATTCGGTTTGGTTAAGTTGTCATGCGGTCTTGTTGGTTTAAAATTGATAAATTGGGATGAAAGCCTCACTGTTTTCCAACTGCAACTTAAATAGAACTTGAGAAATAGTATACATTGGCTCCAATAATGGCAGAGACTACCTTACATGTCACCTTATGCCAATGCATCTCATTTGGACCCAATAAATGATTTGTAAGAGAAGAGAAATGTCGGAGTGTTTCACGAACTTCTTCATCTAACAATTGGGAAAAGGAAGGAGAGGATAAACGTGAATAAACTTCGTAAACCGTTTGAACTCCCTCAAAAGTTCACCAAAATATTTGAGCGTCACGCATGTATTTTCTATATTTCGATGAAATGTGATACACATACAGTGATCCTTAGAGAAGCATATGAAAGACGGAATCTCCTTGTAAAGCACCCTCTCGTTGAAGTCAAGGAAAAATTCAAAAACATGATGAATGAAGGGGTTCTTGATAGAAGTCGAGGACTATATCTGAAATCTTATAAGACTTATTCGAGGAGGAAGAACAATAGCAAGAATATGTATTCGTTTTGATCAGACGAAGAGGAAGAGTCAATGTTATCCGCTTATGTGTCTGATCATCCTATAGTTGAAGATTATAAGCAGTTGTTTTAGTAGTGAGCTGGCTACAATTTTTGTTACTCAAACTTAGACATTGCAGAGAGTCTGAGAGTTAAAGATCACATTCTGCATTTGACTGTAGCAGCCTGAGTTTCCGACCTCAAATCTACAATATTTTCTGAATGAGAAGGATGTTCTGAGCTGTCACCTACAAAAGATGAAGGGGGTCATATCGGATCAATCATTTGGGATGATTCATTTTTTTCCTAAATCTACTCTTACTGAATCTAACATTTGAAAAAATTATTCAAAATCCAAGGTTATATTGGATTAGTCATTTACACAAATTTATTCAAATCTTGTCTTATTAGAAATTTGGGATTTCATTAATAAATTATATCGAAAAATGATTTGGGATGATTTGAGAAATTATTTAGAGTTAAAAACCAATAGATTGAAATACCACCTCATATGATGGTATTTGAGCAAATTTTGAAGGAGGCAAAATTTGTTTAAATCATTTTAGATTTTTAAATCTAATATCCCCCCTAGGAAGCAGAGGAAGAAGAGAGTCAACGTGCTGAGGTGGATTAGTTGACTGCTTATTTTGTTACGGTTATTGTACATGGGCCTTGAGTATATAATAAGAACTCATTCACTACTTTACATTCATTCTAGTGGATGGAATCAGGGCTTGTTTCTCATTCGAGAACAAGAGATCGTATTTGCAAGCTTCGCTTGGATACGTATATGTGTACTACGCAATTGTGAATAATATACGAAAGTTCTTATAAAATTGGTGCCGGTGAAGCGTTCTGGATCAAACAATGGCGAAGAAATTTACCGAAAGATGATGTCGCAATCGTAGAGTCTTGTGGAGTTTCCGATATTCAAAGGTGGTGATCCGACGATGTGGTTTTCAGGGCTGGAGCTTTATGTTGGGCTGTATGGTTGTTCGGATTGGCAGAAAGTGGATCTTGCACATAGCGCCATGGAAGGTGAAGCTCAAGAATGGTTTCAATGTATCCAATCGCTGTTTCCTTTTCAAAACTGGGAACAGTGATTGAATGCATATTTGTTGATGATGTTTGGCAACAAAGATGATCAAGAGGCAATACGGTTATGGATCGAGCGTGACCAACAACTCCAAGCCTTCATGGATTTGATGAAGTCACGAGAATCGTTTTCGCTTAAAGCAGAGGTGATGAATGCATGAGAATCGATTCAGGAGACAAAAACCGTGGCGAAGCAATCTCTCAAAGCAGAGGCTGATTCGTTTCAGAAGAACGACTCAAGTCATGATACAAATAAGAATCAGGATACATATTTGTTTCCGGGGAATGTTTTCGGTGCAAGTGAATCGAATCAAGAGAAAGAAACTGAGGCAAAGGAATCAATCGAAACAGTCTCCATCTTTGAGTTTGATGTGGTTCATCAGAGGAAATCGATTCTGAACAGAGAATTATTTGTGGACAAAGAATCATGTAACGCAATAGAGGCGATTCAAGAAGTAACAATCTCTGACTTGGAACCTGGCCGTAGAAGTTATATGGAATCATTGGACATTTTTGAGAAATTGTTATTTTCAACTGTGGAGAATGATCAAGTTCAGACTCATTTGGTCTTGAAGTGTTCATGGCAAGTCCAATACATACATATAATGTTTTTGAGAAGCCACAAACCACAAAAGAAGTTGGTCGAAGTTACTGTGGTGCTTTCAGAACAGAAACAGCTTCAATGGACTAGTAGAGCAATGTTTCAAATTGTGTATGAAGATGGGAGGAAAATTTATGGCTACCAACTGTTAGAAACAATGATTCGACTAGTTCAAGTCAGGAGAAATAGAGGAAACATCACAAGACCTGGACATTTAACTACAAAAACAAGGTATTCCCGAGAGATAAAATAGCTAAGAAACAGTTTCCAGTCATTAAAGAAGAGATAATCAAATTTAGACAGATAAAACACATTGTGAGATGGTGGAAGATTGCATATGTGCTTTACTTGGGGAGGTTTAAACATAAGTCACAAAAATGTTTTATGGGGTGTTAGTTATCTTCCTGACATTTCCGGGTGTTTCATTGAGCTAGAAGCATCGCAAGAAGCAATTGATTCACACTTGGCGATTGACGAAAAGAAATCAATATTACAATCTCAGGTATCAGCTTCTTTCGTGGAATCTCGCCGTATTACAATCTCAGGTATCAGCTTCTTTCGTGGAATCTCGCCGTAGAAGTACTCTGTTATGGAATTCTGGAATGAATTTAAAAGTTGTGGTATAGAATGTTGAGAATCCAATCTTTGAAAAAGTTCATAAAGTAGTATGGATCTTTCACGTTGAACCACCAGATGGTCAACAAGTGGAGAGAATGGGTGTTTTATATGTGGAAAGGGTAACTGGGAATTTTCAAAACTCAGCAAGTTTCACGGCCACATTAGGTGCATACTAAATGATCGATAAAATGCTTCTAGATATTGGAGGAGAGAAGCAACGAAATATGCAGAGCAAGTTTCCAAAGTCATGGAAATTCAAGTTCAAAAGTAGCTCCGAAAGAAGAAAGTGCATGCGGGATAAGCTAAAATGACTTGATACAAGTGTCACTGTAGTTCAGGAAAATAAAATTCAAGCAAGAACTGATGAGGATGTCCCCAAAGTAGTGGAGAGGTATCATCAATTGTTGTTTTTTTGCACCAGTTTCGACTTCTCTCAGCTTCAAGGCCAAAGACCAAAGCTAAAGTATTCAACTTAACATTTGAAATGATTTGGAATGATTTAAGTTTTAATGAGTTTTTATATGATTTGGTTGAATTATGAAAGTTGTTTTGATTTGTTATTGAAGTTATATCAAATTCCACCTAAAACCATGAGATTTGAAATTTTATATATTTAACTAGGAAACTCCATCAAAACATCCTATAATCATTCCAAATCTCTTAAAATTCACTACTTAAAATATTTCCAATAACAAGGAATTTGATTTACTTTTTTATAAATTATTGATGGAATAACATTGGATTTGATAAGACATTTAGAAATCATTAGTTCAATAACAGGGGATTTTAAAAGAACCACCAACTCTAAAATTCCTAATCCAATACACTCTCCCAAAGTATCCTAAATCCTGGATGTTCAAGTTCAAATACAAATGGGCTTCGTTGAAGTCATTTCAGGCAACTAATTGATACAGTGCAGATTTTGAAGTTGCGAAGACAACACTTGCACATTAAAATACGAAGTATCAAATAAGAGAAAACAGAGAAAGTCTCTTAAAGCATGGAAATTCATATACAAAAACCTGGAAAAGCTCAAATGGGTATGCCAAACCGAAAGCTTGGAACTATTACATCACTATGGATAGTCATTGTTTCTGGTTACCTTTGTTGGAAAAACAAGCTGCAACGAATTGGTTTCAGTCAGTGGTTGATATTGTTTTACATTCATCGGCTTCAACAAGGGTACAAACTTGGCACAGGTTATACGTTGGTACAAGTGAAGCTTTTGATGATAAGTCTGATGTTCGGGAAGATTCTACATGGGTGATTAAGCGGCAATTGCAATGGACATATGGCCTGACTGGTTTAAACGCATCGGTTGCGGTTGCAGCTGCGGGAGTTTGCGGAAGCGGGCGATTGCGATTAACAGCGTTATTAATCGGGTTGTACGACTGGCACAGCGGTTAGAAACGGGTGCGTTTGCGGAATGTTTACGACTGGTTAACTAGCATTTGCATTAGCGGTTAAACAATAAATTGACAATATAAACATATTTTATAACTATAAAAAATATTAAATATCATATAATTATTAAAAATTATAAAATTATTAATTAAAAATAATAAATTATAAAAATTATTACTTTTATTTTTCAAATTTTTTTAGTTTGGATGAAAGTTATGATTTTAATAGAAAAATTGTGTTTTTTTGTATGGAGATGTTAGAGGAAAACAATTTTAGCTGTTATTTATACATTAGTGATGAAAAGAAAATTTATCAAAATAATTAGAGTTTATAAATCTTATACATATAAAATTATGAAAAATTGTTAATAAATATTAGTTAAAATGTAAAATTTATTTATTTATTTGTAATTATAATATTCAAATCTTATTTTAAAAAAAGTTTCTAATATATATATCTTAATTTTAAATAAATTTTGTGTTTTTAATTTTTATTTTTTTTAATTATCCACCTGCAATCGCCCGCAACCGCCCGCAACCTCAAACGCTAGCTGGAAGGAGCTTTTGATTTTGAGCGTCAAAAAGCAGTTTGAAGCGGTAGAAAGCGTTTTGTGTGATTGTTGTCAAACGCCAACAACCGCTACCATCCGCAAAAGCTGCGTTTGAGGGTGCTAGCGGCAGAACCAATCAAGCCCATAAGCAGATATGAGGAACGGGTTTGCAGAAGCAGAAACTACACATTGTGCACTTGATGCAGAGTGGATAGACGGAGCACTGCTGTTGTTAAAAGTCCACGCAATTGTGGAAAGGAGTATGGATCTTCTCAGAATTTATAAAAGGAGTCTTCTCAACTTAGACTCTTCGATTGTGGAAAGGAGAATCTATTTCCCTATATGAACTTGCTGGAAAAAGAAAAATCTGCAGAACATTTACTTTGTGAGGGAATCAAGATTGAATTATCAGAAGTATGGAGGTCACTTGGAAACAAAATTTAAGGTGGGAACAATGTTACAAGTTCTACAAGGTTTAATTCAACAGCACATGCACAAGAATGCTGATACAAAAGGAGAAGCCACGACAATTGCAGTTGGTTCATTTCTAGTGTTAAAGCTGCGACTTGGTGCAGTATTGGAGAATATTCCAGTTGTTGCATATTGATAGTAGGATTTTTCCACTTCAATTAATCTCTACTACTCATGTCATTGTAGTATTTGAGATGTCAATCCATATGGGGTTAAGATTAACAACACTAGGAATACATGAAACTATTTAATCTAAGCCAAATTCGATATTCAAGTGACAAAGGGCTATTAAAACCAAGCTACAACCTAAAAGAGACACTATAAGACTAATTAGATGATCTAAAACCTTAATTATCACTAATCAAGCACTAATCAAGCGATTAACTACTAATCAAGATTAATAAATTACTAAAAACAAAACCTAGGGATGGAATCATTGATTTGGGCATCTAAATGGCCAACCTTGCAATCATTTAAGCAACTCAAACAAGCTTTCTCTATGCCTAGAACACTAATTAAGACTAATCCATGATGTGTGGCAATAATCCCTTTCCTAATCACCTTAATGAACTAATGATGTGTTAGCATTAAAATTATTAGCAAGCATTAAACATGAGTCTAAATGGCATGATAAACACCCTAGGCAACTAATGTCTTAGGCTAGGAATGTAAATCTCTTAAAAAGTGGTTCAAGCATTTCATCAAACACTTGGTGGGTGTGTGAAATGCTTATGATCCAAAATAGCAAAAGATTAGCTATTTGGCATTAAGAACTCCTTAATAAGAAGAGAGATGAAAGAATCTAACCTAGATTGCAAGATTGAACCATTAGAAAACCCTAAATCTAACCCATCCCCAAGTTTCTAAGAGACTACTCACTAAACATGGATAAACCAACAAATCTCATGAATGAAATGTTAGTAAACATGATTAAATGATTAGAGAAAGAAATATTAGAAAAAAGAAGAATCAAATTGCATTAAACATAAAAGAAATCTCAAAAATCTCCTCAAAACCCCAAAGGGGCGTTTTTCTGTTTAAGCCCAAGAGAAGATACATAAAAATTAGGTTTTTAAGTATTTATAGGGAAGGAGGTCAAACCGGGTCAACCCGGAACAAACCGGGTTTTGACCCGGGGTAGCAGTCTTGCGGAAATCGCCATATCTCCCTAACCACAGCTCATAATGACATGAAACCACTTCCAGATGAAAGGTGATTCAATTACCTACAACTTTCATGAAGAGCTCGAAGGCTGAATCGAAACGGAAAGTCTTCGTTTGATCCGATTTGTAGCCAAAAAGAAATCGTCTGGGTTCAGTTCGACGAGTTGGTCGAACAAAGTCGTCGAACTGAACCCCTGGTGCAGTGGTTCGACCATCTGGTCGAACAAAGTCGTCGAACAGAACCCCTGGTTGTTTGGTTCGACCATCTGGTCGAACAAAGTCGTCGAACCCAACCAAAATCGATGTAACTTTCTAACCACGGGTCCGAATGACTTGATTCCAACGGCACTAGAAAGAACTCTGGATCCTCTACAACTCTTAAGAAGGCTTCGGAGTCTGAATCTCAGTGCAAGGCCTTCGTCCGGACCCATACATTTCGCACCTCCAAATGCTAGATATGCTTCTAAAGAGACTTCTGCTTCTCATTTGGCTGCTTCTCTTGCTCCTCTTGGCTATCCATGAAACTCCATATGGTCCTCCAAGCCTCCAAAACACCTAATAAGGACTCAATATGTACAAATATGCAACAACCTAAGCTAACACTCACTAAACTCTAATATGTATGCAAATGGGACTAAAAGTGGCTAAATGAATGCAAAAGTACATGCAAAACTATCTAATATGGATGCTAAAATATGCTAAATTATGAGTCTATCAACTCCCCCAAACTTGCCTTTTTGCTTGTCCTCAAGCAAACAAACATGACAAATCTAAGAGAGAGAGGTTTGAAAGTGGGAGCTCAATATCCAAGAATGCCAACAAAAACAGTCAACTCAATGTCCTAGTTCTTAATTCTAAAATGCATTTGAATTCATCCTACTCCAAACGAGTTAGCCATGCCCATCACAACAATCAAATGCACAAAGATCTCAATCTAGATAAGTCTCCCTATCCAACAAACTCTTTAACATTCATTTATTGCAAACCGTGAATCATGTCAATGCAATGCAAGTGAATTCATTTGGCTAAGGGACTAGGTTTTGAGATAAGAATGATCTCAATTCATGAGGCTTCCATTGCAAACAAGGGTCTCACTCAAAGAGGATTGAACTTTATGCATAATGCTAAAGGTAAAAGACAAGTGATGCATACAAGACTAGACTCTCATCTACCCATAATGCTATCAATGGTCCAAAAAAAACCCCTCTCATTATTTCCTTTTAAGTTCACTCAACCCTCTAAAGCTACCCTTTTCTCCCAAGGCTATTTGTTCCTTGCAAAACCCATGAATCTCTTCTTTTAAAGCTCTAAGGGGAATCTTCTTTAACCTTTATCTCATAGCGAATGGTGTGATCTTTTAACAACTTAGCTCTTCCTTTTATTCCTAGGTAGCCTTTTTATTTTCTTTGGCCTTTTGGCTCTTTTGATTTTTCTTTTTCTCTTCTTAAGGCTACCTATAACTTTTCAAACTTAGAGCTATACATTTAATCACACAAGATCCACCATTTCAAACTATGCTTCCCTTATTTCCTTTCAAGCCTCTTATCACCCTTGTTCTTTCTACTCCTTTCCACAACTCATCATACCAAATGCAAGCATATAATTTCATTCCAAAGCGCCAAGCAATACCACGACCCATACCCCAAATCCTAAGCCTATAACTAGCCCCAAAATGCAAGAGCTAGAATCTACATGAGAGCCTAGACTTGTCGTCTCAAACCTAACACTTTATGCTAAGTTCAATCAAAATAAGGCCTCACAAGTATTTACTCTAGAACAATTGGCTTCAAAGGAGGTAAGGTAAGGTGGGAGTACTACTTGAGCTGCAAGAGAGTGGCAAAGTGAGTAAGAAAGCTCAAATATGTATATTATCCATGAATTCACTTTCAATGCAAGGCATGATAATTAGATGTCAAAATTTAGTTCAAGTGAGTAGAGTTGGTTATCAAATTCAAGACCATATTTCAACTAAGATCTAAGTGACAAGTGAAATGATCCAAACATGGTGCATCCTTACTTTCAAGACTTGTTCAAGGGCATCAAAGAACTACTAACTAGGGCATTGAATTGATTACATGAGTTAACATTCTACAAGGAAAATCTCATCATTGCTCCCAATGCAAATGAGTGCAAACCTATATGAAATGCAACTAGACTCAATCCTATAATGCAAATGCAACATCTAAATGATTCTTATTTGGAAAATTTTCAAAATTTTCAAATTTTTGGGTTTTTCTATTTTAGATGAATGCATAAGACTCAAGTATGCAAAGGAAAATAAGAATCACAAAACACATGTCAAATCTCTCAACCCCTCCCCCAAACTTAAATTACACAGTCTCTTGTGTAATAAAAGTCCAAGGGACACCTCAATCAACATGACAAGATACAAAAACGAAAATCTAAAGCAAATATATACAAAGGAGGTGGAGATACCCCAAAAACGTGAAGAGGAGGAGGAGTGGATTTAGAGGAAGCTTTGGAGACTATTCCGTGGGCAAATTCGACCTTGTACCATGCTCCATGACCTCCTTTATCCTTTTTACTAGGATAAACATGAGAATGCCTCCCAAGTGCGCTTGTTTTTAAGTCTCTAGCTTGACATATTGAAGCTCGGATCACCGGGATCATATTCATCGTATAACCATCCCCTAAACTCTTGCATCCTAACCTCCTCAAAGGGTAACTTCCATGGATCATCAATGCTCTCTTTATTGGTGGAGATTAAACCAAGATACTTGGCAAAGGGTTGTGCCAGTGGAGATTCTTCTTCTTCACCCTCCTTGGAGGCTTCTTCAATGTGACTATCCTTTTTCTCCATCTTGGAAATGAGTTTCACATGTGTTTCTTTCTTGGTTGAGAGCTCTTTCTCAACAATTGAGCTCTCACTTGCATCCCCTATGCAATCAACAACCAAATCACCTTCACAAGCATCTTCATATTTTATAACAAGATTCTCATCCACCATGCATCCAAGAATAGCATCAAGTTCTTCTATAGACCCTTCAGCTTCTTGTTGGAGTTCATCATTGATGTGAGCTTCATCCTCTTGTTCCTCATTCCATTGGGTAATTTTGGTGTTGATGGACTCTACATGTGATGTTGCAACAACTCTTGAACATGGAGTAGGAGTGCCTATTGTGAAGTCAATCATGAGAATGCTCTCATTAAACTTCTCTTGCTTTTCCAAAATCAACTTCATCAAGTTGAGATTCTCTTCATCATTAGAGATTTGGGAAGAATAGATTGCTCCTTGATCATACTCCATGACCCAAGATTGGTATCTTTCACCATATCCATATTGGTTCTCTTGAGCAACGTCTCCATCCAAAAGTCCTCCTTGATAAGTGGATGAGCTTTCAAAACCATGAAGGCTTGTGGGGTCCCAAGCCATCCCTCTCTCTTGATTCTCTAATATAGCCTTCAACATTGAAGGTATATCCGAATCCATGCTTTCTCCCTTGTGATTGTGACTTGCAAAAAGAACAAACACTTGAAATAAAGTTAGTAACCAAACAAACAAAAACAAAAGAAAGCTTAGTCTCAAACTAAACTTAAATCCTAGTGATCAAAATATCCCAATATGGCAACGACGCCAAATTGAAACAAGTATTTTTTTTACTTGTTTGCAATTCCTCAATTGCTCATGTCATTGCAATACTTGAGATATCAATCCATCTTGGGAGTTTGATGCAAAAGGAATACAAAGTTCGGTTTATGCTAAGTCAAATTCGATATTCAAGTGACAAAGGGCTATTAAAACCAAGCTACAACCTAAAAGAGATACTACAAGACTAATTAAATGATCTAAAATCTTAATTATCACTAATCAAGCACTAATCAAGCGATTAACTACTAATCAAGATTAACAAATTACTAAAAATTAAACCTAGGGATGGAATCATTGATTTGGGCATCTAAATGGCCAATCTTGCAATCATTTAAGCAACTCAAACAAGCTTTCTCTATGCCTAGAACACTAATTAAGACTAATCCATTATGTGTGGCAATAATCCCTTTCCCAATCACCCTAATGAACTAATGATGTTTTAGCATTAAAAAGATTAGCAAGCATTAAACACAAGTCTAAATGGCATGATAAACACCCTAGACAATTAATGTCTTAGGCTAGGAATGTAAATCTCTTAGAAAGTTGGTTCAGACATTTCATCAAACACTTGGTAGGTGTATGAAATGCTTATGATTCAAAATAGCAAAGATTAGCTATTTGGCATTAGGAACTACTTAATAAGAAGAGAGATGAAAGAATCTAACCTAGATTGCAAGATTGAACCATTAGAAAACCCTAAATCTAACCCATCCCCAAGTTCCTAAAGAACTACTCACTACTCATAGCTAATCTAACAAATCTAATTCAAGAAGTGTTAGTAAACATGATTAGATGAATAGAAAAAGAAAGATTAGAAGAAACAAGAATCAAATTGCATTAAACTTAAAAAAAATCTTCCAAATCTCCTCAAAACCACAAAGGGGCGTTTTTTAGGTTTAAGCCCAAGAGAAGATACATAAATATTAGGTTTTAAAGTATTTATAGGGAAGGAGGTCAAACCGGGTCAACCCGGAACAAACCGGGTTTTGACCCGGGGTAGCAGTCTTGCGGAAATCGCCATATCTCCCTAACCACAGCTCATAATGACATTAAACTACTTCCAAATTAAAGGTGATTCAATTACCTACAACTTTCATGAAGAGCTCGAAGGCTGAATCGGAACGGAAAGTCTTCGTTTGATTCGATTTGTACTCAAAAAAAAATCGTCTGCGTTTAGTTCGACGAGTTCGTCGAACAAAGTCGTCGAACTGAACCCCTGGTGCAGTGGTTCGACGACTTCGTCGAACAGTTTGGTCGAACCAACTCCCTGGTAAAGTAGTTCGACGACTTCATCGATCCATCACCTCGAACCGAACCAAAAGCGATGTAACTTTCTAACCACGGGTCCGAATGACTTGATTCCAACGGCACTAGAAAGCACTCTGAATCCTCTACAACTCTTAAGAAGGCTTCGGAGTCTGAATCTCAGTGCAGGGCCTTCTTCAGGACACATACAGATGAGGGTTCCTGTTACAGCAGTAATCCACTCTATCTATTATGTTTTGCGATTACAGCTAGCATTGGACGAGGCTGAGTGTGGTGTACTATATGCTGCAGTTCTTCATGTTTCTGCAATGAAACGTGTTTTTGGTGCAGGGCAAGAAGAAATGCCTTATTCACTGCAATCCCAGCTGAAGCAGAGGGAATTTCTGAAATCATGTCAGTTCACGGACATAAGCCGACTCGCACTTGATTTTATGTTTCACATAATGCTTACACAGATCATGAAGTTGTTCATTCTGGAGCAGGACCTTAAAACTTACAAGCATCACTATGCTAGTGAAGTAACTTTGTGTAGAAGCTCTATCATTCCAGCTTGAGGGCAAGCTGGGTCTTCGGAAGGTGGGTATTGATATGATCACAGGAAGATGAGCTGAGCTATCACCTGCAGAAGATTAAGAAGCAGAGGAAGAAGATAGTCAACGTGCTGAGCTGGATTAGTTGACTGCTTATTTTGTTACGGTTATCGTACATGGGCCTTGGGTATATAATAAGGACTCATTCACTACTTTACATTCATTTTAGTGGGTGAAATCAGGAGTTGTTCTCATTGGAGAACAAGAGATCGTATTTGCAAGCTAATACGCTTGGATACGTATACGTGTACTACGCAATTGTGAATAATATACGAAAGTTCTTATCAGAGTCTATATTGATAGCACAAGCTTGGAATCAATTATTTACGTAGATGGAAGTGTTTCTTAGCTAGTTTGAAACGAACTGCTTTTAGCTTCAAGATTTTCAGGCAATAGTTTCTTCCAAAACCAATGTTTCCTCCATATGAGTGTCATCTCTTCAATTGGCACTCCTTTGGTCTCAGGCAACAGGAAGTAGACAAAGATGGTCATCACAGAAATGCAACCAGCAAAGAAGAGAAAAAGTCCAAACTTTAGTGCACATAGGAGATACAGAAAAGCCTGGGCAATGATGAAAGTGAAGAGGAGGTTGACAGCAACAGTGATACTCTACCCCGCAGAACGAGTCGCCAATGGAAATATTTCACTCGGTATAGTCCAGCCAAGCGGACCCCATGACCATCCATATCCCAGAATAAAGAGGGAAAAGAAGATGACCAACATGATGGAGTATCCTTTTGATAGCTCTTGGTTGTTTCCTAATTTCAGTCCTAAGATCACTGAGATAATTATCTGTTTCCAGACCGTGAGATGCATTATACATATGATGATTGTAAGGAAGCAAAAAAAAAAGTAATGATTTCTTACTTGACAGGTGATCATTTGTAATCCGCCACTAATGAGCAGAGCTCGTCGTCCTAATCTGTCCACTAATGCGATTGAAACAAAAGTTGAGAGGATAAGGACAGCTCCTACGAGGACTGCAGAATAAAGTAAAGAGTTTTCACCAAATCCCATTGTTAGGAATATAATTGGTGCGTAGAAGAGAATGCAGTTTGTTCCAGTGAGGATCTGAAACATAGGCATGAGAATCGCCATGATAAGCTGAGTCCTGTGGCGTTTCTGCAGAATTTCCTTAAAAGGATGCTTTATAGAATTGGCCAACTCGCTAGCATCAATCATATCTTGAAACTCCGCCTCGACGTTTTCCGTCCCTCTGAGCTTCTCCAGTACCTCCCTGCTTCTTTCTGCCAATCCTCTTTCGATCAAGCTGTTGGGAGTCTTAGGAAGGAAATAACCACCAAGAGTCATGAGCAGAGCCGGAAAAGCAGCTGAGCCAAGAGACAGCCTTCAGCCCCAATTGTTGAGCTTTTGCGTGGCGTAACTGATCATGTTGGCAGCAAAGATCCCAAGAGTTGTTGCCAACTGAAACAAAATTGTCAGACCACCTCTCATATGTGCTGGTGCCACCTCTGATAAATACACAGGAACTGCCTGAAAAACAAAGGTCGCCTCGTTAGATGAGATTTGCGAACAACCTCATTGCCCTCTCATATTACCTGAGTTTCGAATCCAACGCCAAAACCGAGCATGATCAGTCCTAGTAAAAGCATAGCGAGGTTTATCGATCCAGCATTTACAACAGCTCCAATTAGAAAGAAGATCCCAGCGCATATGATGCTTACACGTCGTCCATAGTTCCTTGTGATTGGTGAGGCTACAAGAGTGGCAACCAAACCAGCAATGTACAGTGACGAGTTAAAAGCCGCTAGTTCTTGATTGTTGAATTTGCAGTAGTTATTCTCATGAGCATTTCTCCTTTTTTCATACACCGTGTGGAAAAACTCTTTGAGGAACTCATCCGTTGACGTGACACCACCTGTAAAAACAAAAACCCAGAAACTGTTTCAGACACTTAACACACTCACTTATTTTATACAAAAAGGCTTCAAATTATTGTACTGAACCTGAGACACCGATGTCATATCCAAACATGCATCCACCAATGGCTGCAACAAGGCAAGTGATGACGACGAAGCCAGTAATCTTCCCTTGGTATCTCTCTGCTCTCTCATTGGCCACCACGGTTGGTCCCAACGATCTTCTGACCATTTTCTTTTTATGTGCTCTGCTGTCTACGTACTTCTTATGATTTGGTTTTTTTAAGTGATAATCAGTTAAAATTCTCAAGCCTGCTAGAGAACGAAACTGAATAAAAGTTACACTAAACATATTTATTTCATGTTACCCGTGTTTTGTTGATCAATTTATTTTGTTTTCATCAAGTTGGTTTCCTTTTGGAGATATTTATGTTTGCGTATGGGGAGTTTGAAATTGTGTTTGGTTGAAATCTTGGATGTAACATATTGTCTCATGCCATTTGCATGTATCCTTTTTTTTGTTTTTCTTTGTTTCAATTATTAAAGAATAAGAAATGAAATTATGAGAGGAAACTCCAAGAAATCTACGTGCTTTATTGACAATTTTGAGGAAGTCCTTATCTATTTTAATAAGTTAGAGAGGCTGAAAGATAATTCCAAAGAAGACAAAAATGTACTTATGTCCCAACGACAATGATTTGAGTAATCTTTTTTATTTTTAATGATTATGAGGTTCCGGTGAGATCCATATATTTATAAATCGGAAACCAGAGCATGTTATATGGTTTCCATCCAATGCCGTGCCAATGCTTTTAAGAGTTTGAGACAAAATTAAAAATAAGTAGTTTTCTATATATTTTGTAAATTATTATAATCTTTTTTAAAAATGTTAGTGTCAATAGAAAAACTGAATAAAACTTATAACAAAAAACAGCATTTACGATTATTAATTTGAACTTGGGATTGTAACCTAAAAACTAACTTCAACTAAGTTTTACCCACTACACTATTTTTGAATTTTTTAAAATGGGAGTCTCAAAATAATAAGCGCGGCTCAGTTTTGTAACACAGTAAGCGCGGCTCTGTTCGCATCTTAAACGTCTTTCAATCGATATTGCAACCTCTTTTTTTTGTCATCTAACTTTTATTAAAAACATATGAGATACAAGAGTGAGATACATGGTTGGAATACAAAAACCGGCAAAAGTTGAAAAACGAAATCAACCCCTCCAGAGACCAAGCCGGCGAGTATACAAACTCTAAATTTTACCTTTATTATAGTCAACTAACGATAGCTAATTTTGAAGTTTTTTGTTTGGACATATTTGAATAAGAGTGATAACACAACGATGACAATACAACTACTAGACTACATATCATGGTTTCGATAACCTTTAATTAGTAAAACTAAGTCAAATTCTTGTGATGCGACATTTTAAAAAAAAAAACATTGGTGTACAAATTCAATTGGTAATAATTATAAATCAGAAAACTCAATCCTAATTTTAATTGAGAGATTTTTTTAAATAGTAGTTTGACAATTTTAAAGTAAAAATGGTATAATAATAATTATAAATATTGAATAAATGTGTGGTGAGAATAAGATCAACAAATTCATTATGATGTTTGTTGAATAAGTTGTAAATTATTAAATGTTGAATAAGTTTTATAATATCAAAGCGAATATGTCATGCAATATTCTCTAGGCTTGGCTTGTCGAGAGTTTAAATCCAAGGCAAGAGTAAAAAATAAGTAAGAGAGAAGTTTGAGTGTTCTTGTAATCTCCCGTTCATATAATAAAAGTCTCCTCTTGTTTAATATATATTTCCTCTTCCTCTTAAACACTTGTTTGATCCGATATACCTCCTACGTGGTTGTACCTACTATGTCTTTGTAAATTTGGTATGAGAGCCATGGCAGTTTAAGCTTAACTCTTATCTTCCTAGAAAAATTAGGCTAGTGAGTTGTCATGAGCTTGTATGAAAACTATGCTTTGTGGTTGCCACTCACTGGATCTTCCACATCAGAAATCCTACTAAGCTAGATAAACAAGAATATATAAGAGTAGAATTCATAAGGTTATGATGCTTGAGGTACGCTAAGGCTCCATGAGATGAGACTATTGCCTCAGTTATAGAGCAAAGTGCCTTATGAAAACTAACTTTATATTCTTATCGCTCAAATGATAAGGCAACTCATAATTTATTTTTCTATGGATAGATAAGAATTAAGGAATTATGTCGTGGTTTTGATCTCTTCATATACTCCATGAAAAGTACATCTTTTATTCCATCCCGTCCTTCTTTTAAAAAATCAAACTTCAGCAAAATGGATTTTCTTGATGAACTTGAGTATGTAAATGATGATAGTAAAGTTCCTATCACCGAATTACCTCTACTTAACCCATATAAATCATTCACCAAACCAAATCTACTCTCCCAAAAGTCATAAAACATGTGTTTGATCCCAATAAACATGCGGCTAAAAAGCTCATTCTAGCCTCACAGCTAGAATAACATTGATAGCTCGCATATTTACATCATTTTAGTGCATCATTTAGAGTAGTTAAGTGTCATTTCATGCATATAAGTATCCCATTTGCATTCATATTAGGACTAGTGTGTCTTAGGATTAGATTTGCATACTTTGTTGCATATGGAGTGCATTTCAGGTGCTTTTGGAGCTTGTGGAGGCTCTATGGAGTTTGAGAGAATTACTGAAGAGAAGCCAAGTCAATATGGAGCAAAATAGAAGACTTCTCCTGCCATGTCTACCAGCCACAACGACTTTACCCCGATTTGAAGCAAGACAGTGCCTAGCACCTCACTAGACAACCCGTTGTGGAAAGATTAGCTCGAACGAAGGCTTTCCATCTCGATTCAGGTTCGACGTCCTTCATAAAATTTATAGAAGATCGAGGTAGCTTTCGAATGGAGTTGGTTTGAAGTCATTATCATCAGCCGTTCGGAAGTTACCGCGGAAACAGTGACTCTCGGTCTGGCATAATGGTCTGAGTCCATTGACGAGCCCATATCAAGCTGATGCAACGGGATGATCCAGTTGCAGAATCCACACCAAGCTGATGCAACGGGATGATCCAGTTGAAGCCCATATCGACCTAGTGCAACGGCTTGAAGCTGTTACAAACCTTATCCTAAAGTTTGACCAGCTTTTTGACTACTTTTTACCTACTTCTTTTGGACTTTAGTATAAATACTCTTTAACCTAGATCTTATCTTGTATCCACTTATTTTTCTCTGTAAATTTCGTGGTTCTCTCTTTCTTTCAAGAACAAGAGACACAAAGTTTGAGTTTTGTATTTGGACCATTGCTTTTTAATTAAATCTTGCATTTATCATTCATTTCTTCTTGTTTATCTCTCTCTAATCATGTCTAGCCATCTTTCCTTCATGGATTTCGTGGTTAAGGCCATGTTTAGTGAGTAGTTGTTCTTAGATTTAAGGTTGAGGGGATTAGGGAGGTTTTTAAGAGTTCATCTTGGGTTTTTCTTGTTCTTATTCTATGTCTCTTCTTGGATTTGGAGGGTTCAAAGCCTAGAGATTCTCAATGGAGATCTCTTTGATTCTAGGGATTTTCTTATCCTAACAAGACTTAGGAAATCCCCTAAACCCAAATCCAAGAGGCTAGCTCATCCTTCCCCATACACCATGGATGTTTAGGGAGCTAGTTAGGTCATTTTGAGATCTTGGCTCTATGCTTATGAATCTATCTTTCCACCATGCACCATGGGTTAGGATGAAATATTGATAAAGGGATTTTTACCATACACCATGGATTAATCTTGTTTTGCTTCTTGGACCTAGAGATAGCTCATTAGAAATGTGTAGATCTATGTTTTAAAAACCTAGAGTTCCAATCTTGAACCTCCCTAAGCATGAACCTCCCTAAGCATGAACCTCAACCTTGAATCTGTCTTTAGCATTTGAGTAGATTTAAAAGTCATCTCCCTTAGATTTTAAAGTTTATTACTTTAATTTTCTAGAAATTGCCTAGTTTGTCTGTTTTTAGTTTTCAAATTTTAAAAATCAGTAACCTTGCCATTTAAATTCGTACCAGTAGCCTACTAGTTGTTTAACCCTTCAGTGGGATTTTCAAAATAGTTTTCGTTGTCATTTAGGTTTTTAGGATTTTGTTACTCCATTAAAACTGAATTTGGCTTTGATTTACATAGCTCTTGTATTCCTAGTATCTTTTAACACCTAAGCTGGATTGACACCTAAAGTATTGTAATGACAAAATGATGCTTTAGGATTGATAATACACTGAAAAATCCTAGTTATCAATTGGCGCCGTTGCCAACTTGGATTTGCTTGAAAGTATTAGGATTTAGAGCTTAGTAGAGACTAAGTTTTTATTTTTTTATTCTGGTTACTAATCTATCTACTCTACTGCTTGTGTTTTCAGGTACCTAATAATAAGGTCTAGAGGGAACAACCACCTGTTTGACCCTCTAGACAATATTCAACTACTTGGAAGAACAAGGTTGAGAAAAAAGAGAGCAAAAGTTCAAGAAGTTGGCCATCCAGCTATGGCAAATCCACAAGCGGTTTTTGGTGCTCCACAAGAGCATGATGGAGCTCAGGCAGTAGGTCTTAATGCTGCCCTACAGGATGCTCAAGGTTGGGGCAATGGAAACCCCAACCACGCCCATAGACCCAAGAGGATCATAGGTGCTTGTGACGCGCCAAACATGCATCACCACCGTTTTGGTATTGCTCCACCACCAGTCCAGCATACCCACTTTGAGATATATCCAGATTTCATCTCTATGATCCAGAACATCAGGTTTCATGGTTTGTCAACAGAAGACCCCCTTGACCATCTAGACAACTTTGATCAACTTTGCGATTTGATCAAGCTAAATGGTGTATCCGAAGATTGCTTGAAGCTTAAGTTGTTTCCATTTTCACTTGGAGCCACGGCTAGGCATTGGGAGAAGACACTCCCACAAGGCACTATCACGTCCTGGACTGATTACAAAAAGGCTTTCTTGTCAAAATTATTCTCAAGCTCAAGAACAAGTCATTTGAGGAATGCGATCTCCGGTTTCACTCAAAAGCAAAATGAAACATTTAATGAGGCTTGGGAGAGGTTTAGGAGCTACACACTTCAGTGCCCACATCATGGCTTCACAGAAGAGTCACTATTGAGTACCTTATACCGGGGAGTTTTGCCAAGGATTCGCATGATATTGGACACCGCAAGCAAATGACACTTTCTTGGACAAGAGGTGAGTGAGGGTATGGAACTGATTGAGAATTTGGCTTTGAGTGATGGAGATTATTCAGAGGAATATGATAGAGCACCAAGGGACAGTGAGCTTGAAGGACACAAGAAAGAGATCAGGTCCCTCCATGAGAAAATTGACATGATGTTGTTTGCAAATCAAAACCAAATGCACTTTGTTAGTACAAATCCGGATGTGTTTGAAGTGAAGGAACAAAGTTAAGGGGTGGTTAACTCTATAGCCAATCAAGAGCAAAGACAAGGCAACTTCCAAGGCCAACAACAAGGGAAAAAGCCATATGGACCTCCTGGTTTTGTGCCATAGCAACAACAAGTCCAAGCTCCACCTCAAGATCCTATTCACGCTATGATCAAACAACTTCTTCAAGCCCAAGCGTCCACTGATTTGAAGTTTGCTGAAATGAATGCTAGGATGGACGCTTCTTGTACTGAGTTAGCTTCACAAATCAGCAGCCTCAACACCAAGATTAAGCAGCTTGAGAAAGGCAAAGCTATTTCAACCAGCCAAGGAACTCTACCAGGCAAAAGTGATGCAAAACCTAAGGATTATTGTCAAGCTATTCAAGCTCTTGAAGAAAAGACCACCACTCTTGATGGCGTGGCTCCACCACTGTATGAAGCTGAGTATGAGACTAACATCCACTCCAATGATGCTTCTAGTCTCAATGAGGTCATTGAAAAGCCAAGTTTGGGGGGGGGGATTTTCAAGGAAATCTACCATGATGCTTCAAACAAACCGGTTAAAGAAGTTTTGCTGATGAAAGAATCGTGTGCTGAGGAGCAGGAGCACGCCAAGGACCCTACAAGACAGCACATTGCAGCAACTGACGAGCTCAAGACCTTGACAAAGCACACCAATCCGGGAAAATTCTCAATTGTGTGCAAGCTAGGCGATGTAGAGGTTCAAGATGCTATGTGTGATTCAGGTTCCACAGTAAGTGTTATGGCACTTGACTTGGTCAAGAGAGTTGGAATACGGAGTATGGATTAGCATCCTACCAAGATCACTTTTGGAGATGGGTCTACAAGGAAACCTCTTGGTTTGGTAAAAGACTATCCAGTGAAGGTCGGGAATCGCTTGGTACCAACTGATTTTGTGATCATGGATATAGACAAGGCCAAGAATCTCCCTATGCTCCTAGGTACGCCATTCCTCAGCACTGTAGATGTACAGTGCTGCAATTGATTTTGCTAAAGAAGAGGTCATCCTAAGGAATGTGAATAACTCGGTTTCATACCCGATCACACCTCCTTTAGCAAAGTTTTGTGGAATGATGAAACCAGAGAAGGACTCTTTTGATCAAGAGGAACGTGTCTGTAGGAAGATTAGAGAGGAGGCTGATTTGAAAAGGCGTTTTAAAGCCCAAGCTTTGGAAACCAAGAAACTAGCAAAGAGCTTGTGATGAGGACCTCAATCCACTAGACCAGATTCCTACAATGAGGCTGCCACCAAGAACAAGGTCTGGTCTAAAGCATTGCGTGAGGACTTCAACAAAGCTGTAGAGAACTTGATGAATCAAAGGGAGCTTGAAGACATCACGGATCAGCTCAACAAGCTAGTCATTTCGCCAAACAAGAAGATCAAGTCAAGCAAGCTGAGGATACAAGCCCAGAAGAGCTTACAAGCGACGGTTTAAGCTCATATCAAGGCTGGGCCCTTATAACTGCAAAACAAGGGCTTTCCTTGTGTACCATTACGCCAACCATCTAAGGCCAAGGTAAGCCCATTTATATTCATTTCCATATGATTATTGGCTAATAAAACTTTGCTTTATGTCTGTTTTGAGTTTATTTACATTTCTTAGTAGTAAGGCATATGTTGGCCATTTTTATTTCATTCTTAGCATAGCTTATATTTTAATGTAATCTGTTTCAAAGACCCCTAGAAGGGCACAGCTGTTTGAACCATATATAAGGTTCCCTCACAGCCTTGTATCATTTTTAACCTATCAATAAAGCAGAACTTTCTTGTGTTCATAAGAACCCTAGCAGCCGAATTCTGAGATTGAGTGAGAAGCCTGTCTCTTGAATTCTTCAGACTTATCATTGCTTAAATCCATAAA
>JAHZTW010000006.1:36517170-36562765 GCA_020283515.1 Alliaria petiolata
GAACAAGGGAAAGGAGATCCAAAACCAGGTTCTTGGGAGTTAAAAGGGCAAGGTCGAACCTCAGCTAGCTCCAAGGTACACCATCCACAAGCCTTGTAAATATCATGCATTTTTAGATTTTTGATTTTGATTTTTTGTTGATGGTCTCTCTTGAACTTTTATTACACAAGGGACTGTGTAATTTAAGTTTGGGGGAGAGGTTGAGAGATTTAATTTTGTGTTTTGTGTTCTTATTTTCCCTTTAGCATATTTGAGTCTTCATGCATATACATTTGCATAGAAAAATCAGAAAATTTTCAAAAATTTCGAAAAACTTCATGTAGCTTGCATTTGCATTTGTAAATATTGTAGAATTGAGTCTATATTTTTTATCATATAGGTTGCATCATTCACGTGCATAGGGGGCAATTTTCCTTGAAAAATCTTTTAAGCTCATGAATTGGTTCAAGGCCCTAGTTAGTAGTTCTTTGATGCTTTGTGCAAACTTTGAAAGTAAGCTCTAACCATATTTGGATCATTTGTCTTGATTTTCTTGGCCTAAGTTGAAACAAGCATGAATTGAATCATTTCCTATCTATTAAAACCTTAACATGAATTTTGAATTATCATATTTGTGCATTTGAGAAAGGATACATGGATCACATATACATATTTAGGCTTTCTTATTCCCTTAACCACTCTCTTGTAAGCCTAAATAGAATTCCACACCTTAACCCTTACCTTATTTCAAGCCAAAATTCTTGAGTGATTGCAAATTGTGAGGCCTTATTTTTGATTGAACTTGGCATAAAGTGTTAGGTTTAGGGCGACATGTTTAGGCTCTCATATTGATGCTAGCTTTGCATATTGAAGCTAGTTTTAGGCTTGATTTGGGGTGGGAGTTCAATGGTGTTGAAATAAAATGCTTGGCTTGATTTCGGGTTTGAGAAGAAAAGGGTGTAAGGAGTTTTAATGAAAGGGATACATAGGTTGAAGTGGTTGGTCTTGAAATGTTTTGAAAATAAGCTCAAATGTTTAAAAGAAAAAGGTTAGCTCTCTAGTAAAAAGAAAAGTAAAAGAGCCAAAAGTCCAAATGCATAAAAAGATAATTATTAGAAGAGAGCTATCCCAAGAAAAATAAAAGAGCTAATCTATGTATGACCATACCACTCACTATAAGAAAGGTTGAAGAAGTTACCCTTAAGTGAATTAGATTGATGGAGTTTTTGTGGGTTATGCTTGGCGGCTTGCCTTGTTTGATTTGGGTATTTCTAGAGGGCTGTCTCTTATACACATCTAGATGTGTATAAGATAACCACCAAGAAGGAACCACCAAACAAGAAAGGCAAGGGTAAAGGAGCGTTAGTAAGATTGCCCGATGACGCTGAGGATGAGATTGGTAATGGACGTGCTGTCCCAAGGAACACTTTGAGTTTACATCCTGTGGAACTAAGAGATGGCTCCATTGAGTACAGAGTCAAAAGCAAAGGGGGCTCAAAACCATTCTCAAAGGCAAGGTTCATTCTTCCACCGGGGTTAGAGAAGGATGAAGCAAGGGTGCAAGAGATGCTGTCTACTATCTACCATGTTGGACATGACTCAAGGAGAACACCCAGCCACGTCCTCAGTCACCCACTTCACCCTTAAGCCAGCCTAAAAATATTTGTAAGGAAAGTCAAGCTAAGAGACTTTAAACATATCGCACTTGGGAGGCAATCCCATGTCTATCCTTGTGTATATAGTTTTAATTTTTGTTCTAGGTTATCCTTTTGAGTTTTAGTGAGCAGGAACAAGGGAAAGGAGATCCAAAACCAGGTTCTTGGGAGTTAAAAGGGCAAGGTCGAACCTCAGCTAGCTCCAAGGTACACCATCCACAAGCCTTGTAAATATCATGCATTTTTAGATTTTTGATTTTGATTTTTGTTGATGGTCTCTCTTGAACTTTTATTACACAAGGGACTGTGTAATTTAAGTTTGGGGGAGAGGTTGAGAGATTTAATTTTGTGTTTTGTGTTCTTATTTTCCCTTTAGCATATTTGAGTCTTCATGCATATACATTTGCATAGAAAAATCAGAAAATTTTCAAAAATTTCGAAAAACTTCATGTAGCTTGCATTTGCATTTGTAAATATTGTAGAATTGAGTCTATATTTTTTATCATATAGGTTGCATCATTCACGTGCATAGGGGGCAATTTTCCTTGAAAAATCTTTTAAGCTCATGAATTGGTTCAAGGCCCTAGTTAGTAGTTCTTTGATGCTTTGTGCAAACTTTGAAAGTAAGCTCTAACCATATTTGGATCATTTGTCTTGATTTTCTTGGCCTAAGTTGAAACAAGCATGAATTGAATCATTTCCTATCTATTAAAACCTTAACATGAATTTTGAATTATCATATTTGTGCATTTGAGAAAGGATACATGGATCACATATACATATTTAGGCTTTCTTATTCCCTTAACCACTCTCTTGTAAGCCTAAATAGAATTCCACACCTTAACCCTTACCTTATTTCAAGCCAAAATTCTTGAGTGATTGCAAATTGTGAGGCCTTATTTTTGATTGAACTTGGCATAAAGTGTTAGGTTTAGGGCGACATGTTTAGGCTCTCATATTGATGCTAGCTTTGCATATTGAAGCTAGTTTTAGGCTTGATTTGGGGTGGGAGTTCAATGGTGTTGAAATAAAATGCTTGCCTTGATTTCGGGTTTGAGAAGAAAAGGGTGTAAGGATTTTTAATGAAAGGGATACATAGTTTGAAGTGGTTAGTCTTGAAATGTTTTGAAAATAAGCTCAAATGTTTAAAAGAAAAGGGTTAGCTCCCTAGTAAAAAGAAAAGTAAAAGAGCCAAAAGGCCAAATGCATAAAAAGATAAGTATTAGAAGAGATCTATCCCAAGAAAAATAAAAGAGCTAATCTATGTATGACCATACCACTCACTATAAGAAAGGTTGAAGAAGTTTCTCTTAAGTGAATTAGATTGATGGAGTTTTTGTGGGCTTTGCTTGGCGTCTTGCCTTGTTTGATTTGGGTATTTCTAGAGGGTGAGTGAGCTGTAAAAGAAAGTAAATGAGAGGAGAATTAGGTTCATTGTTAGTGTACTTGGGTAGATGAGAGTCTAGTCATGTATGCATACAAAGCCTTTTACCTTTAGCATTATGCATGAGTTCAATCCTCTTTGAGATAAACCATTGCTTGGAGTACCCACTTGAATGAGATCATTTTTATCTCATAACCATGTCCCTAGCCAAATGTATTCGGTCTTTACTTGCACAAGTGTGATTCACGGTTTGAAGTGCTTAATCAATGTTAAAGGTTAGGATTCTTGGATTGCTTGGAATAGACAAGTCATGATTTGAGATTCAATATGTGATGTATAGGGCTAAGTTCTTTGGAGTAGAGTTTGTATACTGCATCCTAGGATTAAGAACAAGGACCATTGATTCGATTTATTTGAAAAACACTTTTGAATTTGAACCCCTATTTTCAAACTTCTTCTCCTAGTTTGTCTTTGTTTGCTTGTGGGCAAGCAAAATGCAAGTGTGGGGGTGTTGATAGCTCGCATATTTACATCATTTTAGTGCATCATTTAGAGTAGTTAAGTGTCATTTCATGCATATAAGTATCCCATTTGCATTCATATTAGGACTAGTGCGTCTTAGGATTAGATTTGCATACTTTGTTGCATATGGAGTGCATTTCAGGTGCTTTTGGAGCTTGTGGAGGCTCTATGGAGTTTGAGAGAATAACCAAAGAGAAGCCAAGTCATTATGGAGCAAAATAGAAGACTTCTCCTGCCATGTTGACCAACCACAACGACTTTACCCCGATTTGAAGCAAGACGGTGCCTAGCACCTCACTAGACAACCCGTTGTGGAAAGATTAGCTCGAAGGAAGGCTTTCCATCTCGACTAAGGTTTAACGTCCTTCATAAAAGTTCCAGAGTATCGAGGTAGTTTTCGAATGGAGTTGGTTTGAAGTCATTAACATCAGCCGTTAGGAAGTTACCGCGGAAACAGTGAGTATCGGTCTGGCATAATGGTCTGAGTCCATTGACGAGCCCATATCAAGCTGATGCAACGGGATGATCCAGTTGCAGAATCCACACCGAGCTGATGCAACGGGATGATCCAGTTGAAGCCTATATCGACCTGGTGCAACGGCTTGAAGCTGTTGCAAACCTTATCCTAAAGTTTGACCACCTTTTTGATTACTTTTTACCTACTTCTTTTGGACTTTAGTATAAATACTCTTTAACCTAGATCTTATCTTGTATCCACTTATTTTTCTCTGTAATTTTCGTGGTTCTCTCTTTCTCTCAAGAACAAGAGACACAATGTTTGAGTTTTGCATTTGGATCATTGTTTTTTAATTAAATCTTGCATTTATCTTTCATTTCTTCTTGTGTATCTCTCTCTAATCACGTCTAGCCATCTTTCCTTCATGGATTTCGTGGTTAAGGCCATGTTTAGTGAGTAGTTGTTCTTAGATTTAAGGTTGAGGGGATTAGGGAGGTTTTTAAGAGTTCATCTTGGGTTTTTTTTGTTCTTATTCTATGTCTCTTCTTGAATTTGGAGGGTTCAAAGCCTAGAGATTCCCAATGGAGATCTCTTTGATTCTAGGGATTTTCTTATCCTAACAAGACTTAGGAAATCCCCTAAACCCAAATCCAAGAGGCTAGCTCATCCTTCCCCATACACCATGGATGTTTAGGGAGCTAGTTAGGTCATTTCGAGATCTTTGCTCTATGCTTATCAATCTATCTTTCCACCATACACCATGGGTTAGGATGAAAGATTGATAAAGGGATTTTTACCGTACACCATGGATTAATCTTGTTTTGCTTTTTGGACCTAGAGATAACTCATTAGAAATGTGTAGATCTATGTTTTAAAACCCTAAAGTTCCAATCTTGAATCTCCCTAAGCATGAACCTCAACCTTGAATATGTCTTTAGCATTTGAGTAGATTTAAAAGTCATCTCCCTTAGATTTTAAAGTTTATTGCTTTAATTTTCTAAAAATTGCCTAGTTTGTCTGTTTTTAGTTTTTGAATTTTAAAAATCAGTAACCTTGCCATTTAAATTCCTACCAGTAGCCTACTAGTTGTTTAACCCTTCAGTGGGATTTTCAAAATTGTTTTCGTTGTCATTTAGTTGCAGCAAGTAGTTTTTAGGATTTTGTTACTCCATTAAAACTGAATTTGGCTTAGATTTAGATAGCTCTTGTATTCCTAGTATCTTTTAACACCTAAGCTGGATTGACACCTAAAGTATTACAATGACAAAATGATGCTTTAGGATTGATAATACACTGAAAAATCCTAGTTATCAAACATCTAGTCTGCAACTGAAGCCGAATAGATGATCCCACTCCGTTTCAATGTAGGAATGATCTACCAATGGAGAACTCATGGATACACACACCTTCACTACGGTGCAATACACCTAGTCTTAACCCTTCATTAAAGAAAAGATCTATCTGTAGTAGTAAGAGTCGCTCTCCTCGATACCAGATACAAGGAGTATCAACACGCTTGAATAGCCCCCTCCAAACAAAGTGTTAAACGCATGAACATTGTTTGTCACACTTTTCCCAAATTTCAATGTGGCTCTTGAAGACCCGCAAATATATAAAAACATGCAGATCAAATTACAAATAACAGGCGCTTCACAAATTGGAAACACATATGCATCAATGCTCCACCATCAGATGGCTTACAGAGTCCAGAATCACGCTATAGATCTAAGCCTTCCGAGAGACATAAAAGATGCACTGCTCATACAACTTGAGTCACAACATAGTCCATCATGTATCCATATCTTAAGGAAAATCCTTAGAGACGAGCTGATCAAGTTACTCCCATAATAATGGGTAACAAATTATGAGGAAACTCCACGAAAACAGCAAGCCAATACAATCTGTTGACTCCTCCATTCACAAGAGAAATGACGGAGCCATTGAGATAGAGTTTAAACAATTAAATTAATGAGAAAGCACGACCTACGACTTTGTGCACCGAGATAAACTCAATATGTCCATCTGAAGATGATCAAATTCAAGACGTGTACTTGCCTGGAGTTCCTATCAAATCATTCGATTCACTTGGAGATCCCATCTATTCATTCAAGGATGAAAAATGCCACAAGTTCTTTGATGTTTTTTGACTGCCCAAATTGCTCAATGGCAGACTCCAATGAAGAAGAAACTCCAAAATAACGAAGACGAAGAAGGAAATCAACTCAACAAATGTTGAAAGAACAATACGAATCAGGAGACCCAGAAGTTGGGTTACTGGGAGAATCCACCAGAAGAAATTTTGAATACTATGTCTTGTATTCAAACCGATTAGCACCACCAACACCGGATCAAGCCGACCAGCAAGCACCAACGAGTCCAGATCAAGGAAGTGTTTAAATGTGCTACATGTTTAGCCCTCCATCCTCTCAGGAACCGATGTTTCCACCACCAGATTTCGAACAAAAAACGCGGTGACCCATAATTTCAGAACCTGAAAAACCCAGATGGGTCTTTGAAGGAGATTAGTGCAGCAGAAGCAACTCTAAACTGGTAAACAGAAAATGCGGTGACCCATAATTTCATCCTGAGCAAGATCGACAGAAAGGTATCAATTGTGGATATTTCTGTTAAGGACATAAACAAAAAGATATCCTCTATCCACCACGAACTCCTCCACTTGGCATCCATTGTTTCGATAAAATCTCCCCATATACACCAAAAAGAGCCAGAACTAAAATCCCTTAAAACCGAATTACACTCCCTACAAAACCAGTCAAAAACTCAATTCCATACACCATTGGACATCTTCACCCCTTATCCAATATATACACCACCTTATATGGTCCAAACACAACCCCTCTCATTTTCTCAAGACCCAAGTTATTTTGGATCATCCTCTTTCCTAACAACTAATGTTGTGGAGAAACACCATCATACAAAAAAAGAAACAACTAGCTTTTTCGGTCGAAAGCGAAACTCCAAAAATCTCTATACCAGAAACTTCAAAAATCCAAGAGTTATCTGAGAAAATTGGACCACAATTCATTGAGGAATATGCAAGCAATCCAATTTCAACCTTCCTTAAAAAAGTTGCAAAGCAAGAAGAGCCCACACATCAACGCATTGTAATGGAAAGCAAGAAGAAGAATACATGGAAAGTGACAGAGTAAATATATCTGAAGATAGAAGAGAACCTCGAAGACCACATCCTCCACCAGACTGGGATCCAAGAAACCACACGGAGTCACACCAAGGTTTCTCTTTCGACAATGTCCCCCCGTCAAAATGGAGAGACCAAATCTATGAAATGCTTGTATGGCTATTGAACAACTGCTCAGCCCAGGAGCTACTCTTCCCACTGCCATCGACAAAATACTCTCAAAATTTCATGGTCGCCTCAGACAATTATTCTTTCCTAGTACCGACAACTGCAAATACGCCAGTCACCAACGATTGACGCCTTGATTGGACACATCCACAATGAATTTCTTGGTGCATGGGATCAATACACTGATCAAGCAAGAGAAGAATACCTCAACATGAAGTGCGGCTCCTTCAAGTGAAAGGAACTAGAAAAGCACTATGAAAGGATGTCAAAGATATTTATGCTTTAAATGGCATAGATTACGTCAATCTCAAGCAAGCGTACTTGAACCCACGTCCAGAACCACTTGGAAATGAAACCTCAAGGATATTATCGCTAAAAAGCATGTCTCTTAATCAAGCATCACTGGGAGAGAAATATCGGATGTCACTAGCAGCTCTCGAGAAATTATGCAATCACCAGAATTTTTTCAAACAATTGCAAGAGCAAGAAAGACTTCTTGGCAAATCATGTGATCGTCTGAAACTCTCCGTAAAATGCAAGGAAAAATGTTGCAGATGCTCTACATGCTACAAAAAAGGAAAAAAATTATAAAAGCAAATGGAAGAAGAGATATCCTCACTCATCTGGTGGAAAGAAGAAATGGAAGTTTTTTAGAAGAAAGAAACAAAGGGGTTTAAAAAAATCAGACATATGCTACATATGCAAGAAGAAATGACATTATGCGAAGCAATGCCCAAACAAGAAGAAAAGAGATAATCTTCTTGGATAGTTGGCCCAAGTTGAAGACATCGATGATTCAGACGTTGAATCCATATTCTCCCTTGATGATGAACCAACTGATGATACAGTCCTCGCCATGGTGATTGAACAAGAAGACGACTCTTCAGAGAAATCTGACTCCGAACAAGATGAAGGAAGTGATGAATTTATGCTACCTGGATTTTTCACGATTGACGTTTGCCAAGCAGAATTGTCAAAAGAAACAGAAATGGCATATTCATCCCAACCATTTCTGAATGCCAATATCTACATTTTCCCTGCTAAGTATGACAAGCCCATACCGGTCATAACATACTTTGATACAGGAGCTGCATCCTCCATCATCAAACAAGATATACTCATATCCTCACATTGGCATTCATGCTCTGTAGCATTTAAGGAAGCTAATGGTCAGATAATCCACATCTCCCTCATCAGTAAGCTTATCTATATCCAACTCTTTCCAGAATACATAATAAAAATCAATGTATATGGGCCCCAGAAAAGACAAAAAGTCTTGTTTCAACGATTACCACAAGCAAAGGTCTTCTCCATGTTCGACTTAAAAGCAATATTTTCGCAGTTAGGAATCAAGCCAGAAGAAAGACCCAAAACTGGTTTCATACCAGATCATCATTATCAATGGAAAGTAATGCCTTTTGGATTAAAGATAGCTCCCTCCTTATTTCATAAGGCCATGATTAAGATATTCGAGCCAATCCTCCCAAACGCGTTGGTGTACATTGATGACATCCTACAGTTCTCTCATAACCCAACTATTGTCGAAGTTTCACAACATCATAAAACAGTATGTCATCATGCTTTCTGAAAAGAAGATGGGCATTGGAGAGACATAAATGGACTTCCTTGGAATGCACATCACAAAAGGACAATATCATCTCCAACCTCACATTGCAACTCAGCTCGACCAATTCCAATATGAAAACCTCACATTCAAGCAAGTCCAACAATTTTTTGGGATCGTAAACTATATGGCAGATTTCATTCACGATCTAGCAAGACACAAATCAGTGCTCTCATCACAGCCCAGGAAAGAGGCTCCTCTGTGGAACCAGAAATGCACAGACGTTGTGAAAGAACTCAAACGGATCCCGAAGACCCTCCCATCACGAAATATTTCATCTAAAGGCAAAAGAATTCTACAAACGAATGCAAAAGCGACGCGTTTAAAGAAAGTGAAAAGCACTATCACTCCACTTACAAGGAGATATTGGCAGTCAAAGGAGGAATAGAAAAATTCGAGTTTCATCTTGTTGGTCAAAATTTCCTCATAGAGATGGACATGTCCGCATTCCCAAAGATGATTCAATTCAATTAGAAAGTACTCCCTCAAGTACAATTACTCAGGTGGGAAGGCCTTCATTTGATGTTGAACTTCTGTCCTCGAGCACTGTTTCCGGAATTGTCCATTTTGCTCCAAAATATGCGTCTTTTGCTAAGTTTACCTGAAAAGAGTCTTGAACAACCAAATACTCGAAATCTAGTGTTTATGCACTAAATCATAGTGAAATGCTTATTAAAGCACTCACTTATGATAGTAAAATGGGTAAAATATGCATGTTATCATGTTTTCGGAAATACCAAGCTATTATCCTGACGAGAACATGGCTGATCACTACCGACAATTACTCAGCCTTTACACCCGCAGTCTTGAAGACATCCTAAATGGGGACATACCCGATGGAGAAGTTCCACCTGAAGACGAGGCCACCGTCAATCACTCACTCGAACAAACTGGAGCCATTGCATTTGAGATGACCGCCAACCATGGAGAAACCGTGGCTGCTGAAGCCATTGTCTAAGAAGCCGTTTATCCTGAATCGCCGAGAAACTCTCAAGTCATGCCCCAAGCTCGAACCAATTCCATGGGAAGAGCACCAAGAGGACGTAGTCGATTGTAGTATAGAATGAGAACAATCTCTCCGTTTCGTGTAACTAGACCGTGTGACAATTGTGGAGGAACTGGACATTTAATTGTTCGAACAACCGCCCGGGGAGACGCAACGCGATGCGAAACCGTTGTTGCTACGCTTGTGGAGAAAGAGCACTACGCTGCAAATTGCCCGCCGGCCAACATAACACCTCACACTCGCCCCATGACCTGCTCAGCTGCTCGTTCTTTCGATACTGCGTCAAGAGAGAGGTCAGCCAAAACTCTTAGATTTTAGGTTCGATTTTAGGAAACCCTTAAACCGTGCAGACCGATTGAGGTCACCGATCCTGGTAAGTATGGGCGCTAACTCACCTCATTTTTCAGTGTTTTTGTGTGTGCTTGTTTTAGAAAAACTTAGGATAGACCCTTAAAATTTGGTAAACCCGTAGAAACCCTAGGAAACAATAGTTAATAAGACATCCATACCCAAAAATCTAGCCTAACCTCTAGTAAAGTTAGGGAAAGTTCGTGGTGGTGAATGGTGGTGATGAAAATGGTGGTAAATGGTGATGATAAGCGGCAACAATGAATGGTGGCAATCAAGACGATGAAAATGAAAGAGCCCAAGTTAGCAGCGATCCTAAGCCGACATCCATAGAAGAGGCTGTATCAGAAGAATCTAGCCGTCAAGCCAAAGATTTCAGTGACCAAGATAAAGACAAGTGGGGCAAGTTAGAAATCAAGACGAAAGCAAAGTCAAAGGTAGTACCAAAAGATGGTGACAAAGGTAAAAATGTGTGGTATAAGGTGGTAGCAAAGTAAACCAAAAACAAAATAAATGTGGTATCAAAGGTGGGAGAACCGAGACTAAGAAAATTCTCAACTCTAGAATTCGGGGACGAAATCTAATAAGTGGAGAGAATGTAATGCCCCTCACCAGAGATCAATACAGTCGTCCGAATCGAGGCAGCACCCCGACCGGTCGCATTGGAGACACATTATGTTCAACCATCCAACTATGCATTAAGGACGTACCCTGACGGGCCATACCAAAGACACATCCCTATCAGCAATGCCAAGGCCGCATACCGATCGACCGCATGAAAGCCGAATCCCCTCCCAAGTGTTTCGTCCGAGCGTCTAACCGGTCAAACGACCAACCGAACGGTCAAAATTACGAATTTGAATATTTCAAGGGAGAATTGCAACTTGAAAGTTCTAGAAGCCAAGAGAAGCCCAATAATCACGATGACCTCGAGAAAAGACGAATACACCTTCAACTTTTCCCGAAGGACCCGCGAAACCTATCTTGACGGCTAAACCGAGGTACCGAAAGATTTAAGTGCAAATATCAAGGTCGTGAGCCTAAAAATTAATAGGGAGGTTCACACAAACATGGTAGAGGAAGAATCAACCCATGGAGACGACCAGAAGTGCCTTCGAGCACAACAAAATCAAATGAAACCGCCGGAGCCATAGAAGATCAACCGAGAAGCCAAACCAAGATCCGTAAAATGCTCAAATCAAAGGGAAATGAGAGGAGTCATTTTGTGGCTTGTTCAGTATCAAATGAGCTGGTTAAGTTACGACAGCACGGAGAGACAGGATTGCACCCTAGGGCTGTGCTCTGCACGATGGTGCAGATTTTGTCAGGACATTCATGTTATTTAGCCTGTGTGGCTATAGTCTGAATGGGTAATATGATTGACCTATAGACATTCGGATTATCTAGCCTTTGTGGCTATGGTTCGGATGGGCAAGAAGGGAGAGCAGAGGGGTGTGAATCTCAAATGTGCAGAATTGCCATGGCTAGTAAAATGAAGTATAAGTATTATTGTTATGCATCATATAATATATATATATATATATATATATATATGCATATGGTATAGCTTCTGTTGCATTGATGATGTGATGATTGTGTGATTGCGTGTTGATTGTTATTTTGGGGTTTATGGGGGTTTGATTATTTGTATAGGGGGACCCAAACTCACTGAGCAAAATAGTTGCTCATGACTCTACTAGTTTTGTAGGTAACCATTAGTGGGAAACCTTACGCGCGGATGGAGCATACATAAAGCTGGTGTAGTTCGTTTCCCTTTTGTAGATCAAGTACGTGTTTATTATGTATAGTAAGCTTTTGAGCGCGAAGCTCCCAACTGGATCTATATGTATGTTGGTTACACTTGGAACCTATGTATTATATGAATAATATGTTTGAGAAAATACTTGAGCTTCCATGTGGTATTAGTCCTTGTCCGGGACGAACCAACTATCAGATATGCCTCGGGTTGAAAAGATGACGTTTGGTCAAGGGTCTCTGGATTTATTCTGGAAACCTAGGACTGAGCGTTTGTGTGCGCATTGTAGAACTTTCAGAGTGGTTTGGGTCGGATGGTTGGTCGTTCAAGTTCTTGTTTGATTGTTGGGTGGCCAACCAAGCCAACTCTGATCTAGACCGGCTCGGGGGCGTTACAACCTGCATAAGATAATGTTAAACCTATACTACCGGGACTCACAGTGATTTTGAAGAAGGAAGACGCGAAATATTTAAGGCTATGCACGAGAAAGCCTTAGCAATCCTTCCCGCGAGCAACACCGTAAGCGGCTAGGGACTAAACTAAAACTACTCTAAACTAACCTAAAACTTTTGGGTGATTTTTAAGGCTAAGGGTGATGGGAAAAATGAGGGAGGAAGATCCTCTATTTCTGGGCAAAGCAAAGTTGGCCATGGGGTGAACATATGGTGATTTTGGGCTCAAAATGTCAAGGAATTAATGGAGAAAAATGGTGTGGCTTCTATGGAGTGTTGAGGTCCGTTTAAATTTTCAATAGAGGTGTCAAGATATGGTTGAAATCTTGAAGTAAAATGGTACACATGTGAGGTCTAGGGGCTAGGCTAACTTTGATGCAATGATGGTATTTTTTTAACTTCGTGAGCAGGTACTTTGGACCAAGGCTTTTTGACTAATTATCCTCCACATATGTCTTAAGCACGTGCAAAACATGCTAAATCCAAGAGTAGGCGTTCACACCATAAGATCTTGGTGGATTTTCTTTGGCGGTCACTTAAAGTGCAGTTTGGTGTCATGGCGTCTCTTAATTGGTTGAAATAGGTCGGTTGGGAGACTCTCCTTTTGACCAAATGGGCTATGTAAAATGGTCTATACTAAGTAGGTTTGGAGTGCTGATCACGTTCTGAATGGTGATTGGCTTCCCTTGATGCGCATGTCTCATAAATGGCTACACCGAAATCTTTGAAAGATTTGGTCAACAAGTGCTTTGATGACTGTGCCATGGACTAGAAAGCTTCTAGGTAATGGGATTTGAGTGCCACAAAATTATAGGCGTGCACCGAAACTTGGTGGAGTGTGTTCCCCACTTCGCCTGTTAGTACTCAAATGGTCCCGGATAGCCATGTGTCGCATTTTAACTCGTAGATGCACTTGATCGTCTTCTCAAAATTATGGACCATTCTCCATGCTTATAAGTATATCCTTAGTTGATCTTGATATCTAAGTCCTCCATAGACTAATTATTTTCACCGAGTTTCTCCTTCGCCTCCGATTGGACGCGTAACGACCGCTTCGTGGTCGTTCTGCTTCATGGTGCGGCTTGATGGATTTTTCTTCTGGATTCTCCTTATTTTAGACTCCTAAAATTACTCCTCTCATTTGCCTTTTATTAGAGAACTTTACGGATCTTGATTTGGTTTTTCGTTTGATCTTTTATGGCTTCGGTGGTTTCATTGGATTCCGTTGTGGTCGAAGGCACTTATGGTCATCTCCATCAATTTATTCTCCTTCTACTATGTTTGTATGAACCTCCTAAATAGTTTTTAGGCTCCCGATCTTGATCGCCGGAATAGCTTTCGCGGGTTCTTCAGGAATAATTGAAGGTGCACTCGTCTTTACTCGAGGTCGTCTTGAATATTAGGCGTCTTTCGAGTTCTAGAACCTCACTGTTGCAATTTTCCCTTGAAATATTCAAGTTCAAAATTTTGACCGTTCGGTTAGACGTTTGGCTGGTTGGACGCTCAGACGGGTTCCTTGGGACGAGACGCGACTTTCATGCGGTCGATTAGGATGCATCTTTAATGCGGTCGATCAGGATACTGAAACAAGAGTTTTTACTCTTGCAAGCAATTTCTCAATTGCTCATGTCATTGCAATACTTGAGATATCAATCCATCTTGGGAGTTTGATGCAAAAGGAATACAAAGTTCGGTTTAAGCTAAGCCAAATTAAAGGGTTGAAGTGACAAGGAACTATTAGAAGCAAACTACTAGCTAAGAGAGATACTACAAGACTAATTATATGAGCTAAAACCTTAATTATCACTAATCAAGCACTAATCAAACGATTTACTACTAAGCAAGATTAACAAATTACTAAAAACGAAACCTAGGGATGGAATCATTGATTTGGGCATCTAAATGGTCAACCTTGCAATCATTTAAGCAACTCAAACAAGCTTTCTCTATGCCTAGAACACTAATTAAGATTAATCCATGATGTGTGGTACTAATCCCTTTCCTAATCACCTTAATGAACTAATGATGTGTTAGCATTAAAATGATTAGCAAGCATTAAACATGAGTCTAAATGGCATGATAAACACCCTAGGCAACTAATGTCTTAGGCTAGGAATGTAAATCTCTAAAAAAAGTGGTTCAAGCATTTCATCAAACACTTGGTGGGTGTGTGAAATGCTTATGATCCAAAATAGCAAAAGATTAGCTATTTGGCATTAAGAACTCCTTAATAAGAAGAGAGATGAAAGAATCTAACCTAGATTGCAAGATTGAACCATTAGAAAACCCTAAATCTAACCCATCCCCAAGTTCCTAAGAAACTACTCACTAATCATGGTGAAACCCACAAATCCTATGAAAGAAATACTAGTAAGCATGATTAAAGAAGAGATAGATGAAATATTAGAAGGAACAAGAATCAAATAGCATTAAACTTAAAATAAATCTCTCAAATCTCCTCAAAACCCCAAAGGGCCGTTTTTCTGTGTAAGCCCAAGAGAAGATACATAAAAATTAGGTTTTTAAGTATTTATAGGGAAGGAGGTCAAACCGGGTCAACCCGGAACAAACCGGATTTTGACCCGGAGGAGCAGTCTTGCGGAAATCGACATATCTCCCTAAACGCAGCTCCTAATGACATGAAACCACCTCCACATGAAAGCAGATTCAATTATCTACAACCTTCATGAAGGGCTCTGAGGCTGAATCGGAATGGAAAGCCTTCATCTGACCCGATCTTCCAGTCACTTCAGGCAGTCTTGCGCCGCATCGGTTTGGCAATCCGAGGTGCTCCAAACCGAGGCAATTTCTGGTGGCTTCATCTCGGTTTGGCAATCCGAGGTGGCCAAACCGATGCATTCTCTGGTCGTCTTGCATCTGTTTGTTGTCCGATGTACCTCAAACCGATGTGATCTCTGGTTGCTCTGATTCGGACAGTCTTGCAAGAATCGCCGTATCTCGTGAACCGCTGGTCGTAATGACTTGATTCCAACGGCATTAGAAAGCTCATTGAATCCTCTACAACTTTGAAGAAGGCTTCGGAGTCTGAATCTAAGTGGAAGGCCTTCGTCTGGACACATACATTTCACACCTCCAAATGCTCAACATGCTTCTAAAAGACTTCTGCTTCTCATTTAGCTGCTTCTCTTCCTCCTCTTGATTATCCATGAAACTCCATATGGTCCTCCAAGCCTCCAAAACACCTAATAAAGACTCAATATGTACAAATATGCAACAACCTAAGCTAAAACTCACTAAACTCTAATATGGATGCAAATGGGACTAAAAGTGGCTAAATGAATGCAAAAGTACATGCAAAACTATGTAAAATGAATGCTAAAATATGCTAAATTATGAGTCTATCAACTAAATTGAAACAAGAGTTTTTACTCTTGCAAGCAATTCCTCAATTGCTCATATCATTGCAATATATTGAGGTATCAATCCATCTTGGGAGATGATTCACTAAGAATACAAAGTCTAGTTTAAGCTAAGCTAAATTGACAATTCAAGTGACAAATGATAATTAAAAGCAAGGCACAAACTAAAGGAAACACTACTAGAGCAATAATATCGAATTAAGCCTTAATTACTACTAATCAAGTACTAATGATGCAATTAACTACTAATTAAGATTGACAAAATACTAAAAACGAAACTTAGGGATGGAATCATTGATTTGGGCATCTAAATGGCCAACCTTGCAATCATTTAAGCAACTCAAACAAGCTTTCTCTATGCCTAGAACACTAATTAAGACTAATCCATGATGTGTGGTACTAATCCCTTTCCTAATCACCTTAATGAACTAATGATGTGTTAGCATTAAAATGATTAGCAAGCATTAAACATGAGTCTAAATGGCATGATAAACACCCTAGGCAACTAATGTCTTAGGCTAGGAATGTAAATCTCTAAAAAAAGTGGTTCAAGCATTTCATCAAACACTTGGTGGGTGTGTGAAATGCTTATGATCCAAAATAGCAAAAGATTAGCTATTTGGCATTAAGAACTCCTTAATAAGAAGAGAGATGAAAGAATCTAACCTAGATTGCAAGATTGAACCATTAGAAAACCCTAAATCTAACCCATCCCCAAATTTCTAAGAAACTACTCACTAAACATGGATAAACCAACAAATCTCATGAATGAAATGTTAGTAAACATGATTAAATGATTAGAGAAAGAAAGATTAGAAGAAAGAAGAATCAAATTGTATTAAACATAAAAGAAATCTCAAAAATCTCCTCAAAACCCCAAAGGGGCGTTTTTCTGTTTAAGCCCAAGAGAAGATACATAAAAATTAGGTTTTTAAGTATTTATAGGGAAGGAGGTCAAACCGGGTCAACCCGGAACAAACCGGGTTTTGACCCGGGGTAGCAGTCTTGCGGGAATCGCCATATCTCCCTAACCACAGCTCATAATGACATGAAACCACCTCCAAATGAAAGATGATTCAATTACCTACAACTTTCATGAAGAGCTCGAAGGCTGAATCGGAACGGAAAGTCTTCGTTTGATCCGATTTGTACCCGGAAAAAAATGTGTGCTCGGTTCGACCAGGTTCGTCGATCCAACTGGTCGAACCGAACCCCTGGATGTTTGGTTCGACCACCTTCGTCGATCCAACTCGTCGAACCCAACCCCTGGATGTTTGGTTCGAGCAGCTCGTCGATCCAACTCGTCGATCCGAACCGAAATCAATGTAACTTTCTAACCACGTGTCCGAATGACTTGATTCCAACGGCACTAGAAAGCACTCTGGATCCTCTACAACTCTTAAGAAGGCTTCAGAGTCTGAATCTCAGTGCAAGGCCTTCTTCCGGACACATACATTTCGCGCCTCCAAATGCTCGATATGCTTCTAAAAGACTTTTGCTTCTCATTTGGCTGCTTCTCTTCCTCCTCTTGATCATCCTTGAAACTCCATATGGTCCTCCAAGCCTCCAAAACACCTAATAAGGACTCAATATGTACAAATATGCAACAACCTAAGCTAAAACTCATTAAACTCTAATATGGATGCAAATGAGAATAAAAGTGGCTAAATGAATGCAAAAGTACATGCAAAACTATCTAAAATGAATGCTACAATATGTTAAATTATGAGTCTATCAGATACTGCCTTGGTGCGGCTGATCGGGACGCGTCTTTGGTATGGCTGGTCAAGATACGTCCTCAATGCATAGTTGGACGGTTGAACAGAATGTGTCTCCAATGCGGCCGATAGGGTTACGGCCTCGATTCAGACGCCTTTACTGATCTCTGGTGACGGGTAATACATTCCCCCCCCCATTATTAGAATTCGTCCCCGAATTCTAGTGTGACGACCCGGGCCCGGCCCATTTGAATAAGTTTAAATGGATTGATTTGCCTACCTATGTCATCAAAGTGCACTTACCTTTTCCGGTCACTTACCCTAAGAGAACTCCAGAGTTAAGCGTGCTTATGCTGCTGCTCTATTTGTACCGATATGTGTAGGAGCTCATGCATACCGCTGTATTGGGTCCTCTCTACCTTCCGGGCGATGCGCTCGTGCAGCCCATCTATAAACTGAGCCATCAAGGCTTCTTCTGATTCTTCCAGCTCCAAAAGATTCATGAGTTTCTCGAACTCCTCGAAGTATTCATCCACGGTCCTAGTCCCTTGGGAAAGCTTTCTGAACCGTTTCTGCAAATCCCGATGGTAGTGATCAGGGACGTATCTGGATCTCAAGAGAAACTTCATGTCCCGCCACAGGGTGACCGGCGCAAAACGATTTCTCCTTCTCTCGGCCACGTTTCTGTCCCACCACGCGATGGCGTTGTCCGTGAGCTGGGCCGCGGCCAAGGCAACTCTCTTGCGGTCACCGTAGCCATAGCACTCGAATATGTATTCCAGCCTCCTCTCCCAATCCAGATACACGTCCGGATTCGACTTGCCAGCAAAGGTCGGAGGAGTAAGCTTGATATCCATGTTGCCTTCTCTCGGCTCTTCCTCTCGCGCACGCTGTCTCCGAAGGGGGTCCGGTGCACGCTGGTGTTGTTGCTGCAACGGGTCAGGGGGATGGTCATCCTCAAGCTCAGGCATCTCGTCCTCGGGCTCACGCAGGTTCCTCACAGGAGCTCTTGGGGGAGGAGCCGCAGCTGGCGCAGGAGGTGGTGGCGGTTGTTCCAAGCGCATCATGCGCTCTCCAAACTCCTGTCTCATGGCCCGCATCTCTTCCCGGAAAGCGGCCATCATCTGCACCATGGCGTCCTGAGGTACTTCCTCACCCATGTTGTTCCTTTAACACTTGTACTGTTCCTGTAAGCCAACAAAAACAACAAACTATCAAAGCACCACAATAGATGAAATCAAGATCAACAAGACAATTTTAACAGGAGACTAAACAACTTTCTTTTTGGGATTTTCTGGATTTAATTAAACGAAAACTAACAGGCAACAACCAGACCAGCTCGCACAATCAAAGGAAACCACTTGAAAGTACCAACTTAACCGGATCTATCTAAGAACAAAGCTAAATGAAAACAAACGGAAACAGCAACGATTTTTATAGGGTTTTCTCTAATGAAACAGAAGTAATTAAGCAAAATTAAACCGAAAGGTAAAAGGATAGATGTCACCTAATGTAGGAACCTTTCGGCTCTGATACCAGATGGTGTGAACCTCAGATGGATCGAGACTCACGGGATGGAATCGAACGCGCTGGCCTAAAGGCTCTATCGCGTTGGATCGGTGTAAGGGTATCGGATGATGGAACGATGGCACCACAGAGAGGATGAGGGGCTCTCTGATACAGCAAGCACTCGAGCTAAGCGTGATTCCACACACAAAGAACGAGCAAAGGATTTCAAGACTTGAGTTGAAAGAAGAACTGCCGATTTTATTGATATGAGGTCAAAAGTTGTGAGCTACAAAGCCGAAGTGGGACTTTATAAACAGTCCGGCGGCAGTGACCTTCTAGGGTCTCCCAATAGGGCAACTTAAAACGCGAAAATACAAAGAAAATAAAGGAAAAACAAAAGCAACAAAATGGAAAAACTCCTAATACAAAGAAAAGGAAAATTCTAGCGTCTTAAACGAAAAAGGAAACAACTTAAACCGAAAAAAAAAAAAAAAACTTAATCTTTGCTTCTTTCTTGATCCCTTGACATCTCTGGCTTAGTCATGATGCTCAGTGTGAGTGTCCGTACCTGCAAGCATTATTGAAATGGAAAATACCTTGTTTTCGTTTAGGAGCGGCCAGGGGTGTTGTTGCGTGGTCAGGACGGTTCTTGACGTGGCTTTGATGAGGCTTCTCGTTGTCTTGACAGTCTGGAGTGTGCTTGATGTCCTGCTGTTGAGGCCTTCACTGGAACGGTCATCGTTGTCCTCCAACTCCTCTGGAAACGCCAAATGCTCTCTCTCGGCTTCTAGGCTTGTGATCGCGGTATCTTGAGGCTCGGCGATGGTCTCCTCCTGTTTCTTGTTAGATTGTATTAGGGAATCAGTTAGAGAAAGGGACATACCTTGGCCGTGCTGTGGGGAAGCTAGCACGACGTCTTGCTGGGATATTTCCTCCCCTTGCTCCTTCTCGGGTAACTCGTAGCTTTTAGGAACGGTTGATGGAGGTGGGCCTATGGCCTCGGGTTCATTTGCTCTTATGATCCGTTCCACAGCTAGGTTGAACTTTTGACGTAAGGACTTCGTCTTGGATCGAGTCATTTTGCCCTCCATGACCGTGGGGACATCTCCTTCGGTTGGCTCCGGCTTGGCGGTTCCACCACTTGTCGTCTCAAACTTAACACTTTATGCTAAGTTCAATCGAAATAAAGGCCTCACAAGTATTCACATAAGAACAATTGGCTTCAAAGGAGGTAAGGTATGGTAGGGGTACTATTTGAGCTAGCAAGAGAGTGGCAAAGTGATTAAGAAAGCTCAAATATTTTCAATCCATGAATTCACTTCCAATGCAAGGCATGATAATTAATTAAATGTCAAGATTCGGTTTAAGTGAGAAGAGTTGGCTATCAATTTCAAGACCCTATTTTGACCAAAATTTAGTGAAAAATGAGGTGGTTCAAGCATGGTTCTTCCTTAAATTCGAATTTACTCAAAATGCATCAAACAACTATGAACAAGGGCGTTGATCTCATGACTTAAAATGACAATTTACAAGGAAATTCACCCTATGCAATGCTAATGAATCCTATATGCTATGCAACTAGACTCAATCCTATAATGTAAATGCATCTAAATGATTAAATATTTTTTTTTATGCATGAGACTGAAGATGCAAAAGGAAAAATAAGAAAACAAAACACAAAGTCAAATGACATAGACCCTCCCCCAAACTTAAATTACACAGTCCCTTGTCTATTAGAAGTTCAAGAGAAGGACACAAAAACACACAAAAATATGCAAGGAGTAATGGCAGTCACAAGGAGTGGAGTATAGTTTAGGAAGAAAGAAGACTTACATTGGATTTGGCTGCATATCGGGGTCTGACCGTTGTACCACCTCGTTATAGCTTCTATATCAGGGACAGACCGTTGCAACAGCTCATTGTAGCTTCTCTTGGGTACAAGCCGTTGCACCAATCTCGGCGTGGCCACTATATCGGGCACAAGCCATTGTGCTAGACCGTTATGGATTCTTTTCCTGATAACGTTAGAACGGCTGATTATAATGACTTGAAACCATCGCCATTCGAAAGCTAACTCGATCCTTTAGAACTTTCGTGAAGGACATTTACTCTGAATCGGAGTGGAACGTCCTCGTCCGGACCGATTTGTCCATAACAGTTTGTCATGTTCGTCGCGCATGTTCGTTGCTACACGTCGGGGTAAGACCGTTGTGGCTGGTCGATATGGCTTCTACATCAGGCACAAGCCGTTGCACCAGCCCGTTTTACCTCCATTGGTCCCTTTTGGTTATGGTCCATGCTCTCCAAGACTCTCTAAACTAGGATAGACATGAGACTGCCTCTCAAGTGCGCTTGGTTGAAGTCTCTAGCTAGACTTGTGAGGTTCACTCACTGACTCCTTGGATCACCGGGATAATACTCATCATAGAACCATCCCCCTAACTCTTTCTTCCTTATTTCTTCAAATGGTAGCTTCCATGGATAAGCAATGCTAACTTCAAGTTTGGAGATTGTACCAGCAAGTGGGGAGGTTGGCTTGGAAGGTGGAAGCACATAGAGATCTTCTTTCTTCTCAAAAGGAGCCTCTTTCTTCTCTTTGCTCAAAACCACCATCTCAAAACGTTTTGGCTCATCCCCCTCATTTAGCTTCTCAATGTCCACATTGAGAGTGGTATTTGACACCGTAGGAGGACGAGGGACCTCAACTTGTGGCTCTGAAGGAAATAGAGCACTCGTGGTATTTTCTAGAGTAGTGAGCCTTTCTTTCAATCCATCAATCTCCAAATCAAAATCAGTTTGCAGTTGTAGAAGTTGTTGGAGCAGACTCATCACTTCAGGGTCTTGGGTAAGGGGAATGGGGCTTGGACCTTGTGTAGAGAAACCATGAGTATGATAACCTGGTGGAGCATATGGGCCTTGGAGAGGAAAACCGTGACTTCCTTGGAAGTAGTTGGATGTGGTGTGACCGTGTTGCTTCAATAGACCAATGTGCACTTGGTTTTGTTGCAACAAAGTTTCCATTCCCATCTTTTTATGTTGATCTTGCATTTTTCTCTCATGGGCCTTCCAATCATTGTCACTCCATGATGCTCGCTCAAGATTACCATAAGGGTCAAAAACAGGACCATACCCGCCTTGCATATCAAATATCTTGATGTTGCTTTTTGTTGCCCTTGAGTAGTACCTACAATAGATTCTAAACAAGCAAGAGATTAATAACAACTTAAAAATAAACGCTTAATCTAACCTAGAATCAAAATCTTAATGCTCTAAACAAGACCCTAATGGCAACGGCGCCAATTGAAAGAGGGTTTTTTATATCTCTCTTTGCAATAAAAACCCTTCTTTACCAAATTGTAGTATAGCTAGGGTTCTTTGTCAAATCCAAAAGAGCCAAGATAGAGGCACTAAAATTATATGATACTAGGTAAGCTAAGAAAAATGGGAAAATAAGATATTTAACAACCTAAATGATAACTAAATGCAAATAGAGAGCAAAAGCTAACACAACCTAAGCAAGACTAAGAAATGACAAAAGCTAAACAAGGAAAAACTAGACACAAGCTTGGACTTAAAATAAACTAATGACAAGAGTGGTTCTTAGGATGAGAAATATGATATATGATGAACATTTCGGATCAAGAAGGCTTATAACAACATCTAGACCTTGGGTCTTAGATGGTAATCCTTAGGCATAGGGTTTCTAATCAAGACTAATCCACTGTCGTGATAGAAGTCACTTTGCTATCTTATCACCATAGACTAGCTCTCGCTTAGCGGTACAATAAGGATAGCAAGCAAGAATACCCAACCCTATAAAGCCAAAACGCTCCCTAGGCATCTAATCCCTTAGGCTAGGATGAGCGGATCCTCTACAAACGGTTCAAGCATTCATCTAACATGGTGTTTGTTAGGGAAGCCTATGAACTTTAGCATAAGTGATCAATCTAAGCTAAGCATTAATTATGGTGAGTAGAGAAGGATTAAGATCATTAAATTCATAAGCATCAAGATCTATCACCATAAATCTATCACATCCCAAGAACCACAAAATAACTACTCCCTAATCATGTGTTTAACCTCTAGATCCATGAGGAAATAAAAGGTAAGCATGATTAGAAAGAAGATCTATGACAAGAAATAAATAAAGGCAAGTGCTTTACCAAGAAATGCTAAAGAACAAGTCTTGGTTAAGCATAAACCTAAAAGAAAAGTTCTTGAACTCAAGAACAAAATAAAAGCTCAAACTAACAATCCTTAAACAAAGCTAACCACGAAATCCACAAAGGAAGGATGGCTAAGTAAGATTAAAGTAGAATAAGCAAGAATAAGAAGAAATAAATTAAGTGAAGTGCAAAAAACTAAATTAAAATAAAAGGTATTTACAAGATCCTTCAAACTAAAGATGAAAAATAAGAACAAGCTAAAAAAGGATAAGAGGAAGGAGAGAGATTTCGTTTTGGGGTTGCTAGGGTATTTATAGGTGAGCCACAAAAAACCCTAGTGACCCTTATCCACAAAAATGGGATCCAATGCTAAAAGCAAACTTCTTTGGACTCTTGTGCTCTTTGGACTTATGCTGCAACTGCTTCATGTCGATATGGTACCCTGATATTGGCTCCAAGCTCTTATCTTCCCAGCAGAAGCTTCATCGGGCACAAGTCGTTATGCCTTCCCGTTACACACTAGCTTGCCGAGCTGGCCAGACCGATGCTCACTCTTTCTGCCGTAACTTCTGAACCGCCGATCGTAATGACTTGCTACTTCCACCAGACGAAAGCTAACTCTATCCTATACAAATCGTCTGACGACATCAGAAGCTGAATCGAGCCAGAAGACCTTCGTCCGAGCTGATCTTTCCACAACGGGTTGTCCATTTCGGTTTAGTTGATTGATCTTGAAGCAAGGTCTTGCTTCATATCAGGATGAGGTCGTTGTGACTGTCCGTGGTGGCTGTAGAAGTCTTCTCTTTTGCTCCTTCTTGCCTTGGCTGCTCATTAGTTCTTCTTCCAAACTTCATAGAACCTCCACAGGCTCCAAAAGTACCTGCCAAGTACTCCAAACATGCAAAATACGCAATGCTTATCCTAAAACTAATATGAATGAAAATGGGACAAAACCTAATGAATGAATGCATAAAAGAAACCAAAACCTACACTAAATGCATGCTAAAACGATGTAAAATATGCAGATATCAGTTGGCTAAAAAAATATAATTTATAATATATTATTGAAGATTGATTGAGATGTATGAAAAAGAAAAATAGTAGTTTTTATACTTCTTCAAAAAATGGGAGTGGGTTTTTGCCGGCGACCAGATAATTCTATGTGACTTGTCGATGTTCCTTTGCTCCTTTTAGCTCTTTTCTTCTTTATTTTCGTTCTAAGTGCCTAGTATAGAAGCACAATGGAACAATAATCTGAGGAAGCGTTGTCCAAAAAAAAAAAATACGAGGAAATGCTTTCTGTCTCTCTCAATGGTAGCGGCAGAAAGGTGCGTTCCAATCCCGGTGAAGAAGATGATGATAATGACACGGCGAGGCATATGGTGATGACGAGGAAGAGGAAGCCAACGGTAGTGACGAGTAGTTTCTGGGGAATTCAAGCTCTGTTTCCTATGAAAGAAAGATAAATTTCCTTGATGAAGAATAATGCTTTTAGGCAATTCCGCCCAGATTTTCGTCACATTAACCAAAGGTAAATTCTCTAAAAACTTCAATCTCCATGGTTTTTATCAAAGTTTGGCCCAAAAACAAATTTTTTAAAATTGCTAAATTTTTCGTGATTGATGCTCGATTTTTTTAAGGTTTGTGTAAGATTAATGTTGTTTGTGGCTTGGGTAATGGATTTACTTAATCAATGTAGTAATTCCAATGAGAACATTGAGTTTTTGAAGAGTTAGGACTCATACGCATAAATAGTGGCCAATTTTCATTTCTTGAAAATATTATGGTTAATGGTTTATCTTAAAGAAATAGCATGAGTACTTATGGATTCCTTGCCAGATTGATGATTGGTTACACAATTTGGTAAGGAAATCGATAATTGTGAGTTTGGGCAAAATTGGGATGATTTTGGTGATGAACAATGATGAACGATAAATTATTGAACATGTTGAGGTTGAGGATATCAAATTGGGCCTTTAACTCCCTATGTTGCTTGATTTCAAAGTGTAGAAAAGTCTTGATGGATCGTTAAGGATTTGATTTGTGGAAAGTGTAGGAAACCCTACATGATGTCCCATTGACTTGCGAACTCAATACAAACTCAACTTCCTTCAATTGATTGTTTGCTTATGCATGAGTTGTTTCTTACTTGGACTGATCAGGCAGGGATTTTCCTAAAAAGTTTGCATCTGCAGAACAACACAGATTTATTTGATTGCAAGTATATTATCTGATTCATCAGAGAAAGAACAATTTGGGTTGGGACTTGGAAGAACTGATTAGAAGCGAAGCAGAAGAAGAGAGAAAAAGAGGAAATAAGAAGAGATGTATTTCTCACACTTCCCAAAGTTGTCCCAAAGTTTTCCCAACAAAATCTCCAAATGACGCATGTATCTTTCTTTTACCCTTCCCAAAGTTTCCCAACAAAATGATTTTCTCTCCAAACTGATGCATCATGCCTTTTAAATTTTCACGTCACCAATTGATATTCTTTTTTCTAGATAATGATGGTTTAAACTTTATTTAAAATTTTATATGTTTTGATAACTAGTATAAATTGGATACCAATTTTTTTTAGAAATAATTACTCTGATGTTACAGAAAAGTTAGAATATTACTAGAATATTATACATTTTCTAAAAATTACTTAGATATTTTATGCCCTTGTGTAATTAATTTACGATTTTTTTTTAATTAAAAAATAATTAACAAAAAATTAGTTTAATCTACGTCATTAAGATAAAAAAAATAAATTCACGTTATTAACAATATTTATGTCATTAATGATCAAAAGCGAAGGAAACTGAATAATTCTCTTTTGTTACGGAAAAATATATCTCTCTCTCGACGATTCAGAAGTCGGAACCCTAATTTCGCCGTCGTATCCTCTCTTCCGGACTCTTCTATTATCTCTGTCACATTTCGTCTCCTTTTTCACAAACTCGAGTGGGGACTCTACGTTTTCGAGAGTGGACTCTTCATTTCTATTGCTAAAAATCTCTCCTTTTTCACGAACAAACTTGCTCCGGTAAGTTCGAATCTTTTTTTGAGTGTAGCCGTTTAATTCCATGTGATTCTCGTGATTTAAACTATTTTCCGAAAACTATTGCGGTGATATTAAGGGTTTTTATCGATGCTTATTACAGCTGATTTTCGCCGTCGTTGATTTACATATGGTGGCTAATTTGTTAGATCTATTCGATTTGGTGTCTGGTTTATCAATGCATCTGTGGCTGAGTTTGTTTTATGTTGCGACTGAGTTACGGTTTGCTTTACGGCTGATTTATAGTTTTTCAATACATTTGTGGCTGAGTTTGTTTTATGTTTTGGCTGAGTGACTATTTACTTTATGGCTGATTTATGGTTTATCAATGCATCTGTGGCTGAATTTGTTTTACATTGCGACTGAGTTACGGTTTGCTTTACGGCTGATTTACGGTTTATCAATGCATTTGTGGCTGAGTTTGTTTTATGGTGTGACTAAGTTATGATTTATACTCTGATGTTAGATCTCCCTGGGATTATCAGATGCCTAATGTTATTTCTGAATAACAAGCAAGGGATTACCCTCCAAGACTTTACGCAGAAGGGGAGTCTAATCTGGAGAATAAATCCATTAACCACAATTTTAAGATGGCAGATCTCCCTGGGATTAGAGAATCAATAGGTCAAGATGCATGGGATCAAATGAAGGAGTTACCTATTGGAATAGTTGCTAAGCTATCTGACAGCCAATTCACGTTGTCTGGTAAGACTATACACTATCTTCTATGTAGACAGTTGAGAATACATAAGAACGAGACTCGGTGTCTCATTCAGATTTGGCTTGAATGAATTTGGTCATATAACGGGTTTAAACACAAATCCAATGCCTACAGAGATGTTTGAACTTGAAGCTGACTACATAAAGTTCTTCAGAGAATTGAATGTGGCTGGTGGGGAAGGACCAAAGTTTGATGAGCTTAGGGCATGATTATCAGTGTGCCGGACATAGCCTCCTCAAAACCATAAATGGTTTGGGCTGTTGCTTCTTCAAGCCATTAGTATTTATGGATTGCATCATAATTCTAGAATACCATTCGAAAGTGCAAAAAAAGTTTTCGATGATGAAACCATGAAGATTTATCCATGAGGTCGGTCAGCATTTGAAACTTTTGTTGATGCTATAATGATGTTGAGGCCTATGGGAAAGTCGTACACCATTAGTGGTATGGTTTACGTGTTACAACCAATGGGAAAATCGTACACCATTTATGATATATCATGGTTTTTATCCAGTTTTGGACCATGATATAAGTGTTTTTATAGAGTCTTTTGTTAGTTTTCGAGTCCTATTTGAGTCTTTACAGGATGGAGAGTACTTGGAGCTATATGGGAGAATCTGGAACTTTTTGGAGCATTTTGGAGAAGCAGCCGAAGTGATGTAGTCGAATAAGTATATTTATGCACAAGGTGTCGATCGACACCACTTGTGTCGATCGACACCAATCAAGGTCGGCCAAGTATTCGCGACTTCTATCAGAAAAAGGAAAGAGAGCAAGTTTGAAGATATTACAAGTCTGCCCCTGGACGAAAAATCCCCTTCTATAAATAGATTTCGGGCATTGTTTAGCCATATACCTTTTCATAATTTATTGTTTTTGAGACTTAGAGAGAGAGAGATCGAGAGCTTTTGGGGAGATAATTCTGTACTCTTCTGAGAAGTTTTTGAACCCGAGTATCATTCTCTATTCTTTTTATGCAATTTATTTCAGCCATGATTTATGTTTTCATAATTATGTCTGAGTAGTTTGCTAGTTAGGTTAGGGTGATTTAGGCTTGATGATGAGTTTGTAGAATTATTATTATTGTTAGGAAAATCACTTGGATCTTCATCTTGATTTGTGCTTAACTTGATTTCTGAAATTGATCACATAGAAATCAAACCTTAGGTTGTTTAATAGATGCGAAAGCATTATTGATAATCTGACCTAATCATAGATGAGCAAAATATCTATTCGCAAAGAGATTTGGTTTGGGTATTTTGTGAACAAAATCGAACCTGAACGTTAATGCTTGTCTAAATTGTTTGAACTCGCAAAGAGATTTGGTTTTTCTGAAATTTAGGCATAGATAACTTCTGCAATGAGAGTTGATTAGTTTTAAATTAGCGTTTCGAGTTTTAGACGGTTCTTAATTATTTCCTGACAAAATAATATCTGCATTCTCTGGTTCATCCTGATAATCATCCTTGCCTAGCGTTTTCGTCTCCTGAACTTTAATCTGAATTAATCTCATTTACCTATTTCGCCTAGCTTAGTTTACTTTCATATCTATTTGACTTAGCATAATTTGAATTTAGAAACCTTAGCGTAGCATCTACTTCCCTTGGGATTTCGATACCCCTTATACTACGATTGCATTTGTTGTGCACTTGCAGTAGTTTTATTAGGGTAAAACCTGAGCCCTATCAAGTTTTTGGCGCCGTTGCCGGGGAAGTAATAGCTGCCTACGGAATCTAGTATTATGATTTTTACTAGGTTTTGTTTTTATTTTTTGTTACTAATTTAGTTTCTTATCTTTGGTTTCAGGTGCATGCCCAGTACCAGAAGCAACAAGGAAGAGGAACTAGTCGCACTGAACCAAGAGCTTGGCCGTTTGGAACGTACGAACCGCAAATCTGCTCGAGCGTCGATCGACACAACTAGTATCGATCGACACCCAACCTCAGCATCGATCTACACTACAAGCATCGATCGACACCTTGCGCAGACTACAATGGCAGAGGCTATGGTTGTGGTACGCGACGCAGAAGGTAACCTATTCGACCTAGAAGGCAATAGAAGGAATGCCCTGGGATAGAGACTTGATGAGGCTGGCGCCGCCATCATTGAACCAGCGATACAAATCGCCCCTGTAGAAGCTGGACGTGAAAGAACATTAGGCGAGTACAACCGCCCATACCAGTTCTATGCTAATAGAGCTGCGATCCGTCCTCCTGCATTCCAAAGGAATGACTTTGAGCTGAAGCCTGCTTACTTCACATTGGTGGCTCAGCATCCCTTCCATGGTCTTCCTAACGAACACCCTATGGACCATATTGAGAGATTCGAAGATTTAGCTTCAAGTATCAAGACCAAATAGAGTGACCTACGACTATCTTTTCTGCAAGCTCTTCCCTTACTCGCTTGCTGGAGATGCATCCTACTGGCTGAAGCAGTTGGATCCAGGCTCACTAACCACTTGGGAAGAGACAAAGAATGCATTCTTATGCAATTTCTTTGATGACGCGAGATCAGAAGAGCTGAGGACGAAGATCACTACATTCTCCCAAGGACCCACTGAAGCATTCAAAGCTTCTTGGGTAAGATTTAAGGCGTACCAGAGGGACTGCCCACACCACGGTTACAGCGAACCGCAGCTCCTTGGTATCTTCTACCGCGGGATTGATTAAAGGTATCAGATGGCCTTAGACGTAGCGAGCAATGGCAACTTCAACACAAGATACCCAGAAGACGCAATGGTGCTTATAGAGAATTTGGCATCTTGCAACAGCACCAAGAACGCAGACTTCGAAAGAAGACAACACGCTGTAGTAACTAGAGGAAGCCAAATTGCTGAGGTGAACAAGAAGCTGGACAACGTACACAATCTCTTGGTGGGAATGAAGCAAGTCCACTTTGCTAATGAAGTGGAGACATTCGAACCTGATGAAGGATGTGAAGAAGAGGATGTCAACTACATCAATGGAGGTGGTTTTCAAGGCCAAAGATTTGGAAATCAGCAAGGGAACAGAAGTTTCAATGGAAATTATCAGAAGAGATCCTTCACAGGAAATCAGAACTGTTCTGGTTATACTCAAACGCCCCCATTCCAGAACAACAACAACAATTACCAAAGGAGCTATGGAAGTTCTTCTTACCAGAAACCACCTGCGCAAGACAAAATGGAAGCTATGTTTGAGCAAATCTTAGAAGGACAGCAGAAGATGACAGTGGACTTCAATGGGAAGATTGATTCACTGTATCAAGACCTGAATGGAAAGATTGAGAGCATACACTCTCACATGAAGAAGCTGGATGTTCAAGTTGCTCAAACCGCATAAGCTGTTAACAGGCCAGAAGGTTTCCTTCCAGGGAAGACAGATACCAATCCCAAACGCCATGTGAATGCTGTCACATTGAGGAGTGGGAATAACCTTCAACCTGTGCAGAACAGGAGGCTAAACACTGAAGAATTCGAGGAGCTCGAAGATATAGAAGACGTTGCGGAGCCAGTGTCGACCGACACCACTGTGTGTCGATCGACACCCGAGGAGATCCACGACAAATCAGACGAGCTCGACGCGAAAGATTCAACCTTAAAGGCAAGTGTCGATCGACACCAGGAGTGTGTCGATCGACACCCAACGCGGACTACACAAGATCAGCTCACAACAACGAAGGTTGCAGTAGAAAGGGTTTACAAGCCAAAGGTCCCTTTCCCCTTGATACCAAAGAAGTCTAAGAAGGAGCTACTGGACGCTAGATGCAAGGCTATCATGGATAGACTAGTGGTTGAAATTCCTTTGATGGATGCCATTAGAACTACTCCAGTGATAAAGAGATACCTGAAGTGGATGATGACCAAGAACATGGATATGGAGGAAGGAGTAATGATGATATCAGAGCAAGTTAGTGATGTCATTCAGAACAGGCTACCAGAGAAACTCTCCGATCCAGGAAGCTTTGTTCTTGATTGCTCCATCTTTTCAGACAAGTTTGGGAGATCTCTATGCGACTTGGGTTCAAGTGTAAACTTGATGCCTCTTTCTTTTGCTCTTAGGCTGGATATGACAGACTTCAAGGCAACCAGAATCTCCTTAGTCCTTGCTGATCGTTCTGTCAGGATCCCTGAAGGTGTTTTGGAAGATGTTCCTATCAAAGTGGGAGATTGTTTGATTTCCTCAGACTTTGTGGTTTTAGCTTATGATGAGGAACCCAAAGACCCTCTCATACTTGGTAGACCATTCTTGGCTACAGCTGGAGCCATCATCGACGTGAGAAAGGGGAGGATTGCGCTGAACATTGGTGATTTAATGATGAATTTCGACATGGAGAAGCTGATGAAAAGACCCACGATTGATGGACAGACCTTCTATGTCGATTCCCTCACCAACCTTGCTGAAGATATTTTCCAAGAGGACCATCCTACAGACCCTTTGGAGCGAGCATTGACTACTTCTGCAAAGGACATTGAGTACTTGGAAGAAGCAGCTGCAGGTTACACAAAAATGCTTGATGATAGTGAGCAAGTGCTGCAGCTAGTCGCCCAAGAGGACCTGTGTCGATCGACACCTATGGGAAGACTTCTAGCATTTGACAGTGCTTTGTTCATTGATTCCGCAATATTCATAGTCATTAAATTGTACCTTTCACATGGGAAATGAACACGCGCCCACATTCGGACACCAGCTCTTTGGAGGTATCCATGTAATTCAGGATGAAGCGCTTCAATCTCATTGAACGCCTCAGTATAATCAGCCAGCTTAAAACACCTTGCCGCTTTTTTCACCAGAGGTAACACTCGCACCAAAAGCAATGAACACATATTTGAATCTTCCACACTCATCAATTTGAAGACGCGTGACTGTACCTTGATTTGCCCGTCTTATCATGTATAGGTAATAAGGCAATTCTTTAAAAATACTCTCTGGAGTCCTCAGATCGATCTGCCTTGCAAACCTTAGCGTCCTATGTGATTTTCAATAATCCATCTGTTGACACAAACATATTAATAAATCAGCCGAAATGAGAATAACCCATCCGTATCGTAATTATAAGTCAGCCATAATATATCTATAACTCAGTTGTAAACAACTTATAAGTCAGCCGTAAACAATCCATAAGTCAGCCAGAATGTATTAATAAATCAGTTGAAATGAGAATAACCCAGCCATAATGTAATGATAAGTATGTCGTCAACAACCTATAAGTCAGCCGGAGTGTATTAATAAATCAGCAGAAATGAGAATAACCCAACTCTAACATAATGACATTTCACCCATAATATATCAATAAGTCAGCCATAAAACAATCTATAAGCCAGCCGCAAACAATCTATTACCTTTATACTAAAATGCATATTGATAATTATTCTGACACTGCGAGGTTTAACGGACGGACCAACGTCAACAAGAAAGTCCCAGTAAATAGCTCCCAAAATATCAGGTGTTGCTTATCGGGATCGATTTGAACGTTCCGTCATAGAACATGTGTGTTCCGAATCGTATATACGAACATAAAAATGCGGCTCATCCCCTTGTTTAGATGCACAAACTCTCCAACGACATCCATCCACCCAGCACTTAATAATCACTGCACTCGGATTTGATATTGGTACATCAAAATCGAATCCATCCCTTACCGAAAAAATTTTCAGTTGTTCCAACTTGTCTTTGCTCCCGTATCGTTGTCCTACATCGAGGTTTAGCGAAGACATCTCCAACCTTAAAGCCTCCGAGTTCCCAATCGATCCGGTCATTTTAATGTTATGAGGTCTCTTCTTATGAGGCAGAGTTGGTGAATCTTCGTCTTTATTCTGAGGCTCGCCGTATGTAGTAAAGTTGTCATCATCAAATGACTTACCATCGGAGTCGTCAAAAACATCAAATCGGCTTGAAAATTCATCAGCTTCTTCTTCGTCATGTGCTTCTTCGACATCTTCTTCGTCTTCTTTGTCTTGTTTTTTACTATAATCATAACAGAAACCATCAAATCCCCCATCGTAATCTTCGTATCTAGATTCTACTTTTGAGTCAGAACTGATTGGTCGTTTCATCCTTCGTCTCGATCCATCCTTCCGACTAATTTCGCTAGACTCTTTCTCCGTAAACTCCTCACTGTGACGTAGCTGATAGATTTTTCATAGGCTTAGAAAACATTTCAACTGTCGATCATTGGAGACATAAACTGGTGGGCTATCATGCGACATATTTTTCATAGCTTTGTTCGAGAACATGTAGCTCAGCTTTACCTGATGGCTCATCTCCTTCAATCCGTAGTCATCGAGAACGAACTTCACAAGCTTGTCGTGCGTTGTTTCCGCATCTATCTGCACAATTCTACACCCTATATCATCGGTGTTAATTAAATGTTTGTGTTTTGATAACACTCATATTTTACTCCTAAAACGTATTATTCCAAGATCGTTTACAAGTTTTTTAACCCGGTTTTCAACGTTTTAAAGCGATTTACACGTTTCCTAGTCTTAAGAGTCATTTCAGGGAAATTGGACAAAAAGACATATTTTGGAGCAAAACGAGAACTTCAAGGACAAGTGCTCGGAGCCATAAGTTCAGCATCAGACGACGACCTTCCCACCACAAGATCAAGCTCATATTTGGAGACAAGATAGCCCTTTCAGCTGTCTTTCATGCATAGGCGGTTTGAGTTCGATCCCACGGTTGGATCTCAAGTTACGGAGGAAGAAAGAAGGTCCGTTAGACATATCCTCAAAAGAAGGACGGCCGCTCCACAGATCCTCAGAAGACCAATGGCCGTGCCACGCTAGGTCGCTTGCGTGGCCAGACAATTCTGGCTCGTCCCGACCCGTTTGCACTTATCCAATATTTCTCGAGGTTAAAACACGAAGCATACTTTCTAAAGACAAGAGAGAGCCTATATAAGGGGACCTTAGGGTTTCACAAAAGGGGGACCTAACACACAGCTTCTCCAGAACACTTTACACGCCGCAGAGAGAGAGAGAAGAGAGAGCTCGACGGCCCGTAGTTGAAGACCTCGAGAGAGAATTCTTCTGCAGCCGCCCACTCCTTCTTGCCTTTCTTTTCATCTTTTGTTCTTAGTTCTTTGTTTTTCAATACTAATCTTTCTCCGGGACTACTAACCGACATGCACTCTGCCTCTGTGAACAATGAATGTTATGCCTTAGTGGCGGTGAAATCAAACCTGCACAAACACATTTTACATGCCTCTCATGATCTCCACAAGCACATCTCTAGAACAGTCGGTGAGTTTGAACGAACGCCTTTGCAGTCCACTTTCGGATGGGAATCCGATATCTCTTTCCCGAAGGTAAAACACTTTTTTTTTATTTATCTACTCTACTCTGAAGATAGAACACAAGGCCTTAATGTCATGGTGACTTTGCCATTGCCAGGTTCTTGGAGATGTGATAGAATCTTTAGCTGGCGCGATAGAACCTATCATATTGCTTGTTAGATCCGATCCATGAACCCCGCAAAATACCCCTGAACCCAACGCCTTTTACCTATTGATTTACAACCGTTTAATTCTCTTATGCTGCTTGATATTACTATTGCAAACCGTGACACACTGCACCCCCAACTTCCCTTTTGGTTTAAAGATGTTAGAAATCCTAGGACTTTTGCGAAACAACAATCTCTGTGGATTCGATCCCTTAATATACTACTGTGATTGCTGTGCACTTGCAACTATCTTATGGGTAAAACTTGAAGTAACAAATTCCACCGCATCATGTTTCTTTAGCTAATTACCATAAACTACAATTACCGAAACCAGATCCATCATATATCCGAGAAGGATGAACAAAAATGAAGAAGAACAAGGAAGACGATGACAAACTGGATGTTCAAAATTTAAGTTATGGATATCTTTGTTCATGTGAAGAACGAGGTGAAGAACAACGACAACGAGAAAGACGATGATGACGACGAGGAAGACGAAGACGACGTTTTGTATTTCTCTGTTGATGATGACATGGAAATATGCATCCGACGTCATTTTTTAATTGATTAAGTGGCAAGTAAGCCACCAAACGAACACGTAAATCAACTGTCTTAAACCAGTCATCAAACAAAACTTTAAGTCAGTCGTAACATGAATACTATTACAATAATTAAAAAACGAAAAACGGCTGCCAAATTTAGCCGTTTAATGTCGTAACTCAACTGAAAATCATTACCTCGGTCGTATCGTTTAATAAGCTAGCCGTCAAAGCATGCTATTGTGGTAATTAATCATTCGCTACTTAATCAGCCGTAATTATGCCGATTTTTTCGTTAACCCAGATCATTACGGCTGATTTATGATACTTACACGAAAATCAGCTGTCACGAAACAATAACTCAGCCAGCCGGAGAAAGTAAATTCAGCCGTGTCGAAACAATAACTCAGCCAAATTTTGACAAATCAACCATCGGTCTATAACTCAGCCGTAACTTATGGTTGGGCTATGCTCGTAAGTCAGCCGTTTTCTCATAACTCAGACATATTTAATTAAGCTAGCCAAAACACCAGGCTGGGTTATACACGTAAGTCAGCAGTTATCTCATAACTCAGCCATTTTCCTTAAATCAGCTGCAACATACCGTCACTCAGCCGTCATTGCCACTGTAGCGCTTTACGGCTGAGTTCATTAATACACATCAGCGATTTCTGACGTGGCGGCGCGTTTTTCTGATGTAGAATTAAAAAATAATGGCATTCCTTGTAATTACGTTTTTTCCTATAACATGTAACAAGGGCACGCTGGGTATGGAAAATATATGCGAAATATGATAGTAATAAAAAAAAATTTGTATGTAACTCGTTATATCACCTAATTTGTATGATATCTGAGTAACTTTCCCATTCTTTTAACACGTGAGTACCTGACTAATCCCACATATATAGTTTGTTGTTTAGGTTTGTTTTTATGATTATTATTTTTTTTGTAAACATATTCTTATTATTTTTTTGAAGAACAAATTAATATTCACCCTTTTATTGCTTGTGATTAGTATTTTTCTAGCTGCTTAAAAATCTAGAAACTTCTAAGAATAAACTATGTAGGTATGTGTGTGTGGCATTTTATCAATAAAACAAAAACTATGTGGGATTAGTCGTCTGTTATGTACTATGTGTTTCCTACTATATTGTGATATAAGACTCGGTTGTGAGTCTTATGGAAGGCGAAGATGGGATCTAGAGGCTGACTTCCACGCTCTCTTTTCTAGATCAGGGGATGGACGGTGATAGAACAAGGCTTGCTCGCATAAGACTTGAGCCGAGGTGGAGTCTAACAAGCTGGCTTTCACACTCTCTCTTGTTGGACGATTTAAAAGGGGAAGTGATGGTGGATCGAATAGTACCACATAGGGATGAAAGATCTCGGATACTGCACAATTACTCAGCCTTGGTGAATCACACACGCAAAGGCAAGAGAAAAGACAAGAACAAGCGGCGGCTTGTAGCTTTTAGAAGAACAGCGTTATTTTATTGATGAAAAAGGGTAACCAAAGATACAACGCTGCAGGGGAGCTTTATAAACAGCTCGTCAGCTAGCCTTAAGTCCGAAAGCATAAAACAAAACGACAACAAAGAAAAGGCAAAAAGAAACAAAACGCATAAAGGAAAATTACATGAAAATGGAAAGTTCACTTAAGCTAAAAATAAAATAAAACTAAGCCTATTCTGCGTGGTCTTCTTCTGGAGCTCGAACCTTGGCCTCTTGGAAGTGTTAAGAACCACTGGAACAAGTCATCTTACCTGCACAAATTGTATAAATTGAATATACCTGGTTCTGGTGCGCAATGACCGGAAATGTCTTCTTGGCGGTTGTGTCTGGTCCTGGTCCGTTCCATGTTGCCTTCTTGATGATTCCATCTTCCTGATGTCCAATGAAGTCGAGATGATAGCAATCTTCAAGTGTCTTCCCGTGGTTAACTCCCAAAACGTCTTCTTCTTCCATTTGTCTTCTCTCGTCTTCAAGACTTGTAGCCGCGGTATCTTGAGGCTCGGATGTGATCTCGGTGAGATTCTTGTTGTTCTGGACGTCATTTTCTGCCAAGTAAACAGACTTACCTTGGGCTGTACGAGGCTGGTTGTCTTTGAGGCTCAACCTTGCAAAATCCTCTAATATGTCTATATCGGGTGCTTTGGAGTTCTCCTTGAGGTTGGCTGATGGTGGTGGGGCTGTGAACGCGCCTCCTTGTTCCATGGTGTTCAGGAGGGTCTCCACAGCTGCATTGAACCCTTCTCTAAGCGTCCTGGTCTTGGATCCTGTCATTGGCGTAGACTTGACCACCGGTACGCGTTCGGTGTCCTCGGCTGGGTCGATGTCCTCATCATTCCCTCCCTGAAGGTTTTGCCCTCAAAACTGATTCATCTGCATCATAAGGGGAAAGATCAGTAACATTAAAACTATGGAAAATATTAAACTCACATGGCAGCTCCAAGCGGTATGCATTGTGATTGATCTTCTCTAGCACTTTGAACGGGCCGTCTCCTCTAGGCGCGAGCTTTGAACTCCTTTTGTAGGGAAATGTCTCGGGTCTCATGTGCAGCCAAACTCATTCTCCTGGTTCGAATGTTAATGCTTTGCGTCCCTTATCAGCTTGTTTCTTGTATCCCTCAGTTTTCTTCAAAATGTTCTCCCTTGCCTTCTCATGGAGTTTCTTTACAAACTCTCCTTTCCTAAGGCCATCTAAGTTAACTTGCTCAACTTGGGAAATTGGCAAGAGATCAAGAGGGCTTAGTGGATTAAAACCATAGACAATTTCAAATGGTGACATCTTAGTAGCAGTATGAGTGGCATGATTATAAGCGAATTTGATGAATGGCAAATGAAACAAGATTTTTTTATCTTGTTAGCAATTCCTCAATAGCTCATATCATTGCAATATTTGAGGTATCAATCCATTTTGGGAGATGATTCAATAAGAATGCAAAGTTTGGTTTAAGCTAAGCTAATTTAAAATGTTTAAGGGTGACAAGCAACAATTAAAAACAAAACACAACCTAAGAAGGACACTACAAGTTCAATTATATGAAACTAAGCCTTAATTACTACTAATCAAGTACTAATGACGCAATTAACTACTAATCAAGATTGATAAAATACTAAAAACGAAACATTGGGATGGAATCATTCATTTGGGAAACTAAATGGACAATCTTGCAATCATTTAAGCAACTAATCAAGCCATCTCTATGCCTAGAATACTAATTAAAGACTAATCCATGATGTGTGGCAATAATCCCTTCACTAATCACCCTAATGAACTAATGATGTTTTAGCATTAAAATGATTAGCAAGCATTAATAACAAATCTAATAGCATGATAAACACCCTAGGCAACTAATGATGTTTTAGGCTAGGTATGTAAATCTCTATTAAATTTGGTTCAAGCATTTCATCAAACACTTGGTGGGTGTATGAAATGCCTATTATCCAAAATAGCAAAGATTAGCTATTTGGCATTAAGAACTACTTTATAAGAAGAGAGATGAAAGAATATATCCTAGATTGCAAGATTGAGCCATTAGAAATCCCTAAATCTAACCCATCCCCAAGTTCCTAAGGAACTACTCACTAATCATAGTTAAACCCATCAAAACAAAGATAAGAGAAAGGTTAAACATGATTAGAGAAAAGATTAATAGAAGTTGAAGATAGATTGCATAAAACTTAAGGATCCAAAGCAAATACAAGGTTTTTTTTTCTCTCAAAGAGGAAATATAAGTTTAAGCTATGGCAAGAGAGAATACAAATTGATATAAAATTAGGTCTTTTCAGTATTTATAGGGGGACCCCCAAAAGGGCAAAAGGTGGAAATTCGTATGCTCGTATCGACGTGCTAGGTCGATACAGCACGTCAATACAGATCCCTGGTGCTGTGTTTCGGCGCGGCCATCCCGATACGGTACGTCGATACGGATCCCTGGTGTTGTGTCTCGGCTCGTCGATACGGGACGTCGATACGGTTTTAAACTTTCTTTCTCAAGCGCCTTTCTGCTCGTCTCGGCCAAGCCTCGTCGATACGGGACGTCGATATGAACCCCTGGAAACTTGTATCGACCTGGCTGGTCGATACAGTACGTTGGTATGGCTCGAAACTTCTCCTTTAGGCCTCTTTCTCTCCTTCAAGTGACTCTTAGACTTCCTCCTTGCAATGCCATCATTCCTTGACTCCAAGCATGCCTCCATTGCATCCTTATAACCTGATAAGACTCCAAAAATGCAGAAATATGCAAAGACTATGCAAGGACATCCTAAACTACAAGATGAGTTAAATGTGTTGCAAAGATGTCTAAATGAGTTCCTAAATGCTGCGAAACTTACACTAAATGGACAGCAATATGATGCAAAATATAGACATATCAACTCCCGCAAACTTGCCTTTTGCTTGTCCACAAGCAAATGAAACACAAGCTAGGGAGAGAGGTTTGAAAGTGGGAGCTCAATATCCAAGATAGTTAACAATAACAATCAACTCAATATCCTAGTTCTTAATTCTAGAATGCATGTGAATACTTCCTACTCCAAAAGAGTTAGCCATGCCCATCTCAAAATTCAAGTGTACTAAGAATTTAATCAAAACAAGTCTCCCTATCAAACCAACTCTTTAACATTCATTAAGATCAAAACCATGAATCATGACATTGCAAGGCTAGTGAATTCATTTGGTTTAAGGACTGGGTTTTGAGATAAAAATGATCTCAATTCATCCGGTTTTGCATTTAAGTAAGGGTAACACTCAAAATGATTGAACCATATGCATAATGCTAAAGGTAAGAAACAAGTGATGCATACAAGGATAGACAATCATCTACCCGAAATAATATCAATGATCCTACGCCCCTCTCATTCATTTTTTATCTCACTCAACCCTCTAGAATCTACCCTTTCATCAAGGCTTTTGTGCCTTAAACCCTTTGAATTTCGAACATTTTTCTCTTTTTAAAGCCTTAAGGGGGAACTTCTTCAACTTAACAATTTCGGTGAATGGAGTAGTCTACACTTATTAACTTAGCTCTTCTTTTGATTTCTAGGTGGCCTTGCATATATATATATATTTTTTTTTTTTTTTACTTGGCCCTTTGGCTCTTTTGATTTCTTAAGACCACCTAACACTTTTTATTTACTTAAAGCTATTTCTTCTTAAAACCCAAGACTCTCCATTTCAAACCATTCTTCCCCTTACTTTCCACCAACTCTTTTATCCATCATCTCTTTCTTCCCAACTTTTCCACAACTCATCAAGTATTATCACAACCAATTAAACCCCCAAATCTTAAGCCTAAAGCTAACCTCAAAATGCAAGGTTAGAATCTACATGAAAGTCTATACTTGTCGTTTCAAACCTAACACTTTATGCTAAGTTTAATCGAAATAAAGGCCTCACAAGTAGTCACACAAAAACAATTGGCTTCAAAGGAGGTAAGGTTTGGTAGGAGTTCTACTTGAGCTAGCAAGAGGGTGGCAAATTGAGTAAGAAAGCTCAAGTATTTTCAATCCATGAATTCACTTTCAATGCAAGCATGATAATTAAATGTCCAAATTCGGTTTAAGTAAGTAGAGTTGGCTTTCAAATTCAAGACCATATTTTAACCAAAAACTAGTGACAAATGAGGTGGTCCAAGCATGGTTCTTCCTTACTTTCAAATTCATTCACAAGCATTAAAGAACTACTAACTAGGGTATTGAATTGATTACAAGAGTTAAAAATCTACAAGGATAGGCTCATCATTGCTCTCAATGCATATGCAAACAACCTAAATGAGAGAAATTCTAGACTCAATCCTAAAATGTTAACAAGTGCAAATGCAAACTAAATGATATTTTTTTTTTGAAATTTTCGAAAAACTTTTTCATTTTTTTTTGGTTTTTCTATGCCTTAGATGAGACTCAAATATGCATCATTTTAAGTGTCAACAACACCGAAAGGTATTGGGAAAATCTGAAAATTACCATCCTGAGCAAGGGTTGTTAGAAGCGTCCCTCGTAACTACCATGGAGAAACGTACCATCGACAACAACAACTTTGCACATGAAAGGAAACCTAGCAACACTCGCACCAAAAGCAATGAACACATATTTGAATCTTCCACACTCATCAATTTGAAGACGCGTGACTGTACCCGGATTTGCCCGTCTTATCATGTATAGGTAATAAGGCAATTCTTTAAAAATACTCTCCGGAGTCCTCAGATCGATCTGCCTTGCAAACCTTAGCGTCCTATGTGATTTTCAATAATCCATCTGTTGACACAAACATATTAATAAATCAGCCGAAATGAGAATAACCCATCCGTATCGTAATTATAAGTCAGCCATAATATATCTATAACTCAGTTGTAAACAACTTATAAGTCAGCCGTAAACAATCCATAAGTCAGCCAGAATGTATTAATAAATCAGTTGAAATGAGAATAACCCAGCCATAATGTAATGATAAGTATGTCGTCAACAACCTATAAGTCAGCCGGAGTGTATTAATAAATCAGCAGAAATGAGAATAACCCAACTCTAACATAATGACATTTCACCCATAATATATCAATAAGTCAGCCATAAAACAATCTATAAGCCAGCCGCAAACAATCTATTACCTTTATACTAAAATGCATATTGATAATTATTCTGACACTGCGAGGTTTAACGGACGGACCAACGTCAACAAGAAAGTCCCAGTAAATAGCTCCCAAAATATCAGGTGTTGCTTATCGGGATCGATTTGAACGTTCCGTCATAGAACATGTGTGTTCCGAATCGTATATACGAACATAAAAATGCGGCTCATCCCCTTGTTTAGATGCACAAACTCTCCAACGACATCCATCCACCCAGCACTTAATAATCACTGCACTCGGATTTGATATTGGTACATCAAAATCGAATCCATCCCTTACCGAAAAAATTTTCAGTTGTTCCAACTTGTCTTTGCTCCCGTATCGTTGTCCTACATCGAGGTTTAGCGAAGACATCTCCAACCTTAAAGCCTCCGAGTTCCCAATCGATCCGGTCATTTTAATGTTATGAGGTCTCTTCTTATGAGGCAGAGTTGGTGAATCTTCGTCTTTATTCTGAGGCCCGCCGTATGTAGTAAAGTTGTCATCATCAAATGACGCACCATCGGAGTCGTCAAAAACATCAAATCGGCTTGAAAATTCATCAGCTTCTTCTTCGTCATGTGCTTCTTCGACATCTTCTTCGTCTTCTTCGTCTTGCTTTTTACTATAATCATAACAGAAACCATCAAATCCCCCACCGTAATCTTCGTATCTAGATTCTACTTTTGAGTCAGAACTGATTGGTCGTTTCATCCTTCGTCTCGATCCATCCTTCCGACTAATTTCGCTAGACTCTTTCTCCGTAAACTCCGCACTGTGACGTAGCTGATAGATTTTTCATAGGCTTAGAAAACATTGCAACTGTCGATCATTGGAGACATAAACTGGTGGGCTATCATGCGACATATTTTTCATAGCCTTGTTCGAGAACATGTAGCTCAGCTTTACCTGATGGCTCATCTCCTTCAATCCGTAGTCATCGAGAACGAACTTCACAAGCTTGTCGTGCGTTGTTTCCGCATCTATCTGCACAATTCTACACCCTATATCATCGGTGTTAATTAAATGTTTGTGTTTTGATAACACTCATATTTTACTCCTAAAACCTATTATTCCAAGATCGTTTACAAGTTTTTTAATCCGGTTTTCAACGTTTTAAAGCGATTTACACGTTTTCTAGTCTTAAGAGTCATTTCAGGGAAATTGGACAAAAAAGACATATTTTGGAGCAAAACGAGAACTTCAAGGACAAGTGCTCAGAGCCATAAGTTCAGCATCAGACGACGACCTTCCCACCACAAGATCAAGCTCATATTTGGAGACAAGATAACCCTTTCAGCTGTCTTTCATGCAAAGGCGGTTTGAGTTCGATCCCACGGTTGGATCTCAAGTTACGAAGGAAGAAAGAAGGTCCGTCACACATATCCTCAAAAGAAGGACGGCCGCGCCAGAGATCCTCAGAAGACCAATGGCCGTGCCACGCTAGGTCGCTCGCGTGGCAAGACAATTCTGGCCCCTCCTGAGCCCGTTTGCAGTTATCCAATAGCTGGAACTTCATGTCACTCCAGCTAGCTACGGGACCAAAACATTGCCTTTTCCTCTCGGCTACGCTTCTGTCCCACCACGCAAGGGCATTCTCCGTGTGATTTGCTGCAGCTACGGCCACTTTTTTGCGTTCCACGTACCCATAGCACTTAAAGATGTGCTCTAGGCATCTCTCCCAATCCAGATAGACTTCTGTATTTGATTTCCCTGCAAAAGTAGGCGGCGTTAGTTTAAGTTCATGGTTCTGTTCACGGAAATCTACTTCCCTCGCTGGATTTCGCCTTAGAGGATCTTGTCTCCTCTGGTGGCGGTGGATGAGAGGGTCCTGGACATCATCGTCTAAGTCCGGCATCTCTTCTTCTTGGCCGTTCTGATGCATGGGTTCTCCTCTGACCGGGGCTCTCCTCGGTGGAACCTCTATCCGGTCATTAGCTGGCCCATGTTTCTCAGCTCCTCCCTCATTGCTGCCATCATTTGTAGCACAGCGTTTTGAGGAACTCCTTCTTCATCCGTCATGGTGTTCTTGGTGTTGCTGAACCTGGCAAGACTCAACAAACGGATTAAAGGTACCACAGAAAACCGAAAAAGACAAGTCCACTCACGCAACGATTAATAGCTAAACAAACAATCAACTTTCTCAAGCAACCAAACAGAAACAACTTCTTAGGATTTTATGTTTTTATAAAACGGATCTAATGCAGCAAGCAAAGAAAAACTAACAACTTAAACAAACTGTAATTCTTTTGGGTTTTTAGGTTTTAATGAAAACAAATAATCAAAACAAGAAATCAATACATAGGCGATTCTTGTTGTTAGGTGAAATTGGCATGAGTTTGGAGTTTGGGAGAACTTGGGGGTACTCTAGGGTTTGGGAGAATTGATCTTTGGATACTAGATGTTAGGTGTCATTGGCGTGGATTGTTAGTTATTTCAGTTGTTGAATACTTTATCGATTTGTTTCTCGTTTTTTTTTTGATATGATTTATTCTCTCGTCTTTTGGTAGCATTTCTTCATGTTCGCTAAAGGCGTTGCTTCAACGCTATCCAAAAAAATTTGAAGTTGAGTTATCCGGGAAGATGTTAGAGCAAGAAATGATGTAAATACCTAACTCAGAGGTTAATATAGAGTTATACATCAGAATATGCTAATCCTCTATTCATTTATTTAGTGAAGAAAGTCTTCGGCGTGAGAGATTATTGGATAATTGTATAGGGACAACTGTATTCCCGAAAATGGTGAGACCTTCCGAAGCCATGTTGGTTGCGATAAAAGAACTCCTCGATGAACACAGACAACGCCTAAATGGCATGAATTTTCTATGAGAAGCAATGTTTGGGCTTGCCAATACATATTTTGAATATGTTTTGGTTGGCCAATATATATTTTGTGTATGAATTTTAATATTTTGTGATATGTTTTAGCTAGCAAATACATATTTTAAATATGTTTTGGTTGGCGAAATGATACAAGTATGGATACCAGCATTGATCCTACTACTGAAGTTCCCATCATGAAGCAAGCTCCAAGGACAAGATCAGGAACTAAAGATCTCACCGAGAGTTTTAATCAAGCTGTGGAAACACTACTCACCAACTTAGAGCTTGAAGACATTACTACTCAACTTAACAAGCTCAGCATTTTCAGAGAAGCTGCCTTAGCACAATCAGAGATGGAGGATCACGGCACCATACAAGCTCAAGAGACAAGCAAAGAACATCCAGAAGCTGCTTCTAACGGTCCAGGTATGAAAACTTTGAGTTATATCAAAGTATGGCCGATTATTCAAGATGAGAAGGGACTTGCCTTATTTAGCATTGAGCTACTTAAGTAGCTAAACTAAACGCAGCATTTCATGGCCAAGGTAAGACCATTTCATTTCATTTCCATATGATTATTTCACTAATAAAACTTTGGTTTAATTCTGTTTAAGTTTGGTAATTTTTATTTCATCCCTCTTTAGTAGTTAAGACATATGTTAGCCATCATTTTCGTTTTATAGTAGAGTAAGGCATATGTTTGGCCATTTTTATTTACATTTCTGTTTTAATGTAATCTGCTTCAAGACCCCTAGAAGGGCATAGCTGTTTGGACTATTATATAAAGTCCCCTCTCACAGCAGTGTATTTTTAACCTAGATCAATAAAGAACAGAACTTTCTTGCAAAAGAAAACCCTCCAGCCGTCAGGCTAGAAACCCTTTCATACTCATCTTGTGCGATTCATTTGAGTGTGTGAGATTGTCTTATCAAAGCTTAGATCCATAAAGCTTTGTGGCGACTTCATTCCCCTTGTTACAAATCCGCAAATCCACCCACTAATCAAATCAGAAAGAGTTGAACAGCCATCTGATTTGGTTCCATACTCAATCCCCTTCATCCATCGTTCATCCATTGATCTAGCTGAGAGAGTTGAACAGCCAGCAGTTAGATCCCATCCTCCACCAACGAGATCACCCTCCTGTGATCTTGTGTCA
>JAHZTW010000006.1:36577807-36654182 GCA_020283515.1 Alliaria petiolata
AATCTAGATAAGTCTCCCTATCCAACCAACTCTTTAACATTCATTTATTGCAAACCGTGAATCATGTCAATGCAATGCAAGTGAATTCATTTGGCTAAGGGACTAGGTTTTGAGATAAGAATGATCTCAATTCATGTGGCTTCCATTGCAAACAAGGGTCTCACTCAAAGAGGATTGAACCTTATGCATAATGTTAAAGGTAAAAGACAAGTGATGCATACAAAACTAGACTCTCATCTACCCATAATGCTATCAATGGTCCTAAACCCCCCACTTTATTTCTTTTTAAGCTCACTCAACCCTCTAAAGCTACCCTTTTCTCCCAAGGCTATTTGTGCCTTGCAAAACCCATGAATCTCTTCTTTTAAAGCTCTAAGGGGAATCTTCTTTAACCTTTATCTCATAGCGAATGGTGTGATCTTTTAACAACTTAGCTCTTCCTTTTATTCCTAGGTAGCCTTTTTATTTTCTTTGGCCTTTTGGCTCTTTTGATTCTTCTTTTTCTCTTCTTAAGGCTACCTATAACTTTTCAAACTTAGATAGACATTTAATCACACAAGATCCACCATTTCAAACTATGCTTCCCTTATTTCCTTTCAAGCCTCTTATCACCCTTGTTCTTTATACTCCTTTCCACAACTCATCATACCAAATGCAAGCATATAATTTCATTCCAAAGCGCCAAGCAATACCACGACCCATACCCCAAATCCTAAGCCTATAACTAGCCCAAAAATGCAAGAGCTAGAATCTACATGAGAGCCTAGACTTGTCAATCAAAATAAGGCCTCACAAGTATTTACTCTAGAACATTTGGCTTCAAAGGAGGAAAGATAAGGTGGGAGTACTACTTGAGCTAGCCTGAGAGTGGCAAAGTGAGTAAGAAAGCTCAAATATGTATATCATCCATGAATTCACTTTCAATGCAATGCATGATAATTAGATGTCAAAATTTAGTTCAAGTGAGTAGAGTTGGTTATCAAATTCAAGACCATATTTCGACTAAGATCTAAGTGACAAGTGAAATGATCCAAACATGGTGCATCTTTACTTTCAAGACTTGTTCAAGGGCATCAAATAACTACTAACTAGGGCATTGAATTGATTACATGAGTTGACATTCTACAAGGAAAAGCTCATCATTGCTCCCAATGCAAATGAGTGCAAACCTATATGAAATGAAACTAGACTCAATCATATAATGCAAATGCAACATCTAAATGATTCTTATTTGGAAAATTTTCAAAATTTTCAATTTTTTGGGTTTTTCTATGCTTTAGATGAATGCAAAAGAAAATAAGAATCACAAAACACGTGTCAAATCTCTCAACCTCTCCCCCAAACTTAAATTACACAGTCTCTTGTGTAATAAAAGTCCAAGGGAGACCTCAATCAACATGAAAAGATACAAAAACGAAAATCTAAAGAAAATATATACAAAGGAGGTGGAGATACCTCAAAAACATGAAGAGGAGGAGAAGTGGAGTTAGAGGAAGCTTTGGACACTTTTCCTTGGGCGGATTTGACCTTATACCATGCTCCATGACCTCCAACATCCCTTTTACTAGGATAAACATGAGAATGCCTCCCAAGTGCGCTTGTTTTTAAGTCTCTAGCTCGACATGTTGAAGCTCGGATCACCGGGATCATACTCATCATAGAACCAACCCCTAAACTCTTGAATCCTAACCTCCTCAAAGGGTAACTTCCATGGATCATCAATGCTCTCTTCATTGGTGGAGATTAAACCAACATACTTGGCAAAGGGTTGTGCCATTGGAGATTCTTCTTCTTCACCCTCCTTGGAGGCTTCTTCAATGTGACTATCCTTTTTCTCCATCTTGGAAATGAGTTTCACATGTGTTTCCTTCTTCGTTGAGAGCTCTTTCTCAACAATTGAGCTCTCACTTGCATTCCCTATGCAATCAACAACCAAATCACCTTCACAAGGATCTTCATATCTTATAACAAGATTCTCATCAACATTGCATCCAAGAAGAGCTTCAAGTTCTTCTATAGACCCTTCAGCTTCTTGTTGGAGTTCATCATTGATGTGAGCTTCATCCTCTTGTTCCTCATTCCATTGGGTAATTTTGGTGTTGATGGACTCCACATGTGATGTTGCAACAACTCTTGAACATGGAGTAGGAGTGCCTATTGTGAAGTCAAGCATGAGAATGCTCTCATTAAACTTCTCTTGATTTTCCAAAATCAACTTCATCAACTTGAGATTCTCTTCATCATTAGAGATTTGGGAAGAATAGGTTGCTCCTTGATCATACTCCATGTCCCAAGATTGGTATCTCTCACCATATCCATATTGGTTCTCTTGAGCAAAGTCTACATCCAAAAGTCCTCCTTGATAAGTGGATAAGCTTTCAAAACCATGGTGGCTTGTGGGGTCCCAAGCCATCCCTCTCCCTTGATTCTCTAATATAGCCTTCAACATTGAAGCTATATCTGAATCCATGCTTTCTCCCTTGTGATTGTGCCTTGAAAAAAGAACAAACACTTGAAAGAAAGTTAGTAACCAAACAAACAAAAACAAAAGAAAGCTTAGTCTCAAACTAAACTTAAATCCTACTGATCAAACAATCCCAATATGGCAACGGCGCCAAATTGAAACAAGACTTTTTTTATCTTGTAAGCAATTTCTCAATTGCTCATATCATTGCAATACTTGAGGTATCAATCCTTCGTGCCCTTCATGAAAGTTGTAGGTAATTGAATCATCTTTCATTTGGAGATGGTTTCATGTCATTATAAGCTGTGGTTAGGGAGATATGGCGATTTCCGCAAGACTGCTACCCCGGATCAAAACTCGGTTTGTTCCGGGTTAACCCGGTTTGACCTCCTTCCCTATAAATACTTAAAAACCTAATTTTTATGCATCTTCTCTTGGGCTTAAACAGAAAAAACGCCCCTTTGGGGTTTTGAGGAGATTTTGAGATTTCTTTTTAGATTAATGCAACTAGATTCTTCTTTCTTCTAATCTTTCTTTCTCTAATCATTTAATCATGTTTACTAACATTTCATTCATGAGATTTGTTGGCTTATCCATGTTTAGTGAGTAGTCTCTTAGAAACTTGGGGATGGGTTAGATTTAGGGTTTTCTAATGGTTCAATCTTGCAATCTAGGTTAGATTCTTTCATCTCTCTTCTTATTAAGGAGTTCTTAATGCCAAATAGCTAATCTTTTGCTATTTTGGATCAGAAGCATTTCACACACCCACCAAGTGTTTGATGAAATGCTTGAACCACTTTTTTAAGAGATTTACATTCCTAGCCTAAGACATTAGTTGTCTAGGGTGTTTATCATGCCATTTAGACTCATGTTTAATGCTTGCTAATAATTTTAATGCTAACACATCATTAGTTCATTAAGGTGATTGGGAAAGGGATTAGTACCACACATCATGGATTAGTCTTAATTAGTGTTCTATGCATAGAGAAAGCTTGTTTGAGTTGCTTAAATGATTGCAAGGTTGGCCATTTAGATGCCCAAATCAATGATTCCATCCCTAGGTTTCGTTTTTAGTAATTTAGTAATCTTGATTAGTAGTTAATCTCTTGATTAGTGTCTAATTAGTTAAAATAAAGGTCTTATCTCATATAATTAGTATTTTAGTGTCTCCCTTAGCTACTAGCTTTTTTCTAATAGTTCCTTGTCACTTCAAACCTTTAATTTTTTATCGAAACTAATTATCAAAGAAAACATGGTGGAATAGGGTAGACAAACAGAACTACAATTTAAAAAAAAAACTGTATATATATATATATATATATGTAAAGTTTTCCAAGTTTCGATAGTTTTAACATATTTATATTGTTTATCAAATTATTAAATTAATAATACAGTTTTAAAATAAATAATACCAAAATTTTCTAAATAAAAAGAAAATTTGGTTTTGTAGTTATTGATACCTAAAAATAGTAATATTTGTAACAAAAAAATTATTGATAACTATTGAGTAATATTTATTAAAACATGGATTTTTGTTTTTGTTTAATAATGAATAATTTAGAAATAGAATTTGGTTTTTATTTAAATGATAAAATGAAGAGAAAATTACAAAATAAGGCACTTTTCAAAACTTTAATTACACAATAAGACACTTGTTGCAACCAATGCACTTTCACTAGTAAAGACAAAATTACCCATTTACTAACAATTATCTTTCTTTCTCTTTCTCTCTTTTCGTATCCTTATTGTTGTTCTTCTTTTCTCTCTTTTTTATGATCTAAAAACACTCATAAAAATATGTTGGAAAACCACTATTTTTGGGAGATGAGTTCATTAGGAATTGTGTTCGTTCTTAAGATTTATGGTTTTGTGAACATCATAAACATCATAACGTGGATGCGTTAAATTAAAAATATCGTATTTAGAGTATTTGTGGACAAAGTAACATGTACAAGATAGTGTGGACAGTATATCATGGATACAATCAGCTAATAGGATAAAATTAAGATTTTAGACGGACTAATCATGTATATGTGGATATGTTTTTCATAAAATTGTAAAAACATTGGTGTTTTTATAATTTGTCTACTCAATATGTATAATAAGTGATCTATTTAGGCAAAGTGATGTCATACTTTCTATATCATGAACATGTTTCTGTGGACAAAACTATAATCGATATTGTATAAAATATTGTCTCTCTTTCCACGTTACATTCATTTCCATATATATTCCACAAATACTTCACATATATGATTAATTGATTATATCCGTGATCTGATATTGCTAGATTTTTGGTGACTCATGCTCGATTTCTTCGGTTTATGCAAGATTAATCTCATTTGTGGCTTGAGTAATAGATTTACTTGATCAATGTAGTAATTCCAGTGAGAAATTTGAGTTTTTGAAGAGTTAGGACTCATACCTATAAATAGTGGCCAAATTTTAATTTCTTGAAAATATTATGGGTAATGGTTTATCTTGATTAAATAGCATATATATATATATAAAGTTTACCAAGTTTCGGTATTTTTAACGTATTTATAATGTTCATCTAATTACTAAAATAATAACTTACAGTTTTTTTAATAAAAAGATAATGATTTTGAGTAGTTATCAATTTTTAATTTTTATTTCTTTCCATTTGTTTTTTTTATTATATTGATATCTAAAACTAGCAATCTTTGTAACAAAAGAAAAAAAAAATTATTGGTAATTATTGGATAAAATGGTATAATTTATAATATATTATAGAAAATTGATTGACATGACACGTTTGAAAAAGAAAATGAGTAGTTTTTATACTTTTTAGAAATGGAGTGGGTTTTTGCCAGTGATCGGAGAATTCTATGTGACAACGAGTGTGTTTGTTAGAGGAATTAGCGAAAGAGAAGAAGATCGTGAAAATGGAAAAATCTGTTATTCATTTTTGTTACAATTATCGCATTTTATCATAAGGAGGATTCTGGTTTACATTAATAACCAGCTTAATTGTACGGTTTATACAAAATCGGTTCATACATTTTATATATATCTAATACCCCTCCTAAAGATGGCAAGTATATCGAAGATAAAGCCATCTTGCGTGTAAGGGAGAGAAAAGGAGCAGGGTACAAGGCTTTTGTAAACACATCAGCCAACAGATTATCTGTGCGTACATGAAGGGTCTTGATTAGGCCACTTTGAACCTTGTCCCGAACGATGTGACAATCTGTCTCGAGATGTTTTGTTCGCTCATGAAAACTGCATTATTAGCTATGTGAATAGCTGCAGTTGAATCGCAGTAAAACGCAACAGGTTGCAGCTGAGGATCAAGAAATTCCTTTAAAAAATTCACCAACCAATTGATTTCCCGAACTGCAAGCTCCATTCCTCTATATTCTGATTCTGCCGAAGAGTGTGAGACTTGGTTCTGTTTCTTAGACTTCCAAGAGATAAGGAATGATCCAAGAAACATACAAAACCCTGATGTAGAGCATCTCGTGTCTGCACATGATGCCCAATCAGCATCGGTGTAACCCTTCAAGATGAGATCAGAATCTGCAGAGTATAAAAGACCTTTCCCAATTGTTCCTTTGAGATAGTGAATAACCTTGTATGCAGCCTGAAAATGTGAATTCTTTGGAGCTCAAGAGAACTGACATAGGCGATTAACAGCAAATGTTATGTCCGGCCTAGTGATTGTCAAGTACATCATCTTTCCCATTAATCTCCTGTAGCATTCAGGATTATCCAAAACCGGTTTATCACTGTCTTGGCACAGCTTTATACTCGGATCCATAGGTATAGTTGATGGTTCGCAAGCAAGTAGACCTGTTTCCTCAATCAATTCCAGAGTGTACTTGCGTTGACAAACTGAAATTCCTTTACTTGATCTAGCAATCTCAACACCAAGAAAATACTTCAAAGGTCACGCAGTTTGAAAAATTTATGGAGATTAACCAGGAGGTAAAGTCATATAGATTTCTTCATCAAGATCTCCATTAAGAAATGCATTTGAGATGTCCAACTGAGTTAAACTCCACTTCTTGGCGGCTGAAACAGCTAACAACGTTTTGACTGTTGTCATCTTTGCCACTGGACTGAAAGTATCCACAAAATCAATGCTTTCTTGTTGTATATATCCTTTTGCCACCAAACGGGCGTTATATCTTTCCAAGCTTCCGTCGGCGTTGAATTTGACTTTGTAAATCCATTTACAGCCTATGGCGTGTTTATCTGCAGGAAGAGAACAAATATCCCAAGTATGAGTACTCTCCATTGCAATCATCTCTTCATTTATAGCTTTCAGCCATTCATCAAACTTCTTTGCTTGACTGAAACTACCTGGTTCAGGATGTAGTGACACTGCACATATATAGGCTATATACTCATCAGAAAGTTTCTCATAAGACATATATGCTGCAAGAGGATAAGGAATTTCAGTGTCAGTCATATTGCAGTAATAGTCATGTAGATAAGAAGGAGCTTTGGAAGATCTTTTACTCCCTTTGGTGCCAGTGTCAGGATCCGCAGGAACTGAGAGCTCATTCGCATGGTCTATACCCTCAACTGTAGAATCTGATGTTGTAGAAAAATCAGGGAAAGAAGCTGTGGAATTATTCGTGAAAGGAAATATGTCTTCATGAAAGACCACATTTCGTGAAATAGAAACAGCATTGGTTTCTAAATCTATGACTTTATATCCCTTGTAACCTGAAGGGTATCCGAGAAAAACACAAGCTTTTGCCCGTGGTTGAAACTTATGCTTGTTCTTTGAGGATGTGGACATGTAGCATAAGCAACCAAATACTCTGATTCCATGATATTCAGGTTGTTTAGAAGTAAGGAGTTGATATGGAGACTTATCTTGTAAAAGAGAAGTAGGAAGTTTATTGATCAGAAACACCGCCGTGAGAACACAATTTGACCAATACTCCATAGGGATCTTTGCTTGAAACATAAGAGCTCAAGCCACATTTAAAATGTGTTGATGTTTGCGCTCTACCATAGTTCTATTCTGGAGTTTCTGGGCATGAGTGATAGGAAGCAATCCCTTTCACCTTGAATAAATCTTTGAACTTTAACTAAGGTGCATTATCAGAACGCACACCTTTAACAACAGCTTTGTACTGTGTTTCCACCATCTTCAAATATTCTGGAAACACTTGAAGTTCTTCATCTTTAGTTCTCATCAGATAAATCCAAGTCACACGAGTGTGATCATCTACAATGGTCAAGAAATATCTGTATCCTTCAACATATGGAGTTGAGAAGGGACCCCATGTATCAATGTGTATAAGATCAAATGCTTGACTACACATGGTTTAGAGATGGAAAAGATAAACGCTTATGTTTGGCAGCTGGGCAAATGGCACAATGAAATGGTTCTGTCCGTCTTTGCTCTATTCCAAGGACAATAGGGATTGAGTCAACCTTGTGAACAGAGGGATGGTCCAATCTATTATGCCATAAGCTTGTGTCAACAACAAGATTTTGTGAAAAGAAGACTCAATAACAGACGGCTTGCCAACAGAGGATGCGTCCAAGGCATAGGGTTTGAGATTTCCTCACCTTGACCAATCAGTAATCCTTTAGCAGGATCTTGTATCATACAAGAGTCACTAACAAAGATCACTCTATAGCCCAAATCCTTCGTCAATTGACTTATACTTATCAGATTCAGCCTAAATTCCGGAATGTACAGAACATTATTCAACACCAAAAATTCGTTTAACTTAATCTTTCCAATCCCAACAATTTTCACACCTAACCCTGTTGGTAAGTTTACCGACCTATTCAAGGTTTCAGATAGGCCGATGAATAAACTCCTATCATGACATACATGATCTGTAGCTCCACTGTCAATAATCCAAGAACTGGAGGACAATACATTTCCTGTTGCTCTCAATATCCCAACAAAACACTACGTTGATGAGGAGAAAGCCATACCAGGTAACGTGATGATTGTACCACCTGTTGTAGATGATTGAAGTTTCAAAGACTGGCTGAGAATTGAAGTTGACGATGACTTCCTGAATTTGGTCATTTGTCAAACTTTTCAGCATTCCTGAAATATTGGAGTCATTTACACTTCTCTGTACATGATCTTGATCAAGATCTGGAACTTGTTCCTTCATGATGGTTTGATTCCGAGCTGGTGAATGAGACTAGTTCAAACCGGTGAGAAACTTAAGGATTGGCGGAATTTTCGTGAAATATGTTAAGAGATTCAAAGGTCTCTGTGGAAAAGATCAAATTTGGTATGATCTTGACAAACGTTAATCGATATAGAATCGATTTGAAGGCGGAGAAGAATCGGGAGCTACCGGAGAATAGACTTCGGGAGTAGAAGTTCTCCGAGCTGCGGATATTGTCCCCTTTCTGGTACGACGCGAAGACTTAGAAAGAACCACCACTGAAATAGATCCGAAGCTTCGATTTGAGGATTGTTCATGGTTTTTGATAATTCTTGGCGGAATAACCGAAGAGATCAAGCATGAAACAAATTGAGAGGATTCCATCGGCGGAATGACCGAGAAATCGAGGGCAAAGAAGCGGAAGAAAAGGAATTGAAGAATCGTTTGAGGTTTCAGCCTCAAAGCTCTGATACCATGTTAGAGGAATTAGCGAAAGAGAAGAAGATCGTGAAAATGGAAAATCTGTTATTCATTCTTGTTACAATTATCCCCTTTTATCATAAGGAGGATTCTGGTTTACATCAATAACCAGCTTAATTGCACGGTTTATACAAAACCGGTTCATACATTTCACATATATCTAATAGTGTTTGAAAATGAAACTTGTTGATATTCGTTTGCTCATTTTATCTGCTTTCTTCTTTATTTTCTTTCTAAGTGTCTGGTATATCAAATTCCAGTGTCCTCACCATGGCTTCACTGAGGAGACACTATTGAGCACAATATATCGTTGAGCCTTGCCAAAAATTCGTATGTTACTAGACACGGCAAGCAAAGGGAATTTCCTTGGACAAGATGTGCAAGAGGGCATGGACTGATTGAAAACTTGGCCTTGAGTGATGGAAACTATTCTGAGGACTATGACCGAGCACTAAGAGGTCATGAGTTAGAGGCCCACAAGAAGGAGCTGAAGTCACTCCATGAAAAAATTGACAAGATGATGCTTGCTAGCCAAAAACATGTCCACTTCGTTGGAGAAGCCGCATAATTGTTCCAAGAAAGAAATGAGGAGGAGTTTGAGGAAGCTAATTGGGTTTGTGGCCAAGATTACCCTAAGCCACAGGGATATGCTCCAAGGTATCAAGGCAACAACAACAACTTGTCTTACAGAAGCATCAATGTAGAAAATCCAAAGGATCAATTTTACCCTCCACAACAATGCAATCAAGGTAAACCGTTTGTTCCTTACAACAAAGGTGGTTTTCAACAAAACAGTGGGTATCAAGGGCAAAGACAAGGCCCCTACCAAGGAAACCAACAGAAAGGGAACAAAGCGTACCCTCCTGGATTCGTGCCACAGCAACAACAACAGCAACCGCCACCTCAAAATCCGGTACAAGCTATGTTCCAACAGCTACTCCAAGGCCAAGCATCTACAAATCAAAAATTTGTTGATATGAACAATAGGCTGGACTCTTCTCTTACTAAGGTCTCTACACAGATCAGCAACATGAACAACAAGATTCGACAACTAGAGAAAGGAAAAGCTACTACAAGCGGTCATGCTAGTTTACTCGGCCAATGTGAAACAAATCCAAAGGAGTATGCGAATGTGATCACTCTAAGGAGTGGAAAGGAGGTAGCACCACGGTATACAGCTAAAAACAATGAGGACATTATGATTCAAGAGGGGGAGAGTGATCTTTTAAATGAAAAAGAGATCACCTTTGACAATGTCTACATTGAAAGGGCAAGGAAAGGCAAGGAAGCGGTTTTGGAAAAACAAGTGGGGGAAACAAGCAAAGAAAAAAATATTTTCGTACCTCCACCATATAAACCAAAGCTCCCCTTCCCTGGACACTTCAAGAAGCAGCTGGTTGAGAAGCACAGAGCCTTGTTCGAAAAACACTTGAGAAATGTTGAGCTGAAATTGCCTTTGCTTGATTGTTTGGCCATGGTACCGAAGTATGCTAAGTTTCTGAAGGACACACTCGTCAAGACAGCTAAAGATTGTCAAGAGGTCATGGTATTGAGTCAAGAGTGCAGTGAAATCATCCACAAAGAGATAGCACCAAAGAAGCTAGGAGATCCAAGCTCATTCACCATACCTTGTGCGTTAGGGCCATTGAGGTTTAGCAACTGTTTGTGCGACTTAGGGGCAAGCATTATCTTATGCCCTACTCCATTGCAAAGAAGCTAGCCTTCATCAAGTTTAAGGAATGCAGGATCTCATTGATCTTGGCTGACCGAAATGTAAGACTCCCAGTAGGAGTGCTTGATGACTTACCCGTGAGGATAAGCAACGTGAGTGTCCCCACGGATTTTGTTGTTCTTGAAATGGATGAAGAACCCAAGGATCCCTTAATCCTTTGAAGACCGTTTTTGGCAACTGCTCGAGCCATAAAAGACGTCAAGAATGGCAAGATTTCGCTGCACCTGGGCAAAGACATCAAGCTTAACTTTGATATCAATGAGGTTTTGAAGAAACCGACAATTGATGGACAAGTTTTCTACATTGTAGCTATGGATCTTTTAGCTGATGAATTGCTAGAGGAATTGGGTCAAGAGGATCATCTACTGCTGGCGCTGACAAGGGAGTGTGAAGAGTATGGCTACCTAAGTGATCAGACCCAAGAGTATGTTCGCATCCTTGATTCTCGCAAGATTGTCAAGGAGATCGACTGCGAGATTGAGCAGCTTACTCGATCGGAGGAAGAGATCGATAGCCTGATCGTCCCATCTACTCGATTCAAGGAAGAGATCGACCACCTGACTCGATCTCCTGCCCAATTCAATGAAGAACGTCTGAGCAAATCGAGGGAGTCTACTCGATCCAACCCATATTGAGTGGTAAATCGACCCGTCCACTCGATCTCAGCGGCACAAACGTTTGAAGAAGGTATCTTGGAAGCTCATGACTCGGGATCTAAGAAAGCAAATGAGGACAGCAACGTCAACACAAGACAAGAGGAGGACTGGAGTGAGCTGCTGGCCCCAAAGGTGGACCTCAAGCTGCTACCAAATGGGCTAAGGTACACTTTCTTAGGACCGAATGAGACTTACCCGGTCATTGTTAATGATAGCCTGAACGATGATGAGTTAGACTCACTCCTTATGGAATTGAGAAAGTATAGGAAGGCCATTGGGTATTCTCTCAGTGACATCAAGGGCCTTTCACCATTACTTTCTACTCATAGGATTCATTTTGATGATGAGAACACTTCTTCAATTGAACACCAAAGAGGCTTGAACCCGAACATGAAAGAAGTGGTTAAGAAAGAAATCCTAAAACTTTTAGAGGCCAACGTGATATACCCCATAAGTGACAGCACATGGATCTCAACGGTTCATGTGGTGCCTAAAAAGGGTGGTATCACGGTTATAAAAAATGAGAATGATGAACTAATACCTTCTAGGATCATCACAGGTCATAGGCTGTGTATAGATTATCGAAAACTTAACAAGGCCACTAGGAAAGACCACTTCCCACTGCCATTCATAGATCAAATGCTTGAAAGATTAGCCAACCACCCGTATTACTGTTTTCTAGACGGTTATAGTGGCCTCTTTCAAATCCCAATTCACCCTAATGATCAAGAAAAGACAACATTCACTTGTCCTTATGGAACTAATGCATATAGGAGAATGCCTTTTGGTTTATGTAATGCTCCTGCCACATTTCAAAGATGCATGGTGTCTATATTTTCTGACTTGATTGAGGAGATGGTTGAGGTATTCATGGATGATTTCTCCGTGTATGGCTCTTCCTTTGGTGTTTGTTTGTCTAACTTGTGCAGGGTACTCAAGAGATGTGAGGAGACCAATCTCGTGCTCAACTGGGAGAAATGCCACTTCATGGTGACAGAAGGGATTGTCCTTGGTCACAAGATCTCGGGACAAGGCATTGAAGTGGATAGAGCAAAGGTGGAAGTGATGATTACTTTGGCGCCTCCGGCTAACGTGAAGGGCATCAGAAGTTTCTTGGGGCACGCTGGCTTCTACAGAAGGTTTATCAAAGATTTTTCTAAGCTGGCACGTCCCCTCACAAGGCTATTATGCAAAGAAGCTGAGTTCCACTTTGATGAAGAATGCCACCAAGCGTTCAAGACCATCAAAGGCGCGCTAGTAACCGCACCAATAGTACAAGCACCGGATTGGGACTTTCCCTTTGAGATCATGTGCGACGCTAGTGACTACGCTGTAGGAGCTGTCTTGGGGCAGAGGAAAGACAAGAGGTTGCATGTTATCTACTATGCTAGTCGCACCCTGGACGATACACAAGTAAAATATGCAACCACCGAAAAGGAGCTCCTAGCGGTTGTCTTTGCGTTTGAGAAGTTCTGGTCATACTTGGTGGGGTCTAAGGTGATTGTATACACTGATCATGCAGCACTGAGGTACATCTACTCCAAAAAGGACACCAAGCCTGGACTACTGAGATGGATTCTTCTCTTGCAAGAATTCGATATGGAGATCAAAGATAAGAAGGGCATAGAAAATGGTGTGGCGGATCATCTTTCTAGGATAAGGGTGGAAGAAGTCTTACCTCTAGATGACTCACTCCCTGAAGAGCAACTTATGATGGTCAACACCGTGGTATGTGCAAGGCTAGAAGAGAAGCTTGAAGAAGTTTTGAGTCTAAGGGAAGAAGATCTCCCTTGGTATGCGGATATTGTTAACTTCTTAGCTTGTGGAGAAGAGCCTACTCATTTGGACCGGCACCATAAGAAGAAATTTATGAAGGATGTCTCACACTATTTTTGGGATGACCCTTACCTATACAGAAGGTGTGTGGACAGCATGTACCGAAGATGTGTCACAAGAGAAGAGGCGAGAGACATACTTCTACATTGCCACGGTATGACGTATGGAGGTCATTTTGCTAGTTTCAAAACGGCTACAAAGATTCTCCAAGCTTGCTTTTGGTGGCCTACACTCCTCAAAGATGCACATGAATTCATCAAGTCATGTGAAGCATGCCAAAGAGCCGGGAACATCACCAAAAGAAACGAAATGCCACAAGCGCCAATCTATGAAGTAGAGATCTTTGACGTGTGAAGAATCGATTTTATGGGCCCATTTCCATCCTCATATGGCAACAAGTACATTCTTGTGGCAGTAGACTATGTGTCTAAGTGGGTGGAAGTCATAGCCTCACCAACAAATGATTCAAAAGTAGTGGTTAAACTCTTCAAAACAATCATCTTCCCAAGATTTGGAGTCCCTAAAGTGGTGATTAGTGATGGGGGGAGCCACTTCATCAACAAGATCTTTGAGAGTCTCTTGAGGAAACATGGTGTTAAGCACAAGGTGGCCACGCCCTATCAACATCAAACAAGTGGCCAAGTGGAGGTATCAAATAGACAAATCAAGACTATACTAGAGAGGACCGTGGGAGCCACTAGAAAGGATTGGTCTAGCAAGCTTGATGACGCTCTTAGGGCGTATAGAACAGCCTACAAAACTCCCACTGGAACCACACCTTTTAACCTCCTCTATGGCAAGTCTTGTCACCTTCCTATGGAGTTAGAACACAAGGCTCTTTGGGCTGTGAAGCAAGTAAACTACAATCTCAAGACGGCCTAAGCGAAAAGGTTAGTACAACTTCAAGAGCTTGATGAGATAAGGATGGAGGCCTATGAGAGCGCCAAGATTTACAAGGAAAGGACCAAAGCCTTTCATGACAAGAAGCTGGTGCACAAGGAGCTCAAAGAAGGAGGCATGGTTCTTCTCTATAACTCAAGATTGAAGTTGTTCCCCGGAAAGCTCAAGTCTAGGTGGTCCGGACCGTATGAGATTAGAGAAGTACTACCATATGGAGCTATAACTTTGATTGGGAAGAATGGAGAGAATTTAACAGTGAAGGGGCATAGATTCAAGCCCTATATGGCGAGTGACTGCAGCAAGGAGAGCACCACATTGCCTCTCCAAGACCCCCCACTAGCCTAACCAAGTAAAGTCAAGCTTAGAGACTTAAAACAAGCGCACTTGGGAGGCAATCCCATGACTATCATTGTACATATTTTTGTTTCAAATTTATGTTTTCTACTTTAAGTGTGTAGGTACAAGGAAGTAAGATCCAAAGAGCATGTTCGTGGAATTGACAAGGCAAAGAAAGGAGAAGCAGAGAGAGACGATCGACTGAAAGATGGAATGGAGTCACTCGATCGTGGAGCAAAGATCGATCAAAAGATCGACCAATTCACTCGATCGCGACCAAAACAACCATGAAACGAAGAGCTTAGTCGATCCAACACTCGATTCAATTCAGATCGACCACCCAATCGAGCAATCAACTCGATTAAAAAAAATGGGCATGAGATCGAGTGGTAGATCGACCTGTTTCACTCGATCTCAGGCCAAGGGAAGTTTTCAAATTTCCCTCTCTTTCTCCTTCCCTCTCACTTTTGAATTTGAATTGTGGTCAAAAGAGGCTCCTTTGACCATAGATAACTGTGCTTTGACCACAATTTTAAATACCCACTTGCATGCTTGTCCACAATTTTCCTTCTTTATAAAACCCTAGGGCGTATGCGAAATTTTTTTTTAAGGCTCTAATCTCTTGATCTTGTATTTCTCTCTTTACCATCACCTATACTCATCTTCTCTTTGTGATTTTGAATTTCAGGTACTATGGCACCAGGGAAGAGAAGCAGAGCTATGGCTGCACAAGAAGAGACACAACAAGTGGTGGAGGAATCGGTTAGGTGGAGCAAGGAAGAGAAGAAAACCAAGAGGAGGCTAGAGAGGTTGCGGTTTGAGCCAACGAAATTTTCAAGTAGGGAGTTCTTGCAAAAGCTAGGATTGTTGGAGGGATTTGATGAGCTGCTCAAAAACATGGGACTTGCATGCCTTTCACGGATGGATTGTCCCACCTACCCCGAAGCCACGCTTCACTTCCTCTCCACCTTGGACTTCGCATATGAAGATCCGAGTATTCAAACTCCAACCGAGGGTCTTGTCACGTTCAAGATAAGGAAGCAAGCCTACCGCCTCTCTATCCCTGAGATATGCCAAGCTTATGGTCTCAATGCTGCAGCCAACCTTGTGGAGTTCCCACAATTCAAATCCGCAAGCGACCTATGGGACTTGATTAGCTATGGAGACTACAAGTCAAACACCGCCAAAATCAAGAAGGTGCGAAATCCCTTGCTAAGATACACTCTCAAGCTGCTAGCCAACACATTCAGTGGGAGATCCACGACAGCAACACTGACCAACAACGAGCTATGCTTCCTTTTCCAAGGGGTTAAGAACGTTTTATGCGATAATGAGGCGAATGATGAACCAATGGTGGATGATCTTGGAGATGACGTGAACTATGGGTGCATCCTGGCCTCATCCTTGGCCAAGTACAAGGCCTGAGCTATTAAGTGCAAGGCACCTTCAGCGCTCATAGGTGGCTTCCTCACGCCACTGTTCGTAAAAGCGGGAGTACCACTTACCGAATTCACACCTTGTGCGGAGCATGCATACATGGATCAAGTCTACATGACCAATACAAATTCCTTGGGACCTACTCCAGCTGCAGGCTACTATGCATACTTATTCTACAATGAGAACCGTGAGAAGAAGACTTGCATCCTACCCAACCCGGAGGAAATGCTAGTTGATAGCGTCGGCAACATTGAGTTCTTGCCGACTGATGAGGAATGCTATGCACCTCTTGGAGGCGTGGCAACAACACCCCAGCCTGCCCAATCATCCCTGGAATCTCCTCCCGCAGATGCTGAAATGCCGTCAAGCTTTGAGCTCCCGAAGTTGGACTATGAGCCGCGCACCAAGGCTGAAAATTTCCTTGCCTCAGTTGTGGAGATTCAGCGCAAAGTAAACAAGTGGCAAGGCAAGATGATCAAGAAGCTGGTGAAGAAGGTCAAGGTTCTCCAAGGGAGAAGCTCCTCAGAAATGACCTTGAGTGATGAAGCCGAGCAAGTAGGCGAAACGGTGGGAAGGCACTCAACCGGAGGGATAGAAATCCGTGAGCCCCAAGATTATCAAGCTGGACGTCCTTCTCTACAAGACCGTCCAACCGGGAACAAGGACAAGGGAGTACTCCATGACACTGCAAGAAAGAGCATGAGGACCGGAGCAACCTCAAGCTCCGGCCATCTCTAGCTCTAAGGTACCGAAAACTCCAACGTTTGTACATAACATGCATTTTTAATTTTTGCTTTGTGGATTTTTGTCTCCTCTTGAATTTGTTTGACACCGAGACGTTGTCATTCAAGTTTGGGGGACAATGTGTGCTTTGACATATTTTATTTGGATCTTATTTTGTGTTTACATCCTTGAGTCTTCTTTTTTTTTTTGAATAAAATGTTAAATTAATTAAAAAAAAAACATTTTTTACATGAGATGCTGCTTTGTTTCGAGTATTTGAAAATTAAACAATTACAAAACGATATTCAAGTTGTAAATGAGAACCAAATTTGGAGGCTTTCTTCATATCTTCGATCACCCATGCTTCTAATGTGAAGAAGTTGATTTCTCATTTGCTTGTCAATGAGTTTAGTGATGATATTAGGTGGTCTAGGCTCTTCTCCGTGCCTTCGTGCATTGCGTTCCCCCCATATTGTATGAATTAATGTTTGGAAGACATATCTTGCTAGAAAACTCTGAATACGATTGAGTTTCTTATCGCTGATATAGTTGATAATTGTTTGCCAATCTGTTGAGTAGTTGTTGCCGAAAAGCTTCCTTGTAAGTGTAGACCAGATGGTTGCTGAGAACCTACATGAAAAAAACAAATGGTCTCGTGTCTCGATGGGTGCGGAACAGAAGACACATGTCGGATTCACGGCTCCACTCCAAGTAGTCATACGGTCTCCCGTCGTGAGTCGGTTGTGCATCGCAAGCCAAGTGCAGAATGAATACTTCGGTGTCGCGTGAAGAAACCAAACCCCTTTGTGCCATGTGACTTGTCTTGCGGTTTTCCTGATCTGGTTCCAGGTGTCTTTCGTTACAAAAGAAGCCTTGAACTTTCCTCCCTTTCCCCACCATTGCGCCACATCAGAGCTTCCCAACTCCCTCGTTTGCTTTTTAGCTGCGAGAGTTTCTTCTATGTCATTTAAAACCCGAACCCGGTGTCTCCGTCTCCTTTGTGTCCACGCCTCAGAGACAGTTGCATTAATGCTTATCCCCAGGTCTATGGCACCCCTGTGGCCTATAAGATCAAATAAACATCCTAGATCCGACCATTTTTCATGCCAAAAAAAAGTTGTTTCTCCATTTTTGAGATCGATCTTGGAAAAATCTTTTGCGATTCCTCGATATTTTAAGAGTTTCCTCCACATCCATGATCCATTACTTGCACTTTCCTTTGTGTACCAGAAAGATTCTCACCTCATAAGGTTTCTCTTGATCCACTGTACCCATATCGATGGTTGGTTTGATGTAATTCGCCAAATCAGCTTTAAACAACAAACGTCATTTGCCTCCTTGAGAGAGCGGATACCTAGACCCCCTTCAATCTTCGGTTTACAAACATCTCCCCAAGCTATTTTTCCTTTACGTGGGTTTAACTCAATTCCAGACCAAAGGAAAGCCGAACAAATTTTGTCTATCTCTCGGATGCATTCACGAGGGAGTCTGAAAGCCGCCATCCAGAAGTTGGAGATGCTGTTCAGGACCGAATTGATTAAGCACAATCTGCCTGCGTAAGATAGAGAACGTGATGTCCAAGAGCTGATGCGACGTCGAATTTGTTCCACTAGAGGTAGATAGTCGGCCGTTGTCATGCGTTTTGTAACCAAAGGTAACCCCAAATAATGAACCGGAAGCACCCCCAATTCAAATGGAAACTTTGTTACCATCTCATGTTGTACCCCATCTGCTACTCCTGCCAGAAACAGAGTTGTCTTTTCCATACTTATCTTGAGGCCTGAAATATGCTCAAATTCATCGAAAACTTGTACAATTCCTTCCACTGATCTCACCTTTCCATCTGTTAGAACCATTATGTCGTCCGCGAAGCTAAGATGGGATAGACTCGTATTCTTGCATCTCGGGTGATAACCAAAACATCTGTCGCTTGCTGCTTTGTCAAGTAATTTTGAGAGGACATCCATGCATATGACAAATAAATATGGTGATAACGAGCATCCCTGCCGCAGCCCTCTAGTACTTTGGAAATAACCAGCAAGCTCGCCATTTACTTGAACGGAGAACGAAGCTGTAGTGATACAGAGGGATATCCAGTGAATAAAGCCTTGAGGGAAATTCATTGCCGATAAAGCATTTTGCAGGAAAGACCATTGCACCAAATCAAAAGTCTTTGAAATGTCAATTTTTAGTGCACATCTCGCTGAGACTGAATCCTTGTGATAGTCTTTCACGAGCTCTGTAGCCAGCAACACATTTTCCATCAACAATCTATCTTTTTACAAAGGCTGATTGGTTTCCTGCCACAAACTTTGGGAGAATCTCCTTGAGTCTGTTTGCTATTACCTTAGATATTACTTTGTATAAGACGTTGCAGCAAGAGACAGGGCGATAGTTCTTCACTTCTATGGCCTCTTTTTTCTTCGGGATTAGAGCTAGAATGGTGGAGTTGATTCCTTTTGGCAAGAAACCTGTGGCAAAAAAAGATTGGATTGAGAGAGTAAATTCCTCACCAATTATTTCCCACGTTGATTTATAGAATTCCACAGAAAATCCGTCTGGCCCTGGAGATTTATCATTTGGCATTGAAAATAAGATCTTCTTTATCTCCTCTGAAGTGACTCTGCTCATTAACCTTTCATTATCCTCCTGCGAGCATCTAAAAGATAGCAAAGTTCTTAGGCTCTCCACCGTAATGCCCTTAAAACTCTCGGGGGTACATTGGAGAAATTCTCTGAAAAAACGCTCCGCTTCACTTTTAATCTCCTCTGCTTGTGAGACGATTGTTCCTTCCGCAGACCTGATTTCTCTAATAGCATTCCTTGCTTCTCTTGTAGAGATTGCTTGGTGATAAATTTTATTGTTCTTGTCCCCTATTTTCAACCAATGCATCTTAGATTTTTGCTTTAGAAATTTCTCCTCTAAACCTGATACCAGGTCCCATCTCTTATAAGCTGCGTTTTCTTCCTGTAGAGCCTGGGGTGATGGATTTGTTAAGCTTGCTTCTTGTTTGCCACAAAGTTCCGTGTAAGCCTCTTTAGCCTTCTTTACAAGATTTCCCATTTTCTCTTTGGCTAAGTTTCGTATCAGTGGCTTTAGAAGCTTTAGCTTTTTGGAGAATCGAAATAGGGATGAGGTAGATAGAAAAATCTTTTCTGTCTCCTTCCAATAGCCCTCAACCATTGGCCGGAACTCCTCCAACTCTGTAACCACGTTAACAAACTTGAATGGTTTGCGAGGGCGACCAACAATAGGGTTTAAATGAATCCGACTACGCAGATGATCAGAGCATCCTCCAGCCTCGAAAACATTGTACGCTTGAGATATTTCCTGCCTCCACTTGTCATTTATTAGAACTCTATCCAGCTTCTTTGAAATCATCCCGTTTTCGCGCTTGTTGCACCAAGTGTACAACGGGCCATGGTATGACATGTCTGTGAACGAGCATTAGTTAACCAATTTCTGAAAATCTCTCATTCCCGGAGTAACAGCCGGAGAATAATCTAAGCTTGAATGCTCCTTTATGTCAAGAATTTCATTAAAATCCCCCATCAATATCCAAGGGTGATTCCTAATGATAGAAGAATTTTGGTGATTTATCAAATCATCCCATAACTCCTTTCGCTCTTCCATAAAATTCGACGCGTAAATGAATGAACAGAAAAACTCCTTTTCTCGATCCTCCAATTTCACAGCGCACGTTATAATTTGGCTACTCTTGAAGAAAGGAGTGAGCCTCACATTATTTTTCCTAACTATCTAAATACGACCTAGCCGATGGTATTCATAGTTTGTTAGAACTGACCAACCATTGAAAATCTTGTTTACTATCCTCTGAAACTTTGATTCCTTGACTCTCGTCTCTATCATACATCCAAACTGAAAATTCCCTTCATCAACCCATTTCTTTATGACGGAATGCTTTGCTGATTTATTTAGTCCCCGGACATTCCAAAAGAAACCTGACATAAAACTATTGCTTTCGAGAGGTTCGTTTTTTACCCGAAACACCAGGTGCATCCTTGATGGTTTGGGCTACTGAATTTGAGATGAATTTGTTGTTGACTCCCTTCTTTGCGCGGGGCAAAGGTTTTCTGTGTGTCCTTTCATCTAAGTTTTGGGTCGAGTTCTTTACATCTATGCATGGAATCTCTCCTTCTGAATCGTCGCTCCCTGCAGTCTCTGAGTATGTTTCTTTTTTCTCTTCCTCGTTGCATTCGTCTTGGCCAATTTCTACTTCTGTGATTTTTTCTTCTTCTTTTTCCTTTCCTTCTGAGTCTTCTTCTTTTGAGTCTGAGTTCAAAATCGCAAAGCATGAGGGAGACCCAACCTCTCTGTTTTCAATGACTATTTTGTTTCCTGGCCTGCCAACTTTGTTTGGGGAGACCTTAGTCCACCTCTCCTTGTCTTCTACTTGTCTTACTTCTACCCCCTTATCCTCGATGGCTTCTCTTAATTGTATTTCCTTAGTCACAGTTGTTGTTTGAATGATTTCTCCAGCTTCAATTTTCACTCCAATTTCAGAGCTGTATTCCTTCTCACCTTCTTCCTCTCTGCATCTCTCTTGCATCAGGGTTTCAGATTGGGATATCTTAGCCCCATCTTTTTGGAACACTGATGTTTGCGATTTCATTGAACCCATATCCGTAATCGTTTCTTTTTCTCCCTCATTTTGAAGCACTAGATTTTCTTTTCGCATTTCCTCATCAATTGTTCTTTGAATCCCTTGAGTAGGAGAAACTTTCAGTCCTGCTTCATTGGCCGCTGCCTTTTGCTTCCATACTCTGAGCGCAGGTCCACTCTTTACTACATCTCCTGCGAAATCGTTTTGAATTTCTGAGCTTTCTCCAGATACTTTTACATGCTTCCCTTTTTGTGCAATACAATCTCCCATCAAATGTCCCCATTTTGAGCAAATATCACACCGTGGGGGCAGCCATGGGTAGTTGTATTCGACAACATCATTGATCTGCCATTCCTCTGACTTGAAACGATAAGCCTTTGGGAGTTCCTTGGAGAGATCCAACTCCACAAAAACTCTAGCTTCTTCAAAACTCTTGCACGTTTCCGTATCTGGGTGCAGCCTCTTCGGATCGCCCACAGGGCTTGCCAAAAAACCAATACCCGGCCAGGAGAACATTTTCCTTGGGACGTTCTTCAAAACCACCCACATTGAGAGGCATTTGATCTCTGGCTGAGCTTCTTCTACCACCGGAGACCACTTCGAGACGAGCATCGGGACGTCCGCTATGTTCCACATCCCACGCCTCAGGATCCGTGAACGCAGAGAAACATCTTTGATTCGGAATTTTACCGTTGTCGAATCAACTACATAGACATCAACTTTGATATTCTTATTCCCCAATGGCCAGATTTTTTTGACTATCATGTGGATTTTCGCTACATGTGGAGCTGCTGACAGAAATTTACCAATGAGAAAATCCTCCCAAAGAGGCGTTGAGTTTTCAATCACTCCCGCTGGAATCACCACACATGGAGATCCTTCGACATCTTCAATCGCGTAATCATGTTTAGTTAGACCTTGTTTGTTTTGCACTATCGCAGCCCAAGACTTTGAAGATCCTCCTGTTGCATATCTACTTTCTTTGGAGATTCGGTCATCTGGTCACCGATCAAAGGCAGTCGATTGATCGGAGATGCATCTGGATCATCTCCCGGCGGAGTCATCGGAGAACCGATGTCAAACCTCCGTCTTTGGATCGTACTGAAAATCGCTCTTTTAATCGCACTAATAATCGCCCTTTATTAAAGTAGCTTTATCGGTAACACTTCAATATCGACCTTCTCCTTGAGTCTTCATGCATACATAAAAAAATTTTGCATAGAAAAAAAAAAAATAATCAGATATTATATCATATAGCTTGCATTTGCATTGTCAAATATTGTAGGATTGAGTCTAGATTTTATATCATATAGGTTGCATCATTCATATGCATAGGGGGCAATGATGAAAACTTTTCCTTAAAAAATGTTTTAAGCTTATGTATTTGTTCAAGGCCCTAGTTAGTAGTTCTTTGATGCGTTGCACAACTTTGAAATTAAGTTCTAGCCATACTTGGATCATTTGACTTGATTTTCTTGGCTTAAAGTTGAAACAAGCATGAATTGAACCCTTTCCTAAAAATCGGAACCTAAACATGAACATCTAATTATCATACTTGTACATTTGAGAAAAAATACATGGATTACAGAAAATATTTAGGCTTTCTTATTCACTTCACCACACTCTTGTAAGCCTAAATAGAATACCACACCTTGACCCTTGCCTTATTTCAAGCCAAAATTCTTGTGTGATTGCAAATTGTGAGGCCTCATTTTATGTTTGAACTTGGCATAAAGTGTTAGGTTTAGGGCGACATGTTTAGGCTCTCATAAAGGTGCTAGCTTTGCATATTGAAGCTAGTTTTAAGCTTGATTTGGGATTGGGAGTTCATGGGTTTGAAAATAAGAAGGTGCTAAGGAAACGGTTTAAAAAGGGAAAAAGGGATAGGTAGTTCTAAGTCGTTGGTCTTGAATTGTATTATTAAAAAGCTCAAGTTAAAAGAAAAAGAGCCCTAGAGGCCAAATGCATAAAAGAAGAATTTTTAGAAGAGGGCTATCTAAGAAAGAAAAGAGCTAATATTTGTGTGACCATACCTCTAGCCATAAGCAAGGATTGAAAAAGTTTCCTTAAAAGTGAATGTGATTGATGGAGTTCTTGTGGGTTTATACTTGGCGTGTCTAGCCTTGTTGATTTGGGAAATCTCTAGAGGTGAGTGAGCTTGGAAAAGAAAAAAATGAATGAGAGAGGGATTAGGATAATTGTTAGAATACTTGGGTAGATGTGAGTCTAGTCATGTATGCATACATTACCTTTTACCTTTAGCATTATGCATAAGTTCAAACCTTTTTGAGAGAAACCAATGCTTGGAGTACCCACTTGAATGAGATCATTTTTATCTCATCACCTTATCCCTTGCCAAATGTATTCGGTTTTAAAAGCACAAGTGTGATTCACGGTTTGAGCTCTAAATGAATGTTAAAGGTTAGGATTCTTGGATTGCTTGGAATAAACAAGTCATGATTTGAAATTTTATATGTGATGATTATGGCTAAGTCCTTTTGAGTAAATGCTTGTGTACTGCATCCTAGAATTGAGAACTACGACCTTTGAATTAATACATTTGAAAAACACTTTTGGATTTGAGCCCCGTTTTTAATCATCTCTTCCTAGCTTTAATTTTGTTTTCTTGAGGGCAAGCAAAAGGCAAGTTTGGGGGAGTTGATATGCTCATATATTTCGCATATTTAGCATGCATTTAGAATAGATTTTCATGCATACATCATTCATAATAGGCTAGTTTGCATCATTTATCTCATTTTAAGTCCTATAACACTTTGCATTAGCATTTGCATGGTTTATTGCATATTTGAATCTTTTTCAGGTTGTTTAGAGTACTTGGAGTTGTGATAGATGCTGAGCATTGACAAGAAGATGAAAGAAGAGCATAGGAGTTGGCGGGAATCAAGAGGGAAACTTGGACAAAAGAGAAGGAGCGGAGATCGACTCCAAGATCGACCTCCCAGCCCGTTTCACCCCCAGAACGAGTCCAAGATCGACTAATCCAAGTCGATTCGGTAAAGATCGAGAGGTAGATCGAGCAGCATGAGTCGATCAAGAAGTGATCGACTGGACGATGACCGTTCAACCCGAACCAAGCGCAGATCGAGTCCACGATCGACCAATATGACTCGATCCTCCAAGCCAGGCGCACAACCTCTTCTCAACTTGTGTGATTGTCTTCTAGTGAGGAGACCACCATGGCATGAAAGTCTTCTACAAGACATGGATCCTTGATTTAGGGAAAGGGTGGACAATTTCTTAATTGTTTCTCCTTATGACAAAGGAGAGAAAGACTTTTATGCACATACATATCATAATTTACTTTCACTTGGAGGAGAGTAATCTGGCGTGGGAGAGAGAAAAGAGACTTGTTCTTGCTTGTTCTTGAGTGTTCTTCTTTGTTCTTACTTTTTTCTTACTTGTTCTTACTTGTTCTTGCTAGTTTTTGTTTGTTTCTTGTTGATTTCTTGTGTAAAAACTCTTGTATTTTGGATTTGATTCAAGTATTTTTGTTTTCTTAAAGTCTAATCTTTCATCTTGTAAAAACCAATCATGTTCAACAGCTCTAAACTCATGTTTAAGAGAGATAAGAACATGATTTGTGAGTAAACCACCAAAGTTTGGGGTTGAGATGATTAAGGGGGTTGAAAGCTAGAATTTTGGTGTTTTCTTGCTCTTCATCTAATTCTCTTCTTGGATTTGTGGGTTTTAAAGTCTAGAGATTCTCGATGGAGATCTCTTTAATCATAGGGATTTCCTTATCCTAACAAGACTTAGGAAATCCCTTAAAAGCAAATCCAAGAGACTAACTCATCCTTTCCCAAAAATCATGGATGCTTAGGGAGCTAGTTAAGCCCTCTTTTAAGATCCAATCTTAATGTTCTTCACCCTATCTTTCCACCAAACATCATGGGTTAGGAGGAAAGGGTGAAGAAAGGATTTACACAACACATCATGGGTAAATCTAGTATGGTTTCTTAAGACTTAGAGATAGCACTAAAGTGTGTAAAAAAATATGTTTTCAAAACCTCAAGCTCAAATTTTCAACGTCCCTAAGAATGAATCCCAACCTTGAATCTGTTTTTAATCTTTGAAAACTTAAAACCATTTTTTCTCTTGTTTAAAGTTTAATTATTTTCCCTAAAATCCTCTTAGATAGCTTAATTATGCAATAGAGTTTTCTAAATTTGTAAAATTGTGTTTTTGCTATTTTTAGTATTTTAAAAATTGCTTAGAGTCTTATTTTACTGTCTGGTACTGAGGTGATAGTCGTTTGATTTTTAGAAGTAGTTTTCGAAAATCTTGTTACCTACCTAAAAATTGTCTAGTTTATCCGGTTTTAAACTTTGATTTTATAAAATTATTAGATCGGTTTTTTAATTGTTTAAAGTCATCTACTAGTTGTGTAACCCTTCTGTAGGGATTTTAAAATAGTTTTTGTGTCTGTATAATTACCGCAAGTAATTTTCATAGGATTGTTCCCCAAATAACCCGAATTCCACTTAGCTTTACTTGAACTCTTGTATTCTTAGTATCTTTCACCCCATTTTGGATTGACACCTCAAGTATTACAACAACAAAACTAAGCTTTAGGTTTGATTAAACTTGCTAAAAAGCTAGTCATCATGTAGCCACACATCCGCCTTGTATGGATCTGGTTCTCCATCGAATCGGTAAGTTCCCAAGGTTTTCATGGTTGTTACGATTTTCAGAAAATCTGGTGGCGGTGTTGAATTGGTATTCGCCCTTGGCATGGCCCGATGGAGTACTTGAGATATCAAATTGTGCACCATTGATAGGTTCGGATCAGCTTGTTGTTGTTCTCCATTTCCGGGTTCCTCCACGGTATTGTTATGCCTGGCGGGTTATTCCATAGATCTTGACCGTCTAACCTGCCCACCACCCCTCTGGTTCGGCTGATGTGGGATCTGAAATTCCTGGGAGTCAAAATCTGACTTGTGAGAGAATGCTGGAGACGGATTTGACTCCACGGGATGGTCCCATATCGCAGAAAATGGTGGCATGACCATAGTAACCTTCTCGTTAATATGCATGCCGAGGCTATAGCAACTGCAGTTACTAAGCCTAACCGTTGACCACAAACTCTAGCCCTCCAGGCTATTCATGTTCAACACTCAACCGTCGAACATGACCCTAGCACTCCCAGGCTATACATTTTCGACCTCAATCGGGTTTTCGAGGCCTCTAGGTGTATCGGTTCACGGTTTCCTTCACTTCACCGTTGAACACCCACACCTATTTACGACAGAGGACCATAGGCTGGAACATCAACCCCGCCATGTCCTTGCCTCGATAGTCGGCCCGTTATGTCCTACATGATAATCGACAGCATGCATCGTCATGCACACTCCGCCCCGGGCGCTACCCAAGTATACGCCGAGTCATCCTTCCGTCATGAACCAAGGGTTACTCATATCCATTCGGGTCGGGAGGCGGTACACCGCCGATACACCGCCCTAAATCACACACGGGTCTTCATACCCATGTGATCCACTCACTGTACTTAGCATATGTACTCTTACGCTCCACCATGAATCGTACCACATCAATATGCAATACATGATACCAATTTACAAACACATAGTAGGGTACAACCACAAAGGAGGTTTAACAGAATCAAAGATTATAAGGCTCGTATTTACGGAAAGTGTTTATAGGAGACTCAGAGATGTAATATACAAAAGGGGGATTTTATTATACGAAAAACACTCAAGAGATTACAAGAACACTCAAGCTTCTCTCTCACTTATTTTCTCACACTTGGCTTGAGTTCTAACTCTCACCAATGCTAGCTATTTATAGTACAAAACCCTAGAGAATATTACATGGCATATTCTCTTAGATATTTACAATCACACATATATAACACGTGGTTTAATCCTTAGTTAGGTACAACCACTTATCCACTCATTCTCACACATGTTTTATTTATTATATTACATCAAACACTCTTTTATTAATATTAATCTCCCCTGTCTTCATAAGAACGATGTGACACCATCCTTATCCGTTGTTGTTGTCTTCTTCACTGTCAGAGGCGTTATCCCATAAAAAGATTCCATGGCTGGGAACGAATCTCTTTATCTTGTATTGTCGTCCTTCAACTCTGTAGATGGGATGGTCACGATTGGAATGTGGCCACGCGTACTTGGTCACGATTGGAATGTGGCCACGCGTACTGATCATGGAAGCTTACCAGCAGTTGTCTTATTTTTTCAACAAAATCATGTGGGTACACGTGTCTGTTGTGCCAATGAGCCGTGTAAGGACACAAGAGTTTTGAATCAATGTCTGACTCATTAACACCATTGAGTCGTGCCAGCTGTCTTGCTCTTTGATGGAAATTGCTAGAGCTAAAGGCATCATGACTGTAACTTGTCACGACATGAGCATCATAGATTTTTTGAATATTGACCCCATCTTGTACTGTTGTTATCTTGAAAGTCACCAACACCTCCAGATCTTTTTGTGAACGAATCTGATCTTGCCACCAAGTCACGTCATGGAATAATGTGAGCCATTTGTAAAGCAGCTTGTAGTGTGGCTTTCTCCTTGTTAGAATGCATTTCGCCAAGTACTGGAGAAGCTGACTCTTGTGAACGATAACTCCAATTGTGTAAAGGTCAGCCAAATACCAGAGTAATAGGTATGCTTCTATGGGGAAACGACCATAATGAACAGGGTTCATGTTGATAGTGGTGAGGAAAGGAAAGACCGGGTGATAAGGCAATCCAAGTAGTGGTCCTTGGTCAAGACCAAACCTGTGGACGTAGATCTTTAGGAAACCATGTAGCGTCTCCAATCCTCTGTATATCAGAACATCACTCAGTATTTTTTCCAGTATTTCCCCTGGCAAGTTTGCCATCATCCTTCGTAGTGCATCTTCATTTGAATTGTCTGGGCTGAGAGTGTAGATCATCGGTATGATTGCAGAGATCTGTCGCTGCGTTCTTGAAAGGAAATCTGGAAGGAAATTATCTTTTCCTTTGATGTGTTTAACATCAAATTTCCATTGTGAAAACCAGCTTGCCCACCTGAGTAACTGTGCTTGGGGTAAAACCTTTTGCTTGAAGTGGATCATCTTTGGGAATGATGACATGTCCATCTCTATGAGGAAATGTTGACCCACCAAGTGAAACTCGAATTTTTCAATTCCTCTTTTTACTGCAAGTATCTCTTTGTAAGTCGAGTGGTAGTGCTTTTCACTGTCCTTGAAGGCCCCACTCTTGTAACCACAAATGTGTTTGTTCCCTTTTTCATCTTCTTCTAAGAGCACTGCACCCCAATAGCAATCACTTGCGTCTGTTTGCAGAATTCTTCTTCCTTTTGATGGAATCTTCAGGGCTGGTAGCGTCTTTGAGATCTTTTTCAATTCTTTGACTGCTTCTGTGCATTTTTGATCCCAAGGAGGTGCGTCTTTCTTGAGCTGGGCTGATAGAACTGATCTGTGTCTTGCTAGATCATGGATGAAGTCTGCCATGTAGTTGACTATACCAAGGAATTGTTGGACTTGCCTGAAAGACAGCTTCTCGTCTGGAAATTCATCTAGTTGTGTTGCAATGTGAGGCTGGAGATGGTATTGTCCTTCTGAAATATGCATTCCGAGGAAGTCAATCTTTGTTTCTCCAATTACCATCTTCTTTTATGAGAGCATGATTCCATAGCTTTGAACAATGTTGTGGAAGTTCTTCAACAGCGAAGTATGGGAATCGATATCGTTGGAGAACAGTAGTATATCATCAATGTATACCAGGGCGTTTGGGAGGATAGGCTCAAAAATCCTGATCATGGCTTTCTGGAATAAGGAAGGTGCAACCTTCAATCCAAAAGGCATGACTTTCCATTGGTAATGTCGATCTGGTACACAAAATCCCGTCTTTGGTCTGTCTTCCGGTTTTATACCAAGTTGCCAAAATCCTGCTTTTAAGTCAAACTTGGAGAAGACTTGTGCTTGTGGAAGCCTCTGGAATAAGACTTCTCTTTTTGGTAGGGGAAACTTGTCATCAGCGAGGAAATGATTGAGTGGCTGATAGTTGATGACTAACCTTAGTTTTCCTCGTACTTGTTCAGCTCTCTTGTTGACATAGAATGCTTCACATGCCCACGGTGAAGTAGTCTTTTCAATGAGATCTTCCTTCTGAAGTTGAGCAATTTCTTCTAAAGCAAGGTGGTAGTGATCTGGATTCATTCCTGGGTGGCTTGCTTTTGTTGGGTTGATATCTTCATTCTTCTTGAATGGCAAAGAAATGAAGAAATCCGGGTTCTTCCAAAGAGGTGAGGAGCATTTTGTGAGAAACTCCGAATGAGAGGTGGCACAAGAGGTCTTTGCAATTTCTTCTTTCATTGGATTTAGGATCTCCATAGGATAAAGGTGAGATACCGTTGTCCATGGTAATAGATGATTCTTGTGCTTGAGACCTTTTGGATGCCATGAGACTCTTTGAAGAGTGTGAAGAACATCGAAGCCAAGTATAAAATCTTTTCCAGGAAGTTCTGATCCATATACTTTAGACTTTATCATGTATCCAGGGAAGAGTTTGATATAGATAGGCTTACTGATGAGTGAGATGTGGAATATCTCGCCATTTGCCGCTTTGAATGCCACCGAGCATGGATTCCAGTGTGAATCTGGGAGTAAATCCGGTTTAATGATGGAAGAAGCAGCTCCAGTATCAAGATATGCAATAACCGGTATGGGCTTGTCGTATTTTGTGGGAAGAATGTGGATCTTAGCATTTGGCGAAGGCTGAGACAAATATACCAATTCTCCTGGTTTTGATTGTTCCGCCTTGCAAGCATCAAATGTGTAGATGTCTAACATCCTGAATTGATCATCAAGATCATCTTCTTCCTCTGTGTCTGTGTCTTCTTCTGAAGATTCGTCACTTTGCTCTATCCCCATGGCAAAGATTGTTTTGTCTGACGGTTCATCGTCAAGGGAGAAGATAGATTCGACATCAGAATCATCAATATCTTCCATTTTAGCCAAGTATCCAAGAAGATTATCTCTCTTCTTCTGGTTTGGACATTGTTTGGCATAATGCCCTTACTTCTTGCAGATATAACATCTGTCTGATTTTTTAAAACCTCTTTGCGCCTTTTTCCTGAAGAATTTCCATTTCTTCTTGGTAGAGAATTTTGGATATTTCTTTCGCCATTTTCTTCTTTACTTCTTCTCTTGTTGGAATTTACCAGAACAGTTGCACTTTTTCTTTCTGCATTTGATAGAGAGTTTTGGACGGTCGCAAGCTTTTCCAAGGAGCTTTCCTTGTTCATGAAGTTGTTTGAAGAATTTCTGGTGATTGCAAAGCCTTTCAAGTGCTAAAAGAGAAAGCTGATATATTTCTCCTAGCGAGACTTGATTTAGTGGCATATTCTTGAAAGACATGACTTTTGATGTCTCGTTGCCAAGTGGCTCTGGAAGAGAATTCAGGTACGTCTGCTTGAGGTTGACGTCATCTATCCCATTTAGGGCATAGAATCGCTTTGACATTCTCTCATAATGTTTTTCCAAGTCTTTGCGCTTGAACGAGCAGCACTTCATGTTTAGATATTCTTCTCTTGCTTGGACTGTATAGTGTTCCCATGTACCAAGGAATTCGTTGTGGATGTGTCCGATTAAAGCGTCGATAGTAGGAGATTATCGTACTTGAAGCTGTCGGTAATCTCCTAGACTTATCCACCATTGCCTGAGACGTCCTTGGAATTTAGAGACCATTTTGTCAATAATGTTGGGTAAAGCTGCACCTGGGTTAAGCATCTGTTCAGTCATCCAAGCATGCATCTCATAGATTTTATCTCACCATTTTGAAGGAGAAATATTATTGAATGAGAAACCATTATGTGGTTTTTTGCTGAACTTTGGGTTCCATTCTGGCTGAGCTCTTCTGGGTTGAGTTTCTTCTTCATAAACATGACCGTCTTCACTTTCAATATCCTCAGTTTCTACAGTTGGTTCAACCATCAAGAAGTCTGGAATTAAGACTTCGTCTTCAGAATCATCATCTTGTTCTTTTGCCATCTTTTTGATGTCTTTTTGTTCTGACCTCTTTTCTTCTTTTGCTACTTTCTCAAGGAAAGTAGTCAATGGATTAACATGTTCCACCATTAGCTGTGACTCACTCTTCTCGGGTTGGTCTTTTGATGTAGAGGGTTGACTGTGGGGTTTTGGTGGTTCATGTTCTTTTTCTTTTTCAGAGGATTTTTTCTTTTTTGTGGTATGTTGTTCAGGAATGGTTCGGGTTGGTAAAAAGGAAGATGATCCAAAGATACTTGGGTATTGAGAGAAAGAAAGGGTTGTGATTGGGCTGTGTATGATGGTGTGTATATAGGGTAAGGTGTAAAGATGTCAAATGGCATCGGGGTAGATGTTTTGGGCTGGTTTTGTAAAGAGTTGAGTTGGGCTTTAAGGAATTTGAGTTCTGATTCCTTTTGGGTCATGAGAGGGTTATTGATGGATACTGTAGTGGCTAGTTGAAGGAGTTCCTGGTGGAGAGAGGCCATCTTACTTGTGATTTCTTTGATAGAAAGGTCCAAAATAGTTACCTTTTTATCAATTTGGCTGAGGAGATGGTTTTGGTTTGCCGCGTTCTTTGACTGCCAATTTAGAGTTGCTTCTGCAGCACTGACTTGTCGCACCGATCCGTCTGGATTCTTGGTTGTTGGATTTCTAATCTTCCTGGAGTGCTTGACATTATTTTCTTCAAACTCTTTTGCTGGGAATGGCGAGTCTTGTGGAGATGGAGGACCAAACATATAGCTCAACGGAACTTCTTCACGATCCGGAGTTGTTGGAGTTGAGCTTCTTGGATATAAGACATAATAGTCGAATTTTCCGTTTGATTCTCCAAGGAGGTCGACTTGTGGATCTCCAGACTCATAACGTTCCTTCACGATTTGTTGGGAAGATTTCTTTTTGTTTCTTCTTCTTCTTCTTGGAACGTCTTCCTCTGAACTGTAATCTTGGCAATTCTCACAATCACAAACGTCAAAGAATTTGTGACCGGTTTCATCCATGAACACATAGATTGGCTCTCCAAGCGAGTCAAAAGATGAAATTAGAATTCCGGGCTCAGGGAAATCTGTATTCCACTCTTTGCTTTTGTCACATGGGCTGATCATGTTGATCTCCGTGCAGAAAACTGTAGGCTTTGATTTTTCTTCTTGTGCTTTAAAAGCAATCTCTACAGTTCCATCTTTTCTTCGAGAAATAGAGGACTCAACTGCTTGGATTGGTGTGCTTCGATCTTGAAGTTTTTCGTAGTTCGTCACCCAAGATTCTGGAAGTAGTTTGACCAGTTCTTCTTTGGGAATATGTCTTGGAATATGGATGCAGGATGGACTGTGTTGTGACTCCAATTGGATGAGCAGGGCATCATCAGTGTCTCGTGGGAGACTTAGATCCATCGCATGATTCTGAACTCTGTACGCCATTTGATGATGGAGAGTTGCTGCATATGTATTCCCAATTTGTGAAGCGCCAGTGATATGTAACTGGATCTGCAAATTTTTGTAGATTTGAGGGTCTTCTAGCGCCATATTGAAATTTGGGAATAAGGTGACGAATATAGTGCCAGCGTTTAACGTTGTCTGGATGGTTGCTATGCAAGCATGCTGGTACTCCTTGTATCTGGTGTCAAGTAGCGCAAGTCTTGCTACTACTGGAAGGCCTTTTCGCCCATGTAAAGTTAGGGCTAAGCGAACAGCTCCATGATGAAGATGTGTGTAGCCAAGATTTCGCCAGTGGTGAATCATCCCTTTGTTGATGTTGAGGGGAATCATCTGCTCCGTGTCTGTCGCTGGAATCAGACCGCCATGGCTCTGATACTAATTTACAAACACATAGTAGGGTACAAGCACAAAGGAGGTTTAACAGGATCAAAGATTATAAGGCTCGTATTTAGGGAAAGTGTTTATAAGAGACTCAGAGATGTAATATACAAAAGGGGGATTTTATTATACGAAAACACTCAAGAGATTACAAGAACACTCAAGCTTCTCTCTCACTTATTTTCTCACACTTGGCTTGAGTTCTAACTCTCACCAATGCTAGCTATTTATAGTNCTGTTTTGCAGTTGACCTCCTCCCTGTGGTTCGACACCCTAAGTACTACAACGCACGCTGTGCACTTGCAGTTTAGGGTCCTACAAATTCAAAAGCTCGACGAGTTCCCAAAGAAATCCTCCAAACTCGGACGACTATTTAGACCCCATCAAGCTTTTTGGCGCCGTTGCCAGGGAGGCTGTGTTTCGCTGTCCAAGACAAAAGGTCAGGATCACAACTCAAAGACATTCTTTTCTCTAACTTCTAGATTTCTTTCTATGAGTTTCAGAAACCTTACAACCGTGGAGGTCCCCACGAATCAAGAAGAACACGAGCCTGGACCCTCAGAGGCTGATATCGCTCCCGGAGGTGACAACCTGCACGACCCACGGCTTACCAGCCAAGAAAAAGATCCGAAGAGCGATCATCTCGACATGGAGGTTGAACACGCCCGCCAGGTCGATAAGCTCATAGTCTCGATCAAAAGAATGATGGTATACCAGGCGGATTGCACTGAAGCTGTCTATGGGAATATAGACAAAGTTCAAGCCGAACTTCTCGCTAGGATTGAAACCCTATCCAAGGGGGTGAGGCTGCATAAGGAGCAAGCGGCCAGCAACACGGCCCAACTAAAGAAGATCTCCGATGCGCTCAAGTATCGCAGATCTATCCTCGAGCAGAGCATGAGAGACATCCTCACCTTTAATGAAAAGCTTGAAGACACCAACGACTCTATCTATATCAATAGAGATCGAGCCGAAGCTGACATCCTTCAACTCATAGAAGACCAAAGGCAATCTGAGGAGAAAGCGGAGGAGACCGACAGTAAGCTCGAAAGCCTCTTCAAACGCCTGAAAGAGAAGACGGCGGCAATAGAAAGGCTAAGCAAGGAACAGCAGAGACTTGGAGAGATAGTCTCTGGTATAAGCATTGGCAGAGCCAAGAGGGCCACTTATCCTTTAGAGGAGACGACTAAAGAGGTCTCTGAAGTCTCGATCTACCGAGCAACCCGGATAGACATGCCGAAAGCACCAGGCCTCCGACCTGACCCAGCCACGTTCGCACCATGCCATGCAGTGAAGCCTATCACCGAAACTAGATTTTCAAGCCCTGAAACGAGCTTCACTACCAGCTGCTCGAATGATTCAAACTACGAATTCGGAGAGGGGTATTCGCCCGAGTCATCGAGATGCTCGTTTCAGGGATCTCTCGGGGAAGAAACCTCCGGCCATTCGACTGCGCTAAACAAGGTCAGCCACACGAGATCTATCACGACGCACATTCAAAGGGAGAAGCTTATAGAATTCAATACCAAGGTCAAAAGACTCCCAGCAGAGATTTCATTCGAAGACGCCTGGAAAGACCAGGGTTTGGCCGATTTCTTTCAATATAGCTTGGAGGATAAGGGAGATATTGAAGTTTACTTTAATCAGGCAAGGCATTCATCCAGCAAGGATGCCATCAGGATGCCTCCTACGAAGAAGGACGATTGGCACCAGAACCGAGTTGAGCCGTTGGCACTTGAGGAGTTCAACAAAGTGGTGCGAGAACTCCCTCCTGAGACAGATTTCGTGGAAGCATGGAGAGATCACCTTATCGGACATTTCTTCAACGAAAGCAGGGAGACAGTGTCAGACATTCAGGGCCTCTTCAACCTCGCCAGAACCGGAATGCCTATTAGAAACCTCCACAAGATCCAAGGCCACGAGCAATACCTCATAACTTGCAGCATCCGAGGTGACATTTTCAAGAACGCCATATGCGATTCGGGGTCATGCATAAACATTATGCCGGCTGGCGTAGCACGGAAACTCGGCATGAAATGCATCTTCCCCACTGATATCAGGATTGGTCTTGCGGATCAATCCTTCGCTGCCCCGAAGGGAGTCATTTATGACCTCCCGGTCATCATTGGCGATTGTAGAATCCCGGTAGACTTTTACATAGTCAAGACACGCCAAGAAGAAGTTGCACCTCTCATCTTGGGATGGCCTTTCTTAGCCACTGCAGGAGCCATCATGGACTGGCCAAACAGGCGAGTCTCATTCGCCAATATCGACGGGAAAAAGTTCTATCCCGCGGTACCTTACACCATGGAGAAACACCTTCTTGAGAAGGATGAAGACGCCATTATGGAGAGACTAGAGGAGCGTTTAGCGGAAGAGGGCGCACAAAAGGAAAAAAGACCTTGCCTAAGGTCGAACTCCACCTCCAACTAAGCTCCCAAACTACTAAAGTCTAGCTAAAAGACTTTAAACAAGAGCGGCTCAATGGAAGGCAACCCATTTTAGGTATTCTCTTTCTCATCTCTTTAACCATACTAATTTTTAGTTTTGGTTTCTTCTTAGTTTACAGCATTTTCATAAACCCCAAAAGCACAAAAAAAATCAGAAAAACCCAAAAAGACCAAAATATGAAGAAGGAGGTTCGAAGAACACTCACCGGGCGACGAACCGCCCGTGGGCCGTCCAGAAGGAGCCTGGCCGCGCCACGAGCCACAATGGCGCGGAGGCAAGACGCCTGGCCGCGGCCGCGACAACTCGTCGCGCGGCCGGCCTTTGTCTGAAACATTACCAATCCCGACCTCAACAAACCGGACCTCCTTCAACCTGTTTCAAGCCTTTCAAGTATCCTCCTTGATTCAATGGCCTGAACACGACCTAAAGACCGAAAGATCGCTTTCACAACCGCGGCAAGTTGCTGTTGCTTCAAAGATGGCGAGACAAGACAAGACTCCATCCAAGATAAGTTAAGCCAATGACCCATCTCTCTACTCACTTCATCCAGCACGTTCAACGGACCTGTATCCACGAAGACGAAGAAGAACACCACGGTTTCAGAGGATGAAAATCGCAGTACAAGCTCCAGAAGGAAGAAGATGCAACTTCCTTCACCAAACCGCGAAGAGTAAAGTTCCCGAAGACTAGCTTCTCTCTTCCGCGACCGAGACCTTTACCGAAGCCAAATAAGGATTTCATATGGCATTGAAGTTCATACTAGCAACACCTGTCTTTTGGGATCCCAAACAGATCACTGGATAGGCCATCATAGACCCAAACTTCAAGTCAAGTTTCTGAGGTGACGTAATCTTCAAGCCGCAAGGAAGGAAGATTTTCCATCTCTCATTCACGGTGTTATCAAAGGTCAAGGAACCGAGACGAGTACTCAACAACTGGAGTACCTGTTCTTCTCAACAAAGGCGTGCCCCAATCATCACCATCACCAGCCCCCAACATCACCACCACACGCCCACCACCACCATCCGAAGCAAGGAAGCTCAAGCGTGAACACATTTCCTTTCGAGCTAAGTTTTCGATTTCTTTTGTTCAATCAAATCGATTTTAAGCAGGGACATAAGGATAATGATCAAGTCCTTAGCTCAATCATACCACACGCCCATACCAAACCCAACACCACTTTCAAGTAAGTCTTCACAAGCTTGTACTTGAATTTACCTATCTTTTTCACCTCACTCGATTTAAACAAACTGGGGACAGTTTGATTTAAGTCTGGGGGGGTTTCTTATATTACTAATCATACTTTTATTTGATGAGTCTTATGCATACTTGCATCATTTATCGAGTCGTTTTATAGAGTCAAAACTTTTTTTTTTCTTTTAGTCGGAAACTATAAACTTTGCTAGGTACAAGTCACTTCAAAACAAGGAACCTTAATGACCATTCTCACGGATTTGGAAGCAAGGTTTACTAAGTCGAACAAGGCGAGTGGATCATTCCAGCAGAGAATGTTCTAATTTCTAGAGTACTCGAAGGATCTTGCGTTGACTCCGCACCTAATGAATCAAAACTTTTCGTCAAGGGGCTTGAGATACTTCGATCTGTGCTCCTCTTTTAGACTCTAGCGTGACTAAGTAGATGCAATGCAACATCTCCTTGATCTTCCCTTGTTATAGAAAAGAAAAAAGAAATAAATAGAAAGAAAAGTTTTAGTTTGAGAATGGCAACCAGAGTTCCTTAAAGGACAATGACGGTTCGCAGCAATCATGTAAACTTTAAAGAAGTGATCATTCTCAAGCTAAGAAGAAAAAAAAAATGAAATAAGAAAGTCGATAGAAAAAATAAAATGATACCCTAGAAAAGTAGGGAGAAATCGAATAAGGGAAGAGAAAATAGGAGAGTTGTGTCTGAAATGTCTATGTCTAGATGTTTGGAAGAGAAAGTATAGTGTCTCGTCGACCAATACTCCCTCGACAGAGACCGCACGCCTAAATGAATAAAGGAGTCAACAAGGGAAAGCTCGAAATACTCAAAGAGACCGTGAAGCGTATCCGGGAAGGGTGAAAAGCTCAAGGTAACTAGACCCAAACGCCTTGAAGCTGAATTCCGAGTTATGTGGCTCGACAGGTCGATTGCTAGACTTGATTGATTCCCAATTATTGGTGAGTTTCCACGTTTTCAAACCTCTTTTCCTTACTTAGATTTTTGTTTTGTTTGAGGACAAACAAAGTTTAAGTCTGGGGGAGTTGATAACACTCATATTTTACCCATTTTTACTATCATAAGTGAGTGCTTTAATAAGCATTTCACTAAGGTTTTGATGCATAAACACTAGATTTCGAGTATTTGGTTGTTCAAGACTCTTTTCAGGAAATCTTAGCAAAAGATTTATATTTTGGAGCAAAATGGACAATTCCTGAAACAGTGCCCGAGGACAGAAGTTCAACACCAAACGAAGGCCTTCCCACCACGAGATCAAGCTCATATTTGGAGACAAGGAAGCCTTATCAGCTGTCTTTCACCACGAAGTGATTTGAGAGCAATCCCACGGTTGGATCTCAAGTTATGAAGGAAGCAAGAAGGTCCGTCAGGCATCCGGAAGGACAGGCTGGCAGCGCCACGGCCGACCCAGACGACCAGTGGCCGCGCCACGGCCGGTCGCTCGTGCGGCCAGGCCATTTGCGTTTCTTGAGCCCATTTGAAGCCCAACTCAAACCCGAAGCCGTCTTATGCAAGCCAAGACCTAATCCACGACCTAGAGCACTTGAAGACCTATATATACTCCTTGTTTAGGGTTTTTTAGATGAGAGGCGAAAAACACAAAGTGATAGATTTCTTTCGGTGGCCGCGAGTCTCTGGTTCGCGGTTTGCCTTTGTTCTTTGAGGGAGATTGATTTGTTCTTGAACCCTCTTTTATTGCAATCGATTAATACGAGTTATGCATTCATCAATCACGTTTTCTACTTCTTCTATTATGTCTGAGTAGTTTATTTTCGTTGGGTGTTCTTTAAGGGGATCTATGGGGAATTTCATTAACTGTTGTTGAACCGATTGTTTAGGCCGAAGATTAGGATTTTCTGTCTCACCTTATTCGTTCTTATTGCATGAGTCTAGCGTCATGAACTATATTCTGATCGCAGGGTCTTGAGAACGGCTAACGTCCTGAATCTCAGATCCAGACCAAAATAGGGTAGAGAGCATCCTTTAAAAGATGTCTGAATGCTTATCGTCCTGATCTTATTGCGTGTTCGTCTAGTACGTAGGATACGAAAGTATACCTATGGAATAGAAGTTTGCAGATCGACCTAGTTTGATAAAATAGGTTGTTAAAACCAGTGAATCAGTTTGGGGAAAATCGCCTAGTCTCGCTTGCTTAACTTTTGTGTGCTTTGATTTCTAGTTAGAACCCCATAGATTTCCCGAGAAGATTCCCAACGTGTTCGCCCACTTGCTTTTAAATCGAGATTTACGCACTTCCATACTTTACTTTTCCTGCACTGCTTGCCTGATTTCCTTTTTACAAATCCTTTAGTTTATTTTCCTTTTCCCGTTGGTTATAGAAAAGGCTGACAACCTTCTCTATATAAGGCGTGGTACTGCTTTATTTATTTTCTGCAAGATTCGTGACACTCATTCCTAAACCCCCAATTCTCTGCGTCTTTGGTTGCCCTGATTTTCTGTTTTGCAGTTGACCTCCTCCCTGTGGTTCGACACCCTAAGTACTACAACGCACGCTGTGCACTTGCAGTTTAGGGTCCTACAAATTCAAAAGCTCGACGAGTCCCCAAATAAATCCTCCAAACTCAGACGACTATTTAGACCCCATCACGAAGGCTGAGACAAATATACCAATTATCCTGGTTTTTATTGTTCCGCCTTGCAAGCATCAAATGTGTGGATGTCTAACATCCTGAATTGATCATCAAGATCATCTTCTTCCTCTGTGTCTGTGTCTTCTTCTGAAGATTCGTCACTTTGCTCTATCCCCATGGCAAAGATTGTTTTGTCTGACGGTTCATCGTCAAGGGAGAAGATAGATTCGACATCGGAATCATCAATATCTTCCATTTTAGCCAAGTATCCAAGAAGATTATCTCTCTTCTTCTGGTTTAGACATTGTTTGGCATAATGCCCTTTCTTCTTACAGATATAACATCTGTCTGATTTTTTAAAACCTCTTTGCGCCTTTTTCCTGAAGAATTTCCATTTCTTCTTGGTAGAGAATTTTGGATATTTCTTACGCCATTTTCTTCTGTACTTCTTCTCTTGTTGGAATATACCAGAACAGTCGCATTTTTTCTTTCTGCATTTAATAGAGAGTTCTGGACGGTCGCAAGCTTTTACAAGGAGCTTTCCTTGTTCATGAAGTTGTTTGAAGAATTGCTGGTGATTGCAAAGCCTTTCAAGTGCTAAAAGAGAAAGCTGATATATTTCTCCTTGCGATACTTGATTTAGTGGCATATTCTTGAAAGACATGACTTTTGATGCCTCGTTGCCAAGTGGCTCTGAAAGAGAATTGAGGTACGTCTGCTTGAGGTTGACGTCATCTATCCCATTTAGGGCATAGAATCGCTTTGACATTCTCTCATAATGTTTTTCCAATCTTTGCGCTTGAACGAGCAGCACTTCATGTTTAGATATTCTTCTCTTGCTTGGACTGTATAGTGTTCCCATGTACCAAGGAATTCGTTGTGGATGTGTCCGATTAAAGCGTCGATAGTAGGAGATTGTCGTACTTGAAGTTGTCGGTAATCTCCTAGACTTATCCACCATTGCCTGAGACGTCCTTAGAATTTAGAGACCATTTTGTCAATAACGTTGGCTAAATCTGCACCTGGGTAAAGCATCTGTTCAGTCATCCAAGCATGCATCTCATAGATTTTATCTCTCCATTTTTAAGGAGAAATATTATCGAATGAGAAACCATTATGTGGTTTTGTGCTGAACTTTGGGTTCCATTCTGGCTGAGCTCTTCTGGGTTGAGTTTCTTCTTCATAAACATGATCGTCTTCACTTTCAATATCCTCAGTTTCTACAATTGGTTCAACCATCAAAAAGTCTGGAATTAAGACTTCGTCTTCAGAATCATTATCTTGTTCTTTTGCCATTTTTTGATGTCTTTTTGTTCTGACCTCTTTTCTTCTTTTGCTACTTTCTCAAGGAAAGTAGTCAATTGATTAACATGTTCCACCATTAGCTGTGACTCACTCTTCTTGGGTTGGTCTTTTGATGTAGAGGGTTGATTGTGGGGTTTTGGTGGTTCAGGTTCTTTTTCTTTTTCAGAGGGTTTTTTCTTTTTTGTGGTATGTTGTTCAGGAATGGTTCGGGTTGGTAAAAAGGAAGATGATCCAAAGATACTTGGGTCTTGAGAGAAAGAAAGGGGTTGTGATTGGGCTGTGTATGATGGTGTGTATATAGGGTAAGGTGTAAAGATGTCAAATGGCATCGGGGTAGATGTTTTAGGCTGGTTTTGTAAAGAGTTGAGTTGGGCTTTAAGGAATTTGAGTTCTGATTCCTTTTGGGTCATGAGAGGGTAATTGATGGATACAGTAGTGGCTAGTTGAAGGAGTTCCTGGTGGAGAGAGGCCATCTTACTTGTGATTTCTTTGATAGAAAGGTCCAAAATGGTTACCTTTTTTATCAATTTGGCTGAGGAGATGGTTTTGGTTTGTCGTGTTCTCTGACTGCCAATTTAGAGTTGCTTCTGCAGCACTTACTTGTCGCACCGATCCGTCTGGATTCTTGGTGGTTGGATCTAATCTTCCATGAGTGTTTGACATTATTTTCTTCAAACTCTTTTGCTGGAAATGGCGAGTCTTGTGGAGATGGAGGACCAAACATATAGCTCAACGGAACTTCTTCACGATCCGGAATTGTTGGAGTTGAGCTTCTTGGATATAAGACATAATAGTCAAATTTTCCGTTTGATTCTCCAAGGAGGTCGTCTTGTGGATCTCCAGACTCATAACGTTCCTTCAGGATTTGTTGGGAAGATTTTTTTTTGTTTCTTCTTCTTCTTCTTTGAACGTCTTCCTCTGAACTGTAGTCTTGGCTGTTCTCATAATCTCAAACGTCAAAGAATTTGTGACCGGTTTCATCCATGAACACATAGATTGGTTCTCCAAGCGAGTCAAAAGATGAAATTGGAATTCCAGGCTCAGGGAAATCCGTATTCCACTCTTTGCTTTTGTCACATGGGCTGATCATGTTGATCTCCGTGCAAAAAACTGTAGGCTTTGATTTTTCTTCTTGTGCTTTAAAATCAATCTCTACAGCTCCATCTTTTCTTCGAGAAATAGAGGACTCAACTGCTTGGATTGGTGTGCTTCGATCTTGAAGTTTTTCGTAGTTCGTCACCTAAGATTCTGGAAGTAGTTTGACCAGTTCTTCTTTGGGAATTTGTCTTGGAATATGGATGCATGATGGACTGTGTTGTGACTCCAATTGGATGAGCAGGGCATCATCAGTGTCTCGTGGGAGACTTAGATCCATCGCATGATTCTGAACTCTGTACGCCATTTGATAATGGAGAGTTGCTGCATATGTATTTCCAATTTGTGGAGCGCCAGTGATATGTAACTGGATCTGCAAATTTTTGTAGATTTGAGGGTCTTCTAGCGCCATATTGAAATTTGGGAATAAGGTGATGAAGATAGTGCCAGCGTTTAACGTTGTCTGGATGGTTGCTATGCAAGCATACTGGTACTCCTTGTATCTGGTGTCAAGTAACGCAAGTCTTGCTACTACTGGAAGGCCTTTTCGTCCATGTAAAGTTAGGGCTAAGCGAACAGCTCCATGATGAAGATGTGTGTAGCCAAGATTTCGCCAGTGGTGAATCATCCCTTCGTTGATGTTTAGGGGAATCATCTGCTCCGTGTCTGTCGCTGGAATTAGATGTTGTTCTAAAGGAGATGCTAGAACAATCTCTTTTGCAACACGCTTATTAGGAATAAGGGCCTGCCGAATACTTTTGGGAAAAGTGGAATTTGGTTTTGTGAAAGCTTTGTAGGGATTGAGTAAGGGAAGTTCAGTAATAGGGACTTTACTCTCATCGCTCACATACTCTATTTCATATAGATAATCTACTTTTTTGGAATTTGTTTTTCTTAAAGAAGGACTTATAGCTAATGAAGATGTACTTTCCATAATTTTTGTAAAGACTAGAAACCACGACAGAATGCTATAACTCTTCTCTATCCCTTGAAGTAATACATATCAATAAGTTGTTTTCTTTTATTTTAAGCTCTAAGAACATAAATAAAGAAATCAAGAGGTTTTAGGCTACGCAAACCGAGACAACACAATTTTCTTCAATAAGTCTCAAGGTACTTTGAGCCATATGACCTCACAGATTTTTTCCTATGTACTCTTTTATCTTAGCATAGTTAGATTTCTGATGCGGAAGATCCATAGAAATGGCAACCACAGAGCATACCCTCTGTACTAGCATATGATAGAAAACAACTTACGATATATATTATATCTTAGGAAAGAGAGAGAGTCGAAGCTTAGACCGCCATGGCTCTGATACCAATTTACAAACACATAGTAGGGTACAACTACAAAGGAGGTTTAACAGGATCAAAGATTATAAGGCTCGTATTTTATTTTGTGAAAGTTATCGCGGCATACTTATAAGAATTTTTGCGGCATAACTCTTCACAAAACTACCCTTTTGGAAAACTTATCGCGGCATACTTATAAGAATTTATGCGGCATAACTCTTCACAAAACTCTCCTTTTTGTGAAAGTTATCGCGGCAAAACCTCTATCACACAATAATAACTTAAGATGAACACGCCTAGCGTTCCATCCTTAAGTTAAAACCTGCACACTAATCCATTAGTATAAATCTATACTACCGGGACTCACAGATTCAGGAAGACTTGAACTGGCTAGCTTCACACCTAGCGCTGGTCTTGACTGGCTATGACCGGATCTCTCCTAAATGGTCACTCACTCTTGTTTTTCTAACAACTCTCTTTCTCTACAAAAATCTCTCTCTCTAAAAGTTTCTTTCTAACTTTGAACGTGTGGGAATGACTTAAGAATGGAGCTCTAGGGGGCTATTTATAGAGGATGGATGGATAAGGGTCGTTGTGACCATGGTCCAATTGCAGCGTGCCACTAGTCACACTCCAAACACATGCATATCCTCTCATCCATAAGGCAAAACACGTTGAAGACACCTCATGCTTCAAGTCCATGCTTATCCAATGATTAATAAGGACGGAATAGCGTTCCACTCCTTTCTGTGCTTATCCACTGATCTATAAGGATGGAATAGCTTTCCACCGGATGTATAAAGACGAAATAGCATTCTTCTGGATGTATAAAGACGGAATAGCATTCTTTCTGAAGTATAAAGATGGAATAACATTCTTCCGGATGTATAAAGACGGAATAGCATTCTTCCGGATGTATAAAGACGTAATAGCATTCCTCTGGATGTATAAAGACGAAATAGCATTCCTCCGAATGTGTAAAGACGGAATAGCATTCCTCCGGATTTATAAAGACGAAATAGCAATTCTCCGGATGTATAAAGACGGAATAGCATTCCTCCGGATGTATAAAGAGGGAATAGCATTTCTCTGGATGTATAAAGACGTAATAGCATTCCTGCGGATGTACAAAGACGGAATAGCATTCCTCCGGATGTATAAAGACGGAATAGAATTCCTCCGGATGTATAAAGACGGAATAGCCAAATACACCTCGTGCCTATCTACATCCGTGCTTATTCAATGATCAATGAGGACGAAAGACTGCTGGACACCTCGTGCTTGATTGTCCCAGCTCGTCCCTTTCAGTTTAGCCGGCCACCTAGGCTCTCCATCTTGGCCGAAATGATGGTCCTTGGCTAACTTCGGATCCATTCGATCATTCTTTCAAAAGTTTCGACCAAAAAGGGTTATTTTGGCCCAACTTGTTGATCCAAGCATCCTTGAGTCGATTCTTCACTTTTGATGTTTGGACCTTTTCTTGGCCAAATATTTTCTCTCGGCTTTTTTTTTTTGTCCAGCCGCTCTCATCGCTCGTCAGGGTCATTACATGGATAGCCATGGGATTGCCTCCCAATTGCGCTTTGTTTAACGTCACGTAGCTTGACATCCTTATTTGATATGATCATGGATGCGCAGCTTGAATTAGAGGAAGGAGAGCTTGAACCAGCAGATGCTTTGCTTGTACCTGAAGGAACTATGATTAGAGTAAGGATGAAGAAACTCAAAGAAGCACTTAACGGTCTGATAATTCGAGTTCAAAATCAGACAGGCCGAATGGAGAAAGAAGTGAATCAGAACTTTCTGGTTTTGATTCGAGCTACATAGTCAAACTATATAGTCAAGCTATATAGTCGAACTACATATTCAAGCTACATTCGTCAGCTATACAGTCGAGATACATTTGTCGAGCTACGTTCGTCAACTACATAGTTCATCTACATAGTTCGTCTACATAGTCAAGATTCTGCCAAAGGAAGGAAAAGCAGTTGAAGAGTCTAGTCGACAAAAGACAAGGGATCTGGACGTTTTCAATGGTCATTTAGAGTCTAAGAGTCATTCAAACACATCTTTAATTCTAGTCTAAGTCTTCCTAGTTTTTAGCTAAGTCTTTATCTATTTTAGCTAGGCATTAAACACATCTTTTCTCCTTTATATTCTTTGTAACTCATTTGAGAAACACAACCATCTTTTTATTTTTATTTGAGAGTGATTCTCTTTTGTTCTTCGTGAACATTTTCGATCCTTGTTGTGTAATATCCATTGATCAAACCTTAGTCCGTCTTGGTGCGTCATATCCAAGGGATTATGAGATTGTCTGGTGCGTCATATCCATTCAATCGACCTTGAGTTCGACTTAGTGTGTCATATCTAAGGGATTCAAGTTGGGGGTAAATCAGAAGCCATTCCGCAACTTCTGTGTGACCTTTCGATCCAACTTACCTTGTTCTTTGAGGATTCATTTCTTCATAAGATCTAAGGCCTATCCATCTATCCAAATCCAACTAAAGAGTGGCGATACTTGGGAGGATCATATCAAGTGGTATATGTTCGTCTTCTTTTATTTTCTGTTCTTATTTAAAAAAAAAAAGAAAGTATTTAGTTTATTTTTTTTTTCTATGGTGTTGATTTATATATTTCTTGAGAATTTTTTGTTCTTCATCAAGTTCTTATCTCATCTATCTTTAGGATTATTCTTTTTGGTTACTTTGGGGATTACCATTGAGTTGTATTGGATTTGTTCTACAAGAACTCTTGAGAAATCACTGAGAGAAATCAGATTGAGTGAAACACTTGGGTGAAACACCTTGAGAGAAACACTTGTGAGAAGCTTTTTCTACTAACTTGTTTGTTAATTTTGCAGAGAAACAAAAAAAAATCATGTCTAATCACGATGGAGATAACAACAATGAAGACAGGGAAGCAGTTCCAAATCTGCAAATGCAAGCAATGATAGGAGAAATGCAGAGATTGCTGAGGAATGAAATAAGTGGGGTCTATGTCAGACTAGAGGAAGTGCGAGTAGAAGCACGACAAAGGCAGCCACAAAACGTGCCTGTTGGGAAAGAAAGAGATCGCCCTAGATCAGTGAGAGCAGAAGGAGGTGATGATTATTATAGCCGTGAGGAGTATTCATCTCAAGGAAGCAGAAGGAGACCTAGACGTGAGAGGGAAAGCAGGAAACAACGTGATGATGATCTTGGAGGACTTAAGCTCAAAATTCCACCATTTCATGGAAGGAATGATCCAGACACTTATTTGGAGTGGGAAAAGAAAATAGAGCTCGTGTTTGATTGCCAACACTACACAGAGTACAACAAGGTGAGAGTGGCAGCCACAGAGTTCTATGATTATGCCCTAAGCTGGTGGGATCAGTTGGTTACCTCAAGGAGACGAAATGGGGAACGTCCAATAGAGACTTGAGCAAATATGAAAGCTATTATGTGCAAGAGATTTGTTCCTAGTCAAGGAACTAAGGAGACTTACACAAGGCAGCCGCAATGTAGAAGATTATTATCAAGAGATAGAGTCTCTGATGATAAAGGCTGATGTTTCTGAGGATAGAGAAGCTACAATGACTAGATTTTTAAGTGGTTTGAACCGTGATGTGCAAGACAAGCTTGAATTGCAGCATTACGTGGAGATTGAGGAAATGCTACTCAAGGCAATTCTGGTGGAGCAGCAGCTTAAAAGGAAAGGTCCTTCACGACCAACTTATGGAGCAGGAGTGTCTAATGCTAGGCCAAGTTACCAAAGGGAAGAAAAATCTAACGCTGTTCCAAAGGTAGATTCCAAGCCTTATGTTGCGAATCAAGTTGCTAAAGGGAAACCCGAGACTTCTGTTACTAGAGCTCCAGATGTGAAATGCTTTAAGTGCCATGGAGTAGGGCACTATGCTAATGAATGTTCCAACAGAAAGATCATGATTCTTCTGGACAATGGGGAAATAGAATCAGAAGAAGAGGAAGAGGTTGTTGATTCTTTACCATCAGAAGAANTGGAGCAGCAGCTTAAAAGGAAAGGTCCTTCACGACCAACTTATGGAGCAGGAGTGTCTAATGCTAGGCCAAGTTACCAAAGGGAAGAAAAATCTAACGCTGTTCCAAAGGTAGATTCCAAGCCTTATGTTGCGAATCAAGTTGCTAAAGGGAAACCCGAGACTTCTGTTACTAGAGCTCGAGATGTGAAATGCTTTAAGTGCCATGGAGTAGGGCACTATGCTAATGAATGTTCCAACAGAAAGATCATGATTCTTCTGGACAATGGGGAAATAGAATCAGAAGAAGAGGAAGAGGTTGTTGATTCTTTACCATCAGAAGAAGATGATGTAGTCAAGCCGGCTAATGGGGAGTTATTAGTCGCAAGAAGGTCACTAAGTGTGCAATCCAAGACAGAAGAACAAGAGCAGAGGGAGAACTTGTTCCATACAAAATGCCATGTTAAAGATAAAGTCTGCAGCGTCATCATTGATGGAGGGAGCTGTACCAATGTGGCGAGTGAAACAATGGTCAGGAAGCTTGGATTGAAAGTGATGAAGCATCTGAAGCCTTATAAGCCTCAATGGCTTAATGATATTGGAGAAATGCGAGTGAGCAGCCAAGTATTGGTTCCCATAACCATAGGCAGATATGAGGATGAAATGCTATGCGATGTGTTACCCATGGAGGCAGGCCATATACTTCTTTAAAGGCCATGGCAGTTTGATCGCAAAGTTATCCATGATGGCTACACCAATCGGCATTCATTTGAGATCAAAGCTAAAAAGATCACTCTTATACCTATGACACCTTTGGAGATCTATAGAGATCAGAAACACTTGAGCAAAAAGGAAGAAACAAACACTTTGAGCGACCCCCTAAACACTTTACACCAAAAAGAGAGCGAGAGTTTGAGTAAAACCCAGTCAAAAGTCTGTGAGAGCAAACCCGAGACTAAACATTCTAACTTTTTCATGAGGTCTAGTGAGATTAAGAGATCTTTGCTTTCTGAGCAACCCATTCTTTTGCTCATATACAAAGAAACTCTTATGAGTTTAACTGACCACGAGCCGGAATTCCGAGCAAGATAGTTTCTGTTTTGCAGGACTTTGAAGATGTCTTTCCAGAAGACAGTCCAAGTGGATTACCACCAATCTGTGGTATTGAACATCAGATTGATTTCGTGCCTGGAGCAGCCCTTCCAAACCGACCAGCCTACAAAGACAAGGGATTTGGACGTTTTCAATGGTCATTTAGAGTCTAAGAGTCATTCAAACACATCTTTAATTCTAGTCTAAGTCTTCCTAGTTTTTAGCTAAGTCTTTATCGATTTTAGCTAGGCATTAAACACATCATTTCTTCTTTATATTCTTTGTAACTCATTTGAGAAACACAACCATCTTTTTATTTTTATTTGAGTGTAATTCTCTTTTGTTCTTCATGAACATTTTCGATCCTTGGTGTGTAATATTCATTGATCAAACCTTAATCCGTCTTGGTGCGTCATATCCAAGAGATTAAGAGATTGTCTGGTGCGTCATATCCATTCAATCGAACTTTGAATTCGACTTAGTGTGTCATATCTAATGATTCAAGTTGGGGTAAATCAGAAGCCATTCCGCGACTTTTGTGTGACCTTTCGATCCAACTTACCTTGTTCTTTGAGGATTCATTTCTTCATAAGATCTAAGCCTATCCATCTATCCAAATCCAACTAAATAGTGGCGATTCTTGGGAGGATCGTATCATTATTCTCTTCTTAGATGCGTTTGAGGGTGAAGTGAGTGGCAAGAGACGTGTCTGATCGTGACCTTAGTGGCATCTCGACAGTGTAGACTGTATACAACATCTCTTGTACTCTTGCTTCATCCTTTTCTAGATCGAGTGGAAGGATGGCTCTTTCTTTTGAGAATGGTTTTGAGCCTCCTTTGCCTTTGACCTTGTACTCAATGGAGCTGCCTTTGAGTCCCAATGGATGTAGACTCAAAGTAGCCCTTGGCACAGTGTGACCACTACCAGACCCATCCTTAGCTTCTTCGGGTGAAGTCACCAACCATCTCTTAACCTTGCCTTTTGATATACTCATAATTTAGCATATTTTAGCATTCTTTTTAGATAGCTTTGCATCCATTTATGCATTCATTTAGTTACTTTTAGTCCAAATTGCATCCATATTAGAGTTTAGTGAGTTTTAGCTTAGGTTGTTTTATATTTGTACATATTGAGTCTTTATTAGGTGTTTTGGAGGCTTTGAGGACCATATGGAGTTTCATGGACGATCAAGAGGAGGAAGAGAAGCAGACAAATGAGATGGCAAATACATCGAACTACATAGCTCGATACATATTCGTGCATGGTAAAGTTCGGGTCAGATGAAGGCTTTATATTCCGATTCAGCCTCGGAGCTCTTCATGAAAGTTGTAGCTAATTGAATAGGCTTTAATTTGGAGGTGGTTTCATGTCATTAAGGTCAGCGGTTATCGAGATAAGGCGGTTTTAGCAAGCACCTATCCACAATCTCGAACTTCAACACCGACCTTTGAGCAAGAGTTGACCGAACGGTTACTGTTCACTATAAAAGCCCAAAGATCTAATTTCTGTGGCTAAGTTTGATTTTTCTTGTTTTTCCTCAAGCAAAACCTCTCTTATTTTCTGAACACATTTTGTATGAGATTTTGAGAGTTTATGCAATTTAGAATTTGTCTATTGATCTTCCATCTTTCTATTCTCTAATTATGTTTATCAACTTTTCTTTCTTGGGATTAGTGGTTTTAGGCATGATTAGTGAGTAGTTCTCTTAGGATCTAAGGATGGGGTAGATTAGGGTGATTCTAATGGTGGTTCTTGATGTCTAGGGCTTAGATCTTTCAATATCCTTTCTTGTTTAGTGATATTAGTGCTAGATTAGCTTTGAAAAAAATAATTTAGATTTTATGAAATTTCCCACCCACAAGGTGTTTGATGAAATTCCCCAAAGAACTAAATCAAGAGATTTACATGCTTAGCCTATGGAAATAGATGTCTAAGGTGTTTATTGGTTTTATGAAGCTTGTGTTTATTGCTTGATGATTATCTTTTCACTAATGATGATTAGATCTTGAATTGTTAATTAGCAAAGGGATTAGTGCCATGAGAGTGGATTAGTCTTAATTAGTGCTTCTTACCAAAGGATTAATATTGATATTGATTGGTTGGACATCATGAATCAGATTTAGAGTCACCCAAAATCAATAACCCTATTCTTGGATTCCTTTTTTTATTCATTTGATCATCTTGTTTAGTCATTTACCTTGGTTCTTGCTTTGATCTTTGATCGCTACTTGTTTGTCCACTTAGGTTGATAGAAAAACAACAATCTATATATATTTGCTTAGCTTAAAAGGTTCTATGCATTTCTAGTGTCATCTACATCACCAAATGGATTGATACCTCAACTACTACAATGACATGAGTGGTGTTGAGTATTGAAAGTAATACCAAAAATACTACTTATCAATTGGCGCCGTTGCCCTTTGGTGATTGTTTAGATGCATTAGATTTTTAGTTCTTGTTGAGACTAAGCTTTCTTTTTTACTTTGGTTACTAACTTTTTCACTTTGGTTTGATCTCTCTCTATAGGTGCATGAAATTGTGGTCTAAGGAAGAGACAATCTTGTTGAGGCATTAGACAACATTCACCACTTGGATAGAGGAGTTAGAGAAAGGGAAGAAAGAGAAAGGTTGGGTATGGAAAACCCACAAGATCATGGTGGTAATGGACCACCACATTATATTGCACAAGAGCCAAGAGCACATGCTCAAGGAGGCCAAGGAAATGGCGCTCAAGCTAGAATTCCTCAACATCAACCAAGGCAACCATGACTTATTGGGGCTGGAGATGCACCCCATACTTATGCAAATCGCCATGGTATAATCCCTCCACCATGTGAGAACAACAATTTTGAGATCAAATTTGGGATTATCTCAATGGTGCAAGGAAACAAGTTTCATGGGTTAGATATGGAAGACCCTTTGGATCACTTGGATGAGTTTGATAGGATTTGTAGCTTGACAAAGATCAATGGTCTAAGTGAAGATGGGCTCAAGCTACGGTTATTTCCATTTTCTCTTGGAGACAAAGCTCATATATGGGAGAAAAATCTTCCTCAAGGGTCCATCACTTCTTGGGACCAATGCAAGAAAGCTTTTTTTTCCAAGTTCTTCTCCAACACAAGGACTACTAGGTTGAGGAATGAGATTTCAAGCTTCACTCAAAAGAATAATGAGAGCTTTTGTGAAACTTGGGAGAGATTAAAGGGCTACGCCAAGCATTGTCCTCACCATGGGTTTTCTAGTGAGTCACTACTAAGCACACTATATAGAGGAGTCCTCGCAAAGATTAGAATGCTCCTTGATACAGCTAGCAATGGTAATTTATGAAGGCTTAGAGCTTGTTGAGAACCTAGCTCAAAGTGATGGAAACTATGGAGATGAATATTATATGTCTTTAAGAGGAAATGGAGAGTATGAAGAGAGTAGAAGAAAGGAAATGGAAGCTCTAAATGAAAAATTAGACAAGCTCCTTCAAGTGTCCCAAAAGCCAATCAACTTTGTTGGTGGCTATAATGGTTTTGTTACACAACAAGGACAAGATAGCAACTCTATGCCCCAAGACTTGGACATGAGACAAATGCTACAACAAATCTTACAAGGACAAGCTAGTGGTGCAATGGATATGAGCAAGACTATGTCTGAAATCCACAATAAGGTTGATTGCTACAACAATGATGTCCATTCCAAGATTTAGTCATTGAACCTAAAGATCAAGCAATTAGAGCACAAAGGAGTTTCCTCTTCCTCACCCAACCCTCCAGCCAATGGTAAGGCTCATGCAAACACCAAGGAGTATTGCAATGCTATATTGTCAAGTGAGGACCATTCCAATGATGAGAATGAGGCTATTATCAAAGAGCTTGAGCAACTACTCTATGGTGCTAATGATAAGATCCTTCCATCAAGAGAGCTTCCATCAAGTCTCAATGTGGATATTGTGAAACAAAGTGGGGAGGTGGTCATTCAAGATAATGTGGTTGTTGCTAAAGACAAGGGTAAAGGATTGCTTGAAGAGTCATTGACTTCTACACAAGTGAGGAATGAGAAGCCTTTTAAGGAAATGGTTAAGGAGAGAGACATGGTGACGCCTTTGCCTCACAAGAAAGAAGTTCCTTACATTGAGCCTCCTCCATATAAGCCACCACTTCCATATCCTACGCGTGTTCTCACCAAGTCTCAAAAGAAAGTGTTTTCAAGCTTCAAGGTAAACATGGACAAGATTGGTGTACCATTGCCTAATGTGGATAACTTGCACCAAGTCAAAGACAACCTAAAGTTAATCAAGAGCATACTTGCAAACAAAGATAAGGTGGAGGAGATCTTTGATCCACCAAGCACAACAAAGGATGAAGCTAAGTCTATCCCCAAGCTTGGAAATCCCGGTAAATTTTCGATTTCTTGCTCTCTTGTGGATTTGAAGATAGATGATGCCTTGTGTGATTCTGGAGCAAGTGTGAATGTTATGTCCCTTGAGATGGTTAAGAGTCTCGGGATCAAGAGCATGAAGAAGCACCCATCACCAATCACATTTCTAGATGCTTCTTCAAGGCAACCACTTGGTCTTGTTGAAGATTATAATCTAATGATTGGAGATTGTCTTGTCCCAACCGATTTCATAATCATGGAGATTGTCAAGGCCAACAAGCTTCCTCTTCTTCTTGGGACGCCATTCCTCAATACCACCAGTGCAAACAAAGACTTCACAAACAAGAGAGTAATGCTCAAGAATATGAATGATAAAGTCTTCTACCCCATCAATCCTTCTTCAATTGGAGTTTGTGGAACACTCACTTGTGAGAAGGTGGAAATTAACCAAGGGTCAAGGGATTGGAAAGGTCAACAAATGGAGGTCAAAAGTGTTAGTGTGATGGATGAAGATTCTCTCTACATAAACGAGTATGATGGAAAAGACTTTGATGGTGAATGCCTTCTTGCTATGTTTGATGGAATCAAGACGGTGGAACATATAGTTGAGCCACCAAAGAGGGCAAGAAAGAGGTCTAAGAAGAAGAAGAAAGTGCTACGAGATGGAGTAAGCACCATGATCATCAAGAAAGGAGAAGGACCTTCACTTCCACTCCATGACCTTCCCATTGCCTAAAAGGGTTTGAAAATTCAAGCTAAGTGACGTTAAACAAGCGCTCTTGGGAGGCATTTCCATGTTTATCATTGTATATATTCTGGCCTTTTTATTTCAATAATGTGTTTTTGAGTGTTTACGGTCAACATGTTTGGATCAAAGAGGTTGAGCCCAAGAGCAAAGAGCTTTCAAGGGATTTTTAGCATCGTGTCGAGCTGTGTATCGAGCTACTAAGCTCGATACAGCCCTCACAAGGAAACTCGAATGACCGTATCTGGCATTTGTAGCGGACTACCTAGCACGATACAAACGATCAAGGAAACTCGAAGATGCGTATCAGGTGTTTCTATCGAGCTACATAGCTCGATACAGTTTTTAAGAAAGCGTCTGAAGGTGTATCGAGCTTCATGTCGAGCTATGTAGCTCGACACGACTCCACTTGGCTCCTCATCCTCCTCTTCATGATTTTTGAGGTATCTCCACCTCCCTTGTACATATTTCCTTTAGATTTTCGTTTTTGTATCTTGTCATGTTGATTGAGGGCTTCCTTGAACTTTTATTACACAATAGACTGTGTAATTTAAGTTTGGGAGAGAGGTTGAGAGATTTGACATGTGTTTTGTGATTCTTATTTTCCTTTGCATTCGTGAGTCTTATGCATTCATCTAGAGCATAGAAAAACCCAAAAATTTGAAAAATTTGAAAATTTCCAAATAAGAATCATTTAGATGTTGCATTTGCATTATAGATTGAGTCTAGTTGCACTTCATGTAGGCTTGCACTCATATTTCATAGGGAGTAATGATGAGCTAATCCTTGTAGAGTGCCAACTCATGTAATCAATTCAATGCCCTAGTTAGTAGTTCTTTGATGCATTTGAACAAATCTTGAAAAATAAGGAAGAACCATGCTTGAACCACTTCACTTGCCACTAGATTTTGGTCGAAATAGGGTCTTGAAATTGATAGCCAACTCTACTCACTTGAACCAAAATTTGACATCTAAATATCATGTTTTGCTTTGAAAGTGAATTTGTGGATATTAGACATATTTGAGCTTTCTTACTCACTTTACCACCCTCTTGCTAGCTCAAGTAGTACTCCCATCTTACCTTACCTCCTTTGAAGCCATATGTTCTAGTGATATTTCTTGTGAGGCCTTATTTTGATTGAACTTAGCATAAAGTGTTAGGTTTGAGATGATAAGTTTAGGCTCTCATGTAGATTCTAGCTCTCACATTTCGGAGCTAGCTATAGGCTTAGGATTTGGGGTATGGGTCGTGGTATTGCTTGGTGTTTTGAAATGAGTTTTATGCTTGCATTTTGGCATGTTGAGTTGTGGAAAGGAAGTAGAAAGAATGGGATTGCTTAAAGGCTCAGTGGAAGATAAGGGAAGCATAGTTTGAAATGGTGGATCTTGTGTTTTAAAGGAATAGCTCTAAGTGCAAAAGAGTGCTAGGTAGTCTAAAGAAAAGAAAAAGAGAAAAATCAAAAATAGCCAAAAGGCCAAAGAGAAGATAGACTACCTAGGAATAAAAAGAAGAGTTTATTTGGTAAAAGATCACACCATTCACTGTGAGTTAAAGGTTGAAGAAGTTTCCCCTTAAGTGCTATAAAAAGAAGAAGTGGTTTATGAGATTCATGGGTTTAGCAAGGCACAAAGAGCCTTGAGAGAAAAGGGTAGCTTTAGAGGGTTGAGTGAGCTTTAAAAAGAATGAATGAGAGGGGTTTAGGACCATTGATAGCATTATGGGTAGATGAGACTCTAGTCTTGTATGCATCATTTGTCTTTTACCTTTAGCATTATGCATAAAGTTTAATCATTTTTTAGTGAAACCCTTATGCGAATTGGAAGCCACATGAATTAAAATCATTTTTATCTCAAATCCTAGTCCCTTAGCCAAATGAATTCACTCGCATTGCATTGTCATGATTCACGGTTTGCAACTTAATGAATGTTAAAGAGTTTGTTTGATAGGGAGACATATCTAGATTGAAGTCTTAGTGCATTTGATTGTTGAGATGGGCATGACTAACTCTTTTGGAGTAGGATGAATTCAAATGCACCTTAGAATTAAGAACTAGGACATTGAGTTGATTATGTTTGTTGGCATTTTTGGATATTGAGCTCCCACCTTTAAACCTCTCTCTTAGATTTGTCATGTTTGTTTGCTTGAGGACAAGCAAAAAGGCAAGTTTGGGGGAGTTGATATACTAATAATTTAGCATATTTTAGAATTCTTTTTAGATAGTTTTGCATCCATTTATGCATTCATTTTGTTACTTTTAGTCCAAATTGTATCCATTTATGCATTCATTTAGTTACTTTTAGTCCAAATTGTATCCATATTAGAGTTTAGTGAGTTTTACCTTAGGTTGTTGTATATTTGTACATATTGAATCTTTATTAGGTGTTTCGGAGGCTTGGAAGACCATATGGAGTTTCATGGATGATCAAGAGAAGGAAGAGAAGCAGCCAAATGAGAAGCAGACAAATGAGAAGCATAAGTCTTTTGGAAGCATATCGAGCTACCAAGCTTTCTTACATTTGAAGGTGCGAAATGTATGGGTCCGAACAAAGGCCTTGTACTTAGATTCAGACTCCGAACCTTCTTCAAAGTTGTAGAGGAACCGGTGAGCTTTCCAATGGCGTTGGAACCAAGTCATTCAGACTCCGGGTTAGAAAGTTACAGTGATTTTAATGCATATCGAGCTGTGTATTGGACTATATAGCACGATACAGATCAAGTAGGATGAATTTGGATGGTATACCGGGCAAATACATCGAACTACATAGCTCAATACAAATCCGTGCATGGTAAATATCGGGTCAGATGAAGGCTTTATATTCCGATTCAGCCTTGGAACTCTTCATAAAAGTTGTAGATAATTGAATTGGCTTTAATGTGGAGGTGGTTTCATTTTCTTACGGTCAGCGGTTAGCGAGATACAGCGGTTTTAGCAAGCACCTATCCATAATCTCGATCTTTAACACCGACCTTTGACCAAGAGTTGACCGAACGGTTACTGTTCACTATAAAAGCTCAAAGACCTAATTTTTGTGGCTAAGCTTCATTTTTCTTGTTTTTCCTCAAGCAAAACCTCTCTTATGTTCTAAACAAATTTTGTATGAGATTTTGAGAGTTTATGGAATTTATCATTTGTCTGTATTGCTCTTCCATCTTTCTATTCTCTAATCATGTTTATCAACTTTTCTTTCTTGGGATTAGTGGTTTTAGGCATGATTAGTGAGTAGTTCTCTTAGGATCTAAGGATAGGGTAGATTAGGGTGATTCTATTGGTGGTTCTTGATGTCTAGTGCTTAGATCTTTTAATATCCTTTCTTGTTTAGTGATATTAGTGCTATATTAGCTTTGAAAAAAGTAATTTAGATTTTAGGAAATTTTCCACCCACAAGGTGTTTGATGAAATTCCCCAAAGAACTAAATCAAGAGATTTACATGTTTAGCCTATGAAAATAGATGTCTAAGGTGTTTATTGGTTTTATGAAGCTTGTGTTTATTGCTTGATGATTATCTTTTCACTAATGATGATTAGATCTTGAATTTATAATAGCAAAGGGATTAGTGCCATGAGAGTGGATTAGTCTTAATTAGTGCTTCTTACCTAAGGATTAATATTGAAATTGATTGGTTGGACATCATGAATAAGATTTAAAGTCACCCAAAATCAATAACCCTATTCTTAGATTCCTTTTTTTATTCATTTGATCATCTTGTTTAGTCATTTGCCTTGGTTCTTGCTTTTATCTTTGATCGCTACTTGTTTGTCCAATTAGGTTGATAGAAAAACAACAATCTATATATATTTGCTTAGCTTAAAAGGTTCTTGCATTTCTAGTGTCATCTACATCACCAAATTGATTGATACCTCAACTACTACAATGACATGAGTGGTGTTGAGTATTGAAAGTAATAACAAAAATACTACTTATATCCTTACTTTCTTGGTGGTTTCTTCTTGGTTACCGATCTTCCTTCATAACAGAACATCTTTAACAGTGACTTTCCATCAGGATCTTCCTCAGCAATGGTCGTGACGTTGGGCTCAGCCTTGTCCACCTTTGTAAACGAGAAACCTTCATCATAACCCTTTCCCGAGGGCTTGTCTGAGGGCTTGTCTGTGGGTTCATCTCTTAAGGTTAAGGCTTCCAATTGCCTTTTTAGCTAGACTTATTCTTCTTGTTTTCTCAGGATTCATACTTCTTCTTCAAAGGTGTCCTTCTTGGCTTTCATCATTCCACAAAACCTTGCCAAAGGAGACATGACGGGGGTATGAAACTGAATTGCTCACGTTCCTAAGGATANTCAGGATTCATACTTCTTCTTCAAAGGTGTCCTTCTTGGCTTTCATCATTCCACAAAACCTTGCCAAAGGAGACATGACGGGGGTATGAAACTGAATTGCTCACGTTCCTAAGGATACTGTGGCGACCCAACCAGATAATCCTAACCAGGCCGGCCGTCCCGAGTCTAACTCTAACCAGATTCCAGACTTAGCATATTTTTCAGATTTTTCTTAAACTTAACATCGCATTCGATTCATAAAAAGCCCATTCTTATTGCATAATTATTCCAATCCAGATATAACAAAGGTTCATAAAACATAAACTAACTTAGCCAAATTCGTTCTAAGTCATAACAGAAATGCAAAGCCAAATATCCAGAAAAACTCATGATAAATAAACCCCCAAACCCAGTCCTAATCCACTTCTTTCTTCACTGCCTTCAAGTCCGCCTTCAAGACTAAACGTCCCGGATAACATCCTTACCTGCACACTCCACACATAAGAGAGGCATAAGCATTATCACAAATGCTTAGTGAGTACGATCATCCCGTACCACCAGCCAATATCAGAAAACGCAATCATACATCAGTTATTCAATTCACATTAACTACTTAGCAAGTAAGCACAGAATCAACAGAATCACGGTTCTATGATCATCTCAACTACTTGTGAATTTCCTCACGGCCTCGGTTCTACTCAAGCGAGAATCACACATCCCCTTGAGCTAGCAACTCGATCCGAACATTCACACAGCTAGTTAGACACCACGTATAAACCACGGTATCCAATACCTTTCCCAATCACAGAAACACATTGACCTTGCTAAGTAAACACTAACTTACACAAGCAATCAATGAAAACCAGACAACCTAGCAATCCTACGGTTCCAGACATTAACTACAGTCACGCACTCACCTCAGAAACGTTTCTCTCGGTAGAAACTCGGTGATTACTCGGACAGAACAGAAATACTCGGACTTCTCTGGCGAGATCCAATCTCCTCTCGGCTATCTTTCAAACCGCTCACTTTTCCTCGAACAATCTTCTGTATTCCCTCGGAAACAGACCAAAACATGAGGATTAACTCAATGTTACTCGGCAGAATCTTAATAAAAAAATCGTGATCTCTCATCACTTACCGAAATCTCTCGGACAGACTCTCCTTCTCTCTGGTACCGCTCGATCCGATCGAACCACCCTCGCGCAAACTCTCGGATTCCTCGGAAAACTCACGCCTTGATTATCTCTCGGATGCTTCGCGATCCGATCGAGAAATCCTTCGGTCGAATGCACCTCCCTCGGCAAATCGACCCTTCCCGTTCGTTTCTCTCGGACAGAAAACCCAAAAACTCGCCGGCTCTCGAAATCTCTCGACGGCTACACTTTTCTCTCGGGAACAAAATCGCCTCTAGGTTTTCTCTCGAGAAAAGTTACGCGGCCACGAGAGAAAACTCTTAAATAGGCCGAGAAACCCTAGCTCGACCGCCCTTCCCCGGTTTAACCCACGCGGTTTCACTTTCTCTCGGTTCAATTTAAGTTTCTCTCGGCCAAACCGGCCAAACCTTCCTTTTTCCCTCGGCCAAACTTAAACCGCTCGGCCTTTCACGGAATAAAACCTTTTCACTTGGGATAAACTGATTTCCCTCGAGTTAAACCACGGCCCACGGCCCATCTTCGACACTTAGCCAAAATTCCACAATATTTATTTGGTCCAGCCACAGTACCACACTTAACCTCACGAACGTACCACGGTACGGTACCACAGACGTACCACGGACGTACCACGGAGGTACCACGGACGTACCACGGACGTACCACAGACGTACCACGGACGTACCACAACACGGTACCACGGACGTACCACGGACGTACCACAACACGGTACCACGGACTTCACACTGTACAACACACATTTACAAAAAAATGGACGAACCTCCACCATACCAGGACATATACACAACGGTCATCCCATGACCCGCACGACCATACCTTGCCAAAGGTGTCCTTCTTGGCTTTCATCATTCCACAAAACCTTGCCAAAGGAGACATGACGGGGGTATGAAACTGAATTGCTCACGTTCCTAAGGATANACCCGCACGACCATACCTTGCCAAAGGTGTCCTTCTTGGCTTTCATCATTCCACAAAACCTTGCCAAAGGAGACATGACGGGGGTATGAAACTGAATTGCTCACGTTCCTAAGGATACCATCCTTCTTAGAGAAATCCATAGTTGCGTCTACATTGTTGAGGAACGGTGTCCAAGGAGCATGGGGATATTCTTGGATTTGTTAATATCCATGAACACAAAATCAGTGGGTACTAAGCAATTTTCAACCTTAACCGGATAGTCATTAATTAAACCGAGAGGTTTCTTTGTAGACCCATCTCCAAAGGTGATCTTAGTAGGATGCCAGTTCATACTTCTTATTCCAAGCCTCTTAGCCATGTCCAATGCCATAACACTCACTGTAGAACCCGAGTCACACATAGCTTCTTGAATCTCCTCATTACTTAGCATGCACGCAATTGAGAATTTCCCCGGGTTGTTGTGCTTTGTCAAGATCTTGAGCTCATCAAATGATGCAATGCATTCTCTTGTAGATTCCTTGGCTGATCTTTTACCTCAACAAACAGTTTCTCCATCATCAAAACTTCTTCAACTGGCTTGCTCAATGTGTCTTTTGCTTCAACATGGTTGATCTTTGTGAAAATCTCCCCCCCCCACTTAGCCTCTCAATGACCTCATTGAGACTTGAATCATCATTGATGTAAATGTATGTCTCATACTCTGGTGCATATAATGATGGATCCATGTCTTCAAGAGTTTGGACCGCGTGGCAATACTCCTTCGGATTTGCTTCACTTTTCCCCGGGAGAGTGCTTTGAGCTTGGGACATGGGAGCTTTCCCTTTGTTCTCTATCTAAACAACCTTAGCAGCTAGAGATCCAATCTTTGAGTTCATCTCACTCTGGTAAGTGTCCACTTTAGTTTGAATCTCTGTCATTTGCTTACCTAGCTCCATAGCGCTAGTTGCTTGCGCTTGAATGAGTTGTTGGAGCATGTTGTGCATTGTATCTTGAGATGGTTGTTGTGGTGGATCTGCTTGATGAGTGAACCAGAAGGACGATGAGGCTTGTTACCAAAGTTGTTGGCTTGGTAGTTGTTCCTTTGGTTAAAACCTTGTTGTTTACCATAAGGAACAAACGGTTTGGTGTAGCCTCCTTGATTTTGCTGCAGATAGACTTGGTCCTAGGGGTTTGCAACATTGGTGTTTTTGTAGGAGAGGTAAGGGTTGTTCTGGTAGTTGTAACCCTAGTTGTACCCTTGACCTCCAATATATTTAACCTCTTCTTGACCGTATGGGGCTGTCTCGTGTTGCTCCACATCATTCTCTCTAGTGTCACCAATGAAGTGAACTGGTTTTTGAGTTGCTAGGATGAGTTGATAATTCTTCTCACTCATGGCTTTAAGCTCTTCCTTGGTGACCAAGTTTCTTTCAACGGGTCCCCTTGTAGTACGATCATAATCCTCATTGTAACTTCCATCGTTTAAAACCAAATTTTCAACTAGCTCGAGGCCTTTTCCCACTTCTTTTGCTAAGAAGTTTCCATTTGAGTCAGTATCAAGCAACATGCGTGGTGTGGGAACTTCATTGTATAACTTTTGAATCTCTCCCACGCCTCATCGAATGTCTCGCCATTCTTTTGAGTGAAACTTGATATCTCATTTCTCAGCCTCGCTGTTCTTGAGGTGGAGAAAAACTTGGATAAAAAGGCTTTCTTGCACTCGTCCCAAGACTTGATTGTGCCTTGTGGGAGATTGTTTTCCCATATTCTTGCTTTATCACCGAGTGAGAATGGGAATAACCGGAGCTTGAAAGCGTCCTCACTCACACCATTGATGTTGATCATCCCACATATACGGTCGAAGTTGTCCAAATGGTCGAGAAGGTCTTCCTTTGGTAACCCTTGGAACCATTCTCCTTGGACCATATTGATGAACCCCGGCTTTATCTCAAAGTTGTTGTTCTACATAGTTGGTGGGGTGATACCATATCAGTTTTGGTGCGTGTTAGGAGCATCTCCAGCCCCTACAACACGTGCTGGACGTCCATTAGCACCGTCCAATGGTGTTTGTTGCTCATGTTTGTTCTCCACAGGCAACATGTAAGACTGCTCAATCCTTTGTCTGGTCTTTCTGACTTTGGTGCTACTCAACCGATGAATGTTGTCCTGAGCTTCAATCAGATTAGAGTTGCCCTTGGACCTCAAATGCATTACCGCGACCAGTCGCGGTCGCGTCAACGGTTAGCGTACCTGAAAACAGAGAGAGACAGAGCTTCGAAATGAGTAATCAAAATATAAATAAAGACCTAGTCAAAATATCCTAAACCGGCAACGGCGCCAAACTGAGATGCAAGCGTTTTTACACTTTTTGCAAGCAATTACTCAAGCTTTCTCATGTCATTGCAATACTTAAGGATCAATCCAGTCTGGGCGTTTAGTAGCAATAAGATTACAAGAAACTTATGTTAAGGTAGGTGGAATCAAAAGGTTGTGATAAAAGATAAACCTTTAAACCCAAGAGAGCATAAAGATGCAATCTTAAATCCAAAAGTGTAAATACTGAAACTACAAATGTAAGATGCAAGAACCAAAATATGAGACATAGACCTAATGCCAAACAGTATGAAATTATCAAACTTTAACAAGAGTGAATAATAGATGGTTTGAACTATAATGTAAAAGATGGGTATTTGGATGGATCAAATGATTTTCGACGAATCAAACATCAATTCTTTGACATTTTTTTAGCATGAAGTCTACACAATCATAAGTCTAAGCCTCGAAAATAGATCAGCTCACTCTCGTGGTGAAGACCCCTTTAGATCGCCTTATATCCTAAAATAGGACTACCACTAAGTGTGGCCGGAGGTGATAAAAGTATAGAAACCAGCATTGATCCCACTGGTGTAGTTCCTGTCATGAAGTAAGCACCAAGGACAAGATTGGGGACTAAGGATATCGCTGAGAGCTTTAATCAAGCTGTGTAAACGCTACTCACCAACTTAGAGCTTGAAGACATCACTGCTCAACTTAACAAGCTAAGCATTTCCAGAGAAGCTTCATTAGCATAATCAGAGATGGAGGATCACGGCATTACTGATACAAGTATAGAAACCAGCGTTGATCCCACTGGTGTAGTTCCTGTCATGAAGCAAGCACGAAGGACAAGATCGGGGACTAAGGATCTCGCCGAGAGCTTTAATCAAGCTGTGGAAACGCTACTCACCAACTTAGAGCTTGAAGACATCACTGCTCAACTTAACAAGCTAGGCATTTCCAGAGAAGCTGCATTAGCACAATCAGAGATGGAGGATCACGGCATTACACAAGCTCAAGGAACAAGCAATGAGCATCCAGAAGCTGATCCATTCATCAAGGACGGTCTAAGTATAGAGACTATAGGTTATACAAAGGCATGGCCGATTATTCAAGAGCATAAAGGGGTTACCTTATTTAGCATGATGCTACTTTAAGTAACAAGGCCAAAACGCAGCTTCCCATCTAAAACCAAGGCATGTGTATTTCAGTTCATTTCCATATGATTATTGGCTAATAAAAACTTTGTTTTAATTCTGTTTAAGCTTAGTAGTTTTTATTTCATTTCTTTTAGTAGCTAATGCATATGTTAGCCATTCATTTACATTTTATCTTTACAATAAGGCATTTGTTGGCCATTTATTTACTTAGTATAGTTTTATGTAATCTGTTTGGACTCTTATAAAGTCCCCTCTCACAGCCTTGTATCATTTACACTAGATCAATAAAGAACAGAACTTTCTTGCAAAAGAAAACCCTCTAGCCGTCAGGCTAAAACCCTCTCATACTCATCTTGTGCGATTCATTTGAGTTTGTGAGATTTGTCTTATCAAAGTTTATATCCATAAAACTTTGTGGCGACCTCATTCCACCTTGTTACTAAACGCAAATCACCCCTTGATCAATCCGAAAAGAGTTGAACAACCATCTGTATTGATCCCATACTCGATCCATTTTAATTCTAGCTGAGAGAGTTGAAAAGCGAGCAACTAAATCCCATCCTCCACCAACGAGATCACCCTCCTGTTATCCTGTGTCATCTGGTATCAGAGACGAAAGGCTTCTACATCAGGTGTAACCTATCCTTTTACATCTGTTTTTGTTTTTGTTATTTCTTATATTTTGTTTCTGCATTTTTTGAATTCTTAGTTTTCTGCATTTTTGTTTATCATAATAGCCATAAAAAGAAAACTTGTTGCATATTTGATTTTTGTTGTTGCGTTTCTTTCATTGTTGCATTCTTTCATTAAAAAAAAATATAAAAGCATTTACATCTGCCTGTGCATCTCTGTTTCCTGCGTTTTTGTTCATCTTGTGTTCTTGGTTCATTTCTGCATTTGATTCATATTAATTCGAAAAAAGCCAAAAAAATCTGTTAGTTGACCTGTTTCCATTCCTATCATTTGTGCATCTGGTCCATATTGTTGTCTTGTTCATTTTAGAGGCATAACTCTATTTGTGGCATTGTTGACTTGCTTTCCATAAGTAGCTCAGCGCCTAGTTATTGTGGTCAAACCTTTGCCTTTTTAAGTTTTAGCTTTCATTTAAAAGCCAAAAACAATATATCTCATTTTTTTGTGTTGCATTTCTGTTTGCATTTTATCATATAGTTTTCATATCATTTAGTTTTCATATCACATAGTTTTTATACTTTGACTTTTTTTTATTCTACAAGTTTATTATGATGTTACTTGTGTAAGGTACCAGACATGGAGAACATTGAGCCACAAGTAAGCATGACACAGCTACTGGATGCTATGAGTGGCATCAGTGAGCGCATGACCTTATTGGAGCAGCGTGCAGCAGCACCAGCAGTAGCACCTCCACCAGCACCAGCAGCACCACCTGGCGCAGCTAATGGCCCTAGGAACCGTGCAAGAACTCATCTTGACAGTGAAGGAGAAAGCTCAGACAGTGACATGCCGAGCCTTGAGGATGATGATGATGCACCACCACCACCTGCTCCAAATCGTCATAACAGAAGGAATGAGAGGGACATGGACAGAGAAAGAGGGCGTGGCAGAGGAGGCCAGAACATCAACCCCGACATGTCCTTGCCTTGACAGTCGGCCCGTTATATCCTACATGACAATTGACGGCATGCATCATCATGCACACTCGGCCCCTGGCGCTACCCGAGTATACGCCGAGTCATCCTTCCGTCAGAACCGAGGGTTACTCGTATCCATTCGGGTCGGGAGGCGGGACACCGTGATAGACTCATAATTTAGCATATTTTAGCATTCATTTTACATAGTTTTGCATGTACTTTTGCATTCATTTAGCCACTTTTAGTCCCATTTGCATCCATATTAGAGTTTAGTGAGTTTTAGCTTAGGTTGTTGCATATTTGTACATATTGAGTCTTTATTAGGTGTTTTGGAGGCTTGGAGGACCATATGGAGTTTCATGGATAATCAAGAGGAGGAAGAGAAGCAGCTAAATGAGAAGCAGAAGTCTTTTAGAAGCATGTTGAGCATTTGGAGGTGTGAAATGTATGTGTCCAGACGAAGGCCTTCCACTTAGATTCAGACTCCGAAGCCTTCTTCAAAGTTGTAGAGGATTCAATGAGCTTTCTAATGCCGTTGGAATCAAGTCATTACGACCAGCGGTTCACGAGATACGGCGATTCTTGCAAGACTGTCCGAATCAGAGCAACCAGAGATCACATCGGTTTGAGGTACATCGGACAACAAACAGATGCAAGACGACCAGAGAATGCATCGGTTTGGCCACCTCGGATTGCCAAACCGAGATGAAGCCACCAGAAATTGCCTCGGTTTGGAGCACCTCGGATTGCCAAACCGATGCGGCGCAAGACTGCCTGAAGTGACTGGAAGATCGGGTCAGATGAAGGCTTTCCATTCCGATTCAGCCTCAGAGCCCTTCATGAAGGTTGTAGATAATTGAATCTGCTTTCATGTGGAGGTGGTTTCATGTCATTAGGAGCTGCGTTTAGGGAGATATGTCGATTTCCGCAAGACTGCTCCTCCGGGTCAAAATCCGGTTTGTTCCGGGTTGACCCGGTTTGACCTCCTTCCCTATAAATACTTAAAAACCTAATTTTTATGTATCTTCTCTTGGGCTTACACAGAAAAACGGCCCTTTGGGGTTTTGAGGAGATTTGAGAGATTTATTTTAAGTTTAATGCTATTTGATTCTTGTTCCTTCTAATATTTCATCTATCTCTTCTTTAATCATGCTTACTAGTATTTCTTTCATAGGATTTGTGGGTTTCACCATGATTAGTGAGTAGTTTCTTAGGAACTTGGGGATGGGTTAGATTTAGGGTTTTCTAATGGTTCAATCTTGCAATCTAGGTTAGATTCTTTCATCTCTCTTCTTATTAAGGAGTTCTTAATGCCAAATAGCTAATCTTTTGCTATTTTGGATCATAAGCATTTCACACACCCACCAAGTGTTTGATGAAATGCTTGAACCACTTTTTAAGAGATTTACATTCCTAGCCTAAGACATTAGTTGCCTAGGGTGTTTATCATGCCATTTAGACTCATGTTTAATGCTTGCTAATAATTTTAATGCTAACACATCATTAGTTCATTAAGGTGATTAGGAAAGGGATTAGTACCACACATCATGGATTAGTCTTAATTAGTGTTCTAGGCATAGAGAAAGCTTGTTTGAGTTGCTTAAATGATTGCAAGGTTGGCCATTTAGATGCCCAAATCAATGATTCCATCCCTAAGTTTCGTTTTTAGTATTTTGTCAATCTTAATTAGTAGTTAATTGCATCATTAGTACTTGATTAGTAGTAATTAAGGCTTAATTCGATATTATTGCTCTAGTAGTGTTTCCTTTAGTTTGTGCCTTGCTTTTAATTATCATTTGTCACTTGAATTGTCAATTTAGCTTAGCTTAAACTAGACTTTGTATTCTTAGTGAATCATCTCCCAAGATGGATTGATACCTCAATATATTGCAATGATATGAGCAATTGAGGAATTGCTTGCAAGAGTAAAAACTCTTGTTTCAATTTAGTTGATAGACTCATAATTTAGCATATTTTAGCATTCATTTTACATAGTTTTGCATGTACTTTTGCATTCATTTAGCCACTTTTAGTCCCATTTGCATCCATATTAGAGTTTAGTGAGTTTTAGCTTAGGTTGTTGCATATTTGTACATATTGAGTCTTTATTAGGTGTTTTGGAGGCTTGGAGGACCATATGGAGTTTCATGGATAATCAAGAGGAGGAAGAGAAGCAGCTAAATGAGAAGCAGAAGTCTTTTAGAAGCATGTTGAGCATTTGGAGGTGTGAAATGTATGTGTCCAGACGAAGGCCTTCCACTTAGATTCAGACTCCGAAGCCTTCTTCAAAGTTGTAGAGGATTCAATGAGCTTTCTAATGCCGTTGGAATCAAGTCATTACGACCAGCGGTTCACGAGATACGGCGATTCTTGCAAGACTGTCCGAATCAGAGCAACCAGAGATCACATCGGTTTGAGGTACATCGGACAACAAACAGATGCAAGACGACCAGAGAATGCATCGGTTTGGCCACCTCGGATTGCCAAACCGAGATGAAGCCACCAGAAATTGCCTCGGTTTGGAGCACCTCGGATTGCCAAACCGATGCGGCGCAAGACTGCCTGAAGTGACTGGAAGATCGGGTCAGATGAAGGCTTTCCATTCCGATTCAGCCTCAGAGCCCTTCATGAAGGTTGTAGATAATTGAATCTGCTTTCATGTGGAGGTGGTTTCATGTCATTAGGAGCTGCGTTTAGGGAGATATGTCGATTTCCGCAAGACTGCTCCTCCGGGTCAAAATCCGGTTTGTTCCGGGTTGACCCGGTTTGACCTCCTTCCCTATAAATACTTAAAAACCTAATTTTTATGTATCTTCTCTTGGGCTTACACAGAAAAACGGCCCTTTGGGGTTTTGAGGAGATTTGAGAGATTTATTTTAAGTTTAATGCTATTTGATTCTTGTTCCTTCTAATATTTCATCTATCTCTTCTTTAATCATGCTTACTAGTATTTCTTTCATAGGATTTGTGGGTTTCACCATGATTAGTGAGTAGTTTCTTAGGAACTTGGGGATGGGTTAGATTTAGGGTTTTCTAATGGTTCAATCTTGCAATCTAGGTTAGATTCTTTCATCTCTCTTCTTATTAAGGAGTTCTTAATGCCAAATAGCTAATCTTTTGCTATTTTGGATCATAAGCATTTCACACACCCACCAAGTGTTTGATGAAATGCTTGAACCACTTTTTAAGAGATTTACATTCCTAGCCTAAGACATTAGTTGCCTAGGGTGTTTATCATGCCATTTAGACTCATGTTTAATGCTTGCTAATAATTTTAATGCTAACACATCATTAGTTCATTAAGGTGATTAGGAAAGGGATTAGTACCACACATCATGGATTAGTCTTAATTAGTGTTCTAGGCATAGAGAAAGCTTGTTTGAGTTGCTTAAATGATTGCAAGGTTGGCCATTTAGATGCCCAAATCAATGATTCCATCCCTAAGTTTCGTTTTTAGTATTTTGTCAATCTTAATTAGTAGTTAATTGCATCATTAGTACTTGATTAGTAGTAATTAAGGCTTAATTCGATATTATTGCTCTAGTAGTGTTTCCTTTAGTTTGTGCCTTGCTTTTAATTATCATTTGTCACTTGAATTGTCAATTTAGCTTAGCTTAAACTAGACTTTGTATTCTTAGTGAATCATCTCCCAAGATGGATTGATACCTCAATATATTGCAATGATATGAGCAATTGAGGAATTGCTTGCAAGAGTAAAAACTCTTGTTTCAATTTAGTTGATAGACTCATAATTTAGCATATTTTAGCATTCATTTTACATAGTTTTGCATGTACTTTTGCATTCATTTAGCCACTTTTAGTCCCATTTGCATCCATATTAGAGTTTAGTGAGTTTTAGCTTAGGTTGTTGCATATTTGTACATATTGAGTCTTTATTAGGTGTTTTGGAGGCTTGGAGGACCATATGGAGTTTCATGGATAATCAAGAGGAGGAAGAGAAGCAGCTAAATGAGAAGCAGAAGTCTTTTAGAAGCATGTTGAGCATTTGGAGGTGTGAAATGTATGTGTCCAGACGAAGGCCTTCCACTTAGATTCAGACTCCTAAGCCTTCTTTAAAGTTGTAGAGGATTCTATGAGCTTTCTAATGCCGTTGGAATCAAGTCATTACGACCAGCGGTTCACGAGATACGGCGATTCTTGCAAGACTTTCCGAATCAGAGCAACCAGAGATCACATCGGTTTGAGGTACATCGGACAACAAACAGATGCAAGACAACCAGAGAATGCATCGGTTTGGCCACCTCGGATTGCCAAACCGAGATGAAGCCACCAGAAATTGCCTCGGTTTGGAGCACCTCGGATTGCCAAACCGATGTGGCGCAAGACTGTCTGAAGTGACTGGAAGATCGGGTCAGATGAAGGCTTTCCATTCCGATTCAGCCTCAGAGCCCTTCATGAAGGTTGTAGATAATTGAATCTGCTTTCATGTGGAGTTAGTTTCATATCATTAGGAGCTGCGGTTAGGGAGATATGTTGATTTCCGCAAGACTGCTCCTCCGGGTCAAAATCCGGTTTGTTCCGGGTTGACCCGGTTTGACCTCCTTCCCTATAAATACTTAAAAACCTAATTTTTATGTATATTCTCTTGAGCTTACACAGAAAAACGCCCCTTTGGGGTTTTGAGGAGATTTTTGAGATTTCTTTTATGTTTAATGCAATTTGATTCTTCTTTTTTCTAATATTTCTTTCTCTAATCATTTAATCATGTTTACTAACATTTCATTCATGAGATTTGTTGGTTTATCCATGTTTAGTGAGTAGTCTCTTAGAAACTTGGGGATGGGTTAGATTTAGGGTTTTCTAATGGTTCAATCTTGCAATCTAGGTTAGATTCTTTCATCTCTCTTCTTATTAAGGAGTTCTTAATGCCAAATAGCTAATCTTTTGCTATTTTGGATCATAAGCATTTCACACACCCACCAAGTGTTTGATGAAATGCTTGAACTACTTTTTAAGAGATTTACATTCCTAGCCTAAGACATTAGTTGCCTAGGGTGTTTATCATACCATTTAGACTCATGTTTAATGCTTGCTAATAATTTTAATGCTAACACATCATTAGTTCATTAAAGTGATTAGGAAAGGGATTAGTATCACACATCATGGATTAGTCTTAATTAGTGTTCTAGGCATAGAGAAAGCTTGTTTGAGTTGCTTAAATGATTGCAAGTTTGGCCATTTAGATGCCCAAATCAATGATTCCATCCCTAGGTTTTGTTTTTAGTAATTTGTTAATCTTGCTTAGTAGTAAATTGTTTGATTAGTGCTTGATTAGTGATAATTAAGGTTTTAGCTCATATAATTAGTCTTGTAGTATCTCTCTTAGCTAGTAGTTTGCTTCTAATAGTTCCTTGTCACTTCAACCCTTTAACTTGGCTTAGCTTAAACCGAACTTTGTATTCCTTTTGCATCAAACTCCCAAGATGGATTGATATCTCAAGTATTGCAATGACATGAGCAATTGAGAAATTGCTTGCAAGAGTAAAAACTCTTGTTTCACACCGCCAATACACCGCCCTAAATCACACATGGGTCTTCGTACCCATGTGATCCACTCATTGTACTTAGCATATGGATTTTTACGCCCCACCATGCATCGTACCACATCAATATGCAATACATGTGGATATACCCACCACATGTATGCCACACATCAGTAAATATTTATGCGGCTTAAGTTTCATAAAACCTTTTTTATGAAAGTTACCGCGGCATACTTATTCACAACAATTTCTACGGCATAACTCTTCACAAAACTCCCCTTTTGTGAAACTTATCGCGGCATACTTATAAGAATTTATGCGGCATAACTCTTTACAAAACTCCCCTTTTGGAAAAGTTATCGCGGCATACTTATAAGAATATATGCGGCATAACTCTTCACAAAACTCTCCTTTTTGTGAAAGTTATCGCGGCAGAACCTCTATTACACAATAATAACTTAAGATGAACACGCCTAGCGTTCCATCCTTAAGTTAAAACCTGCACACGAATCCATTAGTATAAATCTATACTACCGGGACTCACAGATTCCAGAAGACTTGAACTCGCTAGTGATACAAGACTTTTTACTCTTGCAAGCAATTTCTCAATTGCTCATGTCATTGCAATATTTGAGATATCAATCCATCTTGGGAGTTTGATGCAAAAGGAATACAAAGTTCGGTTTAAGCTAAGCCAAATTAAAGGTTTGAAGTGACAACGAACTATTAGAAGCAAACTACTAGCTAAAAGAGATACTACAAGACTAATTATATGAGCTAAAACTTTAATTATCACTAATCAAGCACTAATCAAATGATTTACTACTAATTAAGATTAACAAATTACTAAAAACGAAACCTAGGGATGGAATCATTGATTTGGGCATCTAAATGGCCAACCTTGCAATCATTTAAGCAAATCAAACAAGCTTTCTCTATGCCTAGAACACTAATTAAGACTAATCCATGATGTGTGGTACTAATCCCTTTCCTAATCACCTTAATGAACTAATGATGTGTTAGCATTAAAATTATTAGCAAGCATTAAACATGAGTCTAAATGGCATGATAAACACCCTAGGCAACTAATGTCTTAGGCTAGGAATGTAAATCTCTAAAAAAAGTGGTTCAAGCATTTCATCAAACACTTGGTGGGTGTGTGAAATGCTTATGATCCAAAATAGCAAAAGATTAGCTATTTGGCATTAAGAACTCCTTAATAAGAAGAGAGATGAAAGAATCTAACCTTGATTGCAAGATTGAACCATTAGAAAACCCTAAATCTAAGACCCGGGGAGTTTTGCACTCACTTGTTCGATTGGAAAAGAAGTGTTTAAGCGGGCTCTATGAGATCTGGGGTCAAGCATCAATATGATGCCGCTCTTTGTAGCGACGCAACTCGGAAACCACGAATTCCTACCTTCAAGGATCACCCTAATCCTGGCAGATAGATCGACCAGACGGCCCGTTGGAGTTCTGGTCGACGTCCAAGTCGTCATCGGAGACTGCGCAATCCCGACCGACTTCGTGGTGCTAGATATCGAAGGGGAACCTCGAGACCCAATTATCCTAGGCCGCCTGCTCCTCTCTACAGCGGTCATCAACGTTCCAAAAGGAAAAATAGAACTTCACCTGGGAAATTTGGTCATGAATTTCGATATGAACAAAGATCTTGGGAAACCTACCTTGGATGGGCAGGTTTTTCGCATCGATGAACTCGCAGGAGCTGTGGAAGAGATATATGAGGAGATGCTTATGGAGGACCCGCTAGAGGTGGCCTTGACAAACACGAGCGCCACAGGCTACCCAAGTCGTGAGGAGACTAAAAGCTGTGAAAGAATGCTGGATCATACCGAACCCCACGACGGACACGTCCGCTTTCTAGACCTAGGAGATCAAGGGCGCAAACCTTTACCACCGAGAAACGCCCGAACGACAATTTCGGACTTTTGTGATCCACTTAAAGCGTTAAAGGTCGAGCTAAAGCCGTTACCGGCCGGGTTAAGGTACGCATTCCTGGGAAATGATTCTACTTATCCGGTAATAATAAGTTCTAGCTTGAACAACGTCGAGGCAACTTTGCTCCCTTGCGAGCTACGAAAATACAGAAGAGCAATAGGCTATTCCTTAGATGATATCCCTGGAATATCACCGGACCTTTGCATGCACAAGATCCACTTGGAGGAAAACGCTAAAAATTCAGTCGAGCAGCAAAGGAGGCTCAACCCGAACCTAATGGAGGTAGTCAAAAAGGAAGTAATGAAGCTTTGGGAAGCAGGAATCATATACCCGATCTCGGATAGCATGTGGGTGAGCCCGGTTCACGTGGTCCCGAAAAAGGGAGGAGTTACAGTCATTAAGAGCGACAAAGACGAAATGATCGCTACAAGAACAATCACCGGACACCGAATGTGCATCGATTACCGAAAGCTAAACACGGCGACCAGGAAGGATCACTTCCCGCTGCCATTCATCGACCAGATGCTAGAAAGGTTAGCAAACCATCAATACTACTGTTTTCTTGACGGGTATTCTGGATTTTTTCAGATCCCAATACGGCCGGAAGACCAAGAAAAGACGACATTCACAATTCCCTACGGAACATTCGCGTACCGGCGAATGCCGTTTGGCCTCTGCAACGCTCCTGCGACATTTCAAAGGTGCATGCTATCAATCTATACTGATTACATTGAGAAATTTATGGAAGTGTTTGTGGATGATTTTTCGGTCCACGGACCATCCTTCCAAGAATGTTTGAGTAATCTAGGGAAAGTTTTACGAAGATGCGAAGAAAAGCACCTAGTCTTGAACTGGGAAAAATGCCATTTCATGGTGCGAGAAGGCGTGGTACTGGGACATAAAGTCTCTGCAGAAGGAATCGAAGTCGATAAAGCAAAGATAGAAGTCATGACAAGCCTGCAGCCACCGTCGAACGTCAAAGGGATACGAAGTTTCTTGGGTCACGCAGGGTTCTACAGGAGATTCATTCAAGACTTTTCCAAGATAGCAAGGCCGCTAACCCGTCTGCTCTGCAAGGACACATAATTCAAGTTCGACAATGAGTGCCTGCAAGCTTTCCACACGATCAGGAAGGCTCTGGTCTCGGCCCCGGTAGTGCAACCACCAGATTGGGAACAGCCGTTCGAGATCATGTGCGACGCCAGTGATTATGCAGTAGGAGCAGTGCTGGGACAAAGGAAATATAAGAAACTGCACGCAATCTACTATGCGAACAGGAACCTGGACGACGCCCTATGCAACTACACGACAACAGAGAAGGAACTTCTAGCTATCGTGTTCGCTTTCGAAAAGTTTCGTCAATACCTAGTTGGATCGAAAGTCATAGTACACACCGATCACGCGGCGATCAAGCATATAATGACAAAGAAATACACAAAACCTAGGCTGATTAGGTGGGTTCTCCTGCTCCAAGAATTCGACATGGAGATAAGAGATCGAAGAGGAGCTGATAACGGGGCGGCCGATCACCTTTCGCGAGTATCATTTAGGGACACAACCCCTATAAACGACGGCCTCCCAGAAGAGAGTTTAAACGCGATCAATGCAGTTCCCGTAACTGATGAGCCGACGATAGGACATCCTCCGATGGCGAATTCTGCAGCATGCAACACACCATGGTTCCGACACATCGCAAATTACCTAGCAGCCGATATCCAACCACCTCAGTTCGTGGGCTACAACAAAAAGAAGTTTCTGCGAGAATCACGCAAATACTTTTGGGACGAACCTTACCTATACAGACAATGCATGGACGGACTATTCAGAAGATGCGTGGCAGAAGAAGAAGTAGAAGGCATACTACACGGTTGTCATGGGTCTGCCTACGCAGGACACTTCGCCAACTTCAAGACGGTCTCTAAAGTACTGCAGGCCGGATTCTGGTGGCCGACTATGTTTAAAGGCACGCATACTTTCATTTCAAAATGCGACGCCTGCCAAAGGATGGGAAATATAAGAAGAAGAAATGAGATGCCGCAGAATTTCATCCTAGAGGTAGAAGTATTCGACGTATGGGGGATCGACTTCATGGGACCATTCCCAACCTCTTATGGGAACGAGTACATCCTCGTAGCAGTCGATTATGTCTCTAAGTGGGTAGAAGCAATAGCAAGCCCTACAAACGACGCCAGCGTAGTCATCAAGATGTTCAAGACGATCATTTTCCCCCGTTTTTGAGTCCCAAGAGTTGTCATAAGCGATGGAGGATCGCACTTCATAAACAGAGTCTTTGACAACCTACTAAAGAAGAATGGAGTAGAGATCTCCAACAGAGAAATTAAGTCAATCCTGCAGAAGACGACTAGAGTCCACCGAAAAGATTGGTCGGAAAAAATGGACGATGCTTTATGGGCCTATAGGACCGCATACAAGACACCTTTGGGCATGACCCCTTTCCATTTGGTATACGGGAAAGCTTGCCACCTGCCAGTCGAGATCGAGTACAAGGCGCAATGGGCTATCATGAAGATAAACTTCGACTTAAAGGCAGCCAAGGAAAGGCGACAAATCCAAATACACGAGCTGGACGAGATGAGGCATAGGGCCTACGAAAGCTCTAGGATCTATAAGGAAAAGACTAAGGCCTACCACGACAGAAAGATAATCCCGCAAACATTTGCAGCCAACGACCAAGTGTTGCTGTTCAACTCTCGCTTGAAACTCTTCCCGAGAAAATTAAGGTCAAGATGGTCAGGACCATTCACGATAAAGGAAGTTAAACCGTATGGAGCAGTCGTGCTCTGGGATAAGAATGGAGGGTTCTTCACCGTGAACGGGCAACGACTCAAGCCATATCTAGCCGCGCCTGAAGAAATAAAGGAAACGATGTATTTAGACGACGCAGTAGTCGCCTAAGGCACGCTAAAAGACTGTAAACAAGAGCGGCTCAATGGGAGGCAACCCATTTTAGGTATTCTCTTTCTCATCTCTTTTACCATACTAATTTTTTAGTTTTGCTTTCTTCTTAGTTTACAGCATTTTCATAAACCCCAAAAGCACAAAAAAAATCAGAAAAACCCAAAAAGATCAAAAATATGAAGAAGGAGCTTCGAAGAACACTCACCGGGCGACTAACTGCCCGTGGGCCGGCCAGAAGGAGCCTGGCCGCGCCACGAGCCACGATGGCGCGGAGGCGAGACGCCTGACCGCGGCCGCGATAACCCGTCGCGTGGGCCGGCCGTCGTCTGCGACACTTCCCGTCCCGACCTCACCAAACCGGATCTCCTTCAACCTGTTTCAAGCCTTTCAAGTATCCTCCTTGATTCAATGGCCTAAACACGACCTAAAGACCGCATAGATCACTTCCACAACCGCGGCACATTGCTGTTGCATCAAAGATGGCGAGACAAGACAAGACTCCATCCAAGTTAAGCTAAGTCAATGATCCATCTTTCTACTCATTTCTTCCAGCGCGTTCAACGGACCTGTATCCACGAAGACGAAGAAGAACACCACGGTTCCAGAGGATGAAAACCGCAGTGCAAGCTCTAGAAGGAAGAAGATACAACTTCCTTCACCAAACCGCGAAGAGGAAAGTTCCCGAAGACTAGCTTCTCTCTTCCGCGACCGAGACCTTTACCGAAGACAAGTAAGGATTTCATATGGCATTGAAGTTCATACTAGCAACACCTGTCTTCCGGGATCCCGAACAGATCATTGGATAGGCCAGCATCGACCCAAACTTCAAGTCAAGTTTCTGAGGTGACGTAATCTTCAAGACGCAAGGAAGGAAGATTTTCCATCTCTCATTCACGGTGTTATCAAAGGTCAAGGAACCAAAACGAGTACTCAACAACCGGAGTACCTGTTCTTCTCAACATAGGTGTGCCCCGATCATCACCATCACCACCACACGCCCACCACCACCATCCGAAGCAAGGAAGCTCAAGCGCGCAACACATTTCCTTTCGAGCTAAGTTTTCGATTTCTTTTGTTCAATCAAATTGATTCTAAGCAGGGACATAAGGATAATGATCAAGTCCTTAGCTCAATCATACCACACGCCCATACCAAACCCAACGCCACTTTCAAGTAAGTCTTCACAAGCTTGTACTTGAATTTACCTATCTTTTTCACCTCACTCGATTTAAACAAACTGGGGACAGTTTGATTTAAGTCTGGGGGG